>WKFP01014104.1:205620-379470 GCA_011057875.1 Pterocles orientalis
CCCCCCCCCCCCCCCCACTTTTGCCTCTTTGAGTACTGCACTGCCATTAGTTTTCTTTTGAATTTTATTCCTTGTCCTGTTTCTAGCTTCCATTGTCCTTCTTTCAACTTTCAATTAAGGTTCATTGTTATTGCCCACACTTAGTAAAAATTATACTTGTGATATGCTGGTTTTTAATATTTGTTTTCAAGGCTAAACTGTTTTTTCAGTAGTGCTTTGCTTCATGGTCGTTAAATGTGCACTTGCCCGAGATCAGTGTCAGGACAGTGAATTTGTAAATAATGTTTTCCTTGAATTTAGGATGAGTTGATGGCAGAATTGGAAGAACTGGAACAAGAAGAATTGAACAAGGGAATGAGAGATGTCAGACTGCCAAGTGTTCCATCCACATCGCTGCCTTCTCGTCCTGGTAAACTGCTTGCTTGTCATTTTATGTTTCTCACGATAAATGCATGCAGTAAGTAGGAGGAGAGGAAAGAGAGCTCCAGATATGTATTTAACTCTATTTTAACTTTTAAAATATTATAGGTTCCTTTTCTTATTTCTGTTTGTATTTATCAGAAAAAAATGAGTGAAATTCTAGTTTGCTGTATGAACGCGTTTAGGATCAAATTCTGTGTAGATTAACGGAGGCAAACTCAGGGAACATGACCTTGCATATATAATACATCTCCTACTGAAATCTAGTGAGATACTGAGGAATGGGAAGACTGTTTTTCTCTTTTTGGCAATTAAGTCCTTAGTATTTTCTGATTAGAGTCTGACCTAGATTCAGAATGCTCACATCACAAAGATCCAGCTTTGTAGAGTAGTGGCTTGATATTTGCCACCAGTATTTTAATTAAAAATGAAGGATGCAGCAGGAAATACACATTTGAAGAAGTATTGTCACTCCTTTGCTTTCCTTCTACAGAACAGACTTACTCCTGGCATTAAGCAGTAGTGTAATTTTTCTGTAGTTGTGTCCTGTTCATTTTGAATTAAGGCACAAACAGTCAACTTTTAACTATGCCATTTACCATGTCCCTGTTGTCCTCTATCAGCTGGAAAGCTGAAAGACTTGCTGTGTACTAATGCTAGTAAAAGAGTATAAGTATTCGGTGGTAAGGGCAGTGCACATGTAGCACAGGTTTTTTATTGTGCATTCTGCTGCAGAACAGGTTACCTAGGCCAGCTCAGCTCAGAGACTCTTTTGTGTGTTTTGGCAGACGACACTTAAAACCCTGAGAAGCAGTTCAAAATGGTCAGACTGGGATTGTGGCCTCATCTACTTAAGTCAATTGCAGAACAGCTAGTAAAAAAAATGGATTTAGGAAAACCCAGTGCAAATTGCAGTCTGGGCATTTATGGCTTGTTCATACATCCTCTGCCAGATCCAGCTGTGTCAGCTGACATTTTTATTAAACCCAGACTGTCTCCATGTGCTTCTCACTATCTTAATTTGCTCCTTCATCTGTCTGTATGACTGCTTCAGGCAAAATTAGCTGGTTACATTTATACAGTTTAAGGCCTTGAAAAACTGGCTTATCTTTTACAAAACTGGATGCTTACTGTCACATAGAAATAGCAAAAGAAGAACAACAGTTAATAGTTCTGTAATGCTTCTAATTGGAGATGCATATTACCCTCCTGATTTTAGAGATGAGGAAAATGAGATGGAGCAAGGCACAGTGACCTTCCCCAGTAGCACAGTGAGCCAGTGGCACTTGCCTCTAGAGTAGGGACTGGAACCTTGGTCTCTGATGTCCTTCTTCCAGCTTTAGTCCCTGTGGTGGGTTGGCCCTTGGCTGGGGGCCAAACCACACATGCCCGCTCACACAGTCCCTGCCCCCACCCAATGATAGGGGAGAGAATTAAAGAGGTAAATGGCAAAGGGGACTTGTGGTGAGCGGGTGTGTGTGGTTTGGCCCCCAGCCAAGGGCTACCACCCAAAGGTGGTAGTGGCAGCCCCCCTCAAGATGGTGGCTCCTGCCTCTATGGCTGCCACAGCCAGGAGCCAACTGGCTGCTGTAAATGTACATACAAGGGTATTGCCCCCAGTAACAGTGTTCCCCTGGCATTTGGAGGAAGGCAAATCCTGACATGCACAGCCACAGATGGAGACAGCCTGAGGTTGAACCTGGGCTGTAGGGCATGCAGTTTGTAGGTCAGTGAATGAAGGCTCTTTGGGGAGGTTTTACTTCAGGGAATGCAAAGGATGTGTGATAGGAGATTTAGGGAAAAAAAAGAGAGAGAAAGCATGTGTGGGACCTGGTACAGACCAGGGAATTGCTGTTGCTGTGACCACAGCAGTTAACTGATGTCAGCTGAGTAAAGATAAGTTCAGGAATTTCTTTCTGCCTTTTGATAAGTGACACCTCTCATTAAAATGGGGTGAGTCTACTTGGAGACTGGACGTGCACATGCAGAAAGAACCCTTTAGCGCTTTTTAGAAAGGCAGCAGGATGCACAGGCAGCCACAGGTAGGTCCCTCACACCTCCTCAAGTGGTGGTGAGAGAACTGGCAGCATTCTTGTATCACTCTCTGTGGCAGTTTTTAGAGATTAAATGTGTTTTCTGTGGAACTCTTTCAGTAGATCAGACCTATATTGTTAACCTCAGGGTTATAAGTGAGATAATAGTAGAGCAAAATCGTCGCATCTGTCATCAGCTTCATTACTGCATTGCCTATGTTTAGCTCGCTTCTCAGTATATAGATCCAAGATTTTCAAACTGAAAAGCACTGTGCAAGTCCTCCTGCTAACAAATAGAATGATTATGCCTGTTACATTAGTTGATGGTTATTGTTAATCTCTCTTTGTCTTCAGCATCGTCCAGGAAGAGAGCAGAGGATGAAGATGAAATGAAGCAGCTGGCTGCCTGGGCTTCATAAGAGCATAGTCTTTTTATAACACTGAACAGTATGGTGCACATGTAAAGAGCTGTAATGCTGTTTTTTAACTGTACCAATTTAGTGTGGTTACATTTCTTACAGGCTGGTTTTTTATGGCCAGTCTTGTTAAGAATAGTGTTACTGCCATATTATAAAACTAGTTTAAAAACAAACAAACAACAAAATGCAATGATTGCCAAAACCTGCAAGCATCAACATTTTTTCAGCCTTGGCCAGAGATTAATTGTTATTAGTATCACTTTTTATTTGGCAATGTCTTACTATATCTAGCTGGGTGGTAGAACCTGTGTGCCTCACAGCTGGATTCATTGTTGATCTGAAGAAGTTAAAAAAGTCATCAAGGCCCCATCCTAGAGGGCTATTTGGTTGAGACTATTTGAATATTAGCAAAACAGCTTTATACATGTCCTGACTTACAAGTTCCTTTGAGCCCAAAAGCTAATAGCCATTCATTTGGGCACAGAGATTTAAACAGTCTGCCTGGAGCAACTTATGGTGTCCTAGATAATAAGAGGAGACTCTTCTGTGGGTTTTTTTGAAGTGGGATAGGTTTTTTGTTTTGTTTTAACTTTCACCAGAATATTCCATGGGCTTCTATGGGTCAATTTGAATTGTATTTTAAACTATTTCCAACTCAGTTAAAGAACAGTTTTATAGTGACTAGGGAGAATGGAATGTCCAAATTCTTACAGATCCCTGCCAAATAGAACTGATTTCCACTAGCCCTGTCAAAAATCCAGAAGAGATTTGACCTTTCTTCTCCTCCACCATGTTTTTCTAGGGTGCGTCTCCACTTTGTATGATAATACCCATCCTCAAAGGAATTAATAACACATTTTTAATAATACAATTTCAAAATAATTTTAATTTCTGAGCATCCAGTTCTTATTTAGTTTCTGAACAGAAATAATACCAGCGTGTAGTATTTGAAATGCCTTTTTAACCCTGGTTAAAAGCTGATTCTGTATTACTTGTGAAGTTCACATGTTATTGTCCAACTGACAGCTTTTTAGCTTAAGAAACAAATGCCACTCTGAGTGCTAAGCTACTACATATATAGAGAAATCACTTGTTCAAATACAAAACAAAAATTAAATAAGCTGCTTTGTATTAACAAATTTTACTAAATAAGACTTAAGTTCTGTGTAAGTAGCCTGCTGTCAATCAGAAGGAAATAGTAAAACACTGTGGAATTCCTAGGGGTGTGGAAAGCAGTCACTTTGATCTAGGTTTCTTGTTTTCAAATTAATTTAAATTTACTGATGATTGAACCACTTGGGGAATAGTGGGAGACTTGGTTTCTGTAGATCTGTAGCAACAGAGTACTGACCCCTTCTGTGGCCTTTATCCTGCGATTTGCTGGGTGTTTAGCTTCGGTAGGCTACAATAGGCTTTGTTTCTGGACATGGCGCGCTGGTGTGTTCAGAACCTTTCAAGTTGAGTTCCATGGATCAAACCCAAAATCTACAAACCCTGCAGAGAGATGAAGTTTTTCAGGAGTTCTCTGTAGTGAAATTACTTTTTGTTTGCATCTGTATGAAGGGAGAATCAAGCCTTGCCACTTCACTTTGTATAAATTTCCTACTGGAAAAAATTGGTGTGTCAATTCTGTCCCAAAGTTTGGAGGTACCAGGAAAATTGTCCCTTTCTTTTGAGAGTAGAGAAAACCTGGAACTATTTCATTTTTGTTTTAAAAACAAAAAAATTAAGAACTGCCTTAAATTAAAAAATATATTTTGAACTCTCACTAGGAAACCAAACACTAACAAAATGTTACTCAGTTTTAATGCTTGCTGAAATTCAGGATATGATGTCAGCTGTAAGCAGGCATATTTAATAAAATAAAAAATATTCAGAGTTATTTAGAATCCATTTGCTAATCCTTTTGGCTGGAACCCTGATTTCAAGGTATTCAGTCTATGCAAGTCTCTGAATTGGATACGGAAAGTGTTAGTGTACACTGATTGCATCACCGTGCGAGGCTGGCTGTGTGCTTGTGGACACATCTGGTATTTCTGAATACAAGGCCATGCCAACATAGTCCCGTGCTTGGCTTGGAAAGGCTGGCTTCTAGCATCTGTTCTTGGTCGAATTAGTTGTTTTCTAATACTTGGCACTTAGGTAGCATTTAGTGTATTTAAAGTGCTCTACAACCTAACCAAAATAGGTCTCTAAGCTTCCAGTTTGAAACTGAAGTGATTTTCAGTTTGCTTTGGAAAATGTGGACCTTCTGGTTTTGTGCAAGACAATTGAACACCCTGCAGGGGAGAAGAAATCCCAAGGAATCTTCTTTGCAAGCTATCATCTGACTGCTGAGTTCCAGCAATGTTTTGGCCAAGTGTTGATCCTGGAAAGCTTCATGTGTCTTTAGCTTATTAATTTCACACCAGTCACTTCAGGAACAAAATTTGTGAAGGGTGAGGAAAATAAACTGGTCGTTCCAGTGAGCTTCTCTAAAAGCTCGTGTGTGGTGGCTGGGGATTGTGGAGGACAGTTCACAGGCTGGGATACATGTGGTTGGTGAAGCTATACTCAACGACACTATAATTATGCACACAAACCCCACAGTATGGACCTCCAAATCTGGTGTGCTTGTTGCCATACTTGTTTGGGAGACAGTCAATGACTGGTTTTCTTTAAAAGCAAAGGGGTTCTAGGGATTTAGTTCAGCTGAGAAGGTGGCTCTTTCCTGTGTAAATTCAGATAACACTGGGACAAATGACTCATCCTTCATTGAACATGTGTCTCCCTTCATGTCAAGATGTTATTTGATTAGTATGTAAACAGATGAGAGTAAATAGTGTCAATGTGTTGTTGTAAATGTGCTCTCTATTAAATGGAACATATTTTACAAGAGGATTGTGGCAGCAGATGGTGTACTGTAGCTGACTTCCTTTCTTGTTACTTATTTATTTTGAGAATGTTTTCTTCTCTTAACAGACTTGGACATTTTTCATCTGGATGGCTTTAAAAGGGGGAAAATGTATTAATAAAAAGTAAAAAGAATTAATGTATATGCTGTAAATAAATATTTTGGTGTCATATTGGTGTTATATGATTGTATTAAATTTATTTTCCCATCAGGCAAAACTGTAAATACTCTCCTTACACTGTTACTAGGATACAGTGCTCTTTAGAGGAGGTGAGGATATTTTGAAACATTTCTTGATGTATTAATCTTTCAGCATCAGGTTAGAATGAAAGAATTCTTCAAAGGTGATTTGGTTTTAAAAAATCAACCAAACCAAAAAAACAGCCCAGTGTATGCTGTGGTGTTTGGGCTGCATTCCTTCCCACCTAACAGTTGTGTTGCAAGAGATTCTTCTATTTCAATGTGTCCAAAATACCTACATCCCCACTGGCCCCCTGCCCAGGATCTCTTCATTGTTTCAGAAATGTATTTCACTTTCCAGGCCTTAGCTGAAAGGAAGAATGGTCAGGTCTTTTAAACATGAAAAATTACTATAGGCAAGGATGTACTGAAATAAATAAAATAATGCATTTTTTCATGCATCTCGTTAGAATCGTCTTAAAGTAAGTGTGTGTGGGGGTATAGTATCTCACATTTTATGTACGTACATGTGTATTTACACATATGTATGAAGTATTGGAGCAGTGGTTTACAGCCATCATTCGTTATCTGCTGTGGAAAGGGCTCATTGGCTTGGGCAGCTTGTCTGCCTCTTTGTAAAACTAAAGCCTTCATCACAAAACGTCAAGGAACTGTTCTGGTAGGTACATGTGCCTTCTGTGTATACAGCTGTTGGGGATGAAAGAACAGGTTGGGCATATATGGGGAATATTTCTGATGAGAATAATCTGCCTTTACATTATGTGGAACCTAAATTATTTTAATGATTTTTTTTTTAGAAACTTAAGGAGGAAGCTTTAGTCTCAAAAATTACTTAACAGCAAGGACTAGCTTGAACATCTGAAGAAATGGCAAATATCATAAGTCTCATCTTACATATCTGTCATGTTTTCTGACATCTGTCCCCATTGCAGAGACTGTTGCAAGACCCACCATTGTAGCACTGTTCAGTCAGATATGTATTGTAGGGAAAACCTGCCCGCTTCATGTGACTTTGATCACTGTTCAAGTGGTTTATTGTTTTTGTTGCCAACACGTAATTAACTGGCCATTGCTGAACTGTACACTTGGGATCAATATCTGCAGTGCAATATATAAAGCTAGACAACATAGTTTTAAAATGTTAATGTGTGCCTAGAAATTTCTAAACATCCTTGGGTAATTAGGATGGCTCTGTCTGGCAGGGTCTTGCCAGCCTCTCTGCTGCCCTGCTCCTCTCTTCTCCTGCACGCTACACATCCTCAGGTTTTCATGTTTTGCTTGTATGTCTGCTTAGCTGCCTTCCCACCCCCAACTGAAGGTCTCCTGGTAATTCCCTAGTTGCTGTTTTAATACAGTTAATTGTTGTATTCCTTTTTACCAAGATGAGCTTTGGGCAAACACCCTCTGAGATGATTTGGGCATCACGCTCCCCCAGAACCCTGGCACCTGCTGTGCTATCTCACCAGCCAGTGTTGCCCAGCTTTTAAAGCAGCAGGGCTCTGTGGGTATCCACGTGGTTGGTTTTCTCAGAGTAAGCATCTGATTTCCCTAGACTTGAACAGCAACATGTGTCTAAATTGGGGATCTCTAGTTTGTAAGTGAGCTAAATTTAATAAAATCTGTGGGAAGCTAATTGGTTTGAGCTAGTGGTCTTATCCCATGCAGGTACCCAGTCTTGATACTTCTCATGGGTATGACATCAGCTTTCAGAGACGTACAGCATTCAAAAACAGGGAGTGTTTTGTGGGTTCAAACAGGACTTATGTTACCCCCCCCCCTCCATCCCTAGCTTAGCGCCCTTTCCACCAAAAATAAGATGTGCACTTCAGGAGGAATGTAAGTCTTTATACTTATTAAATATGTAAATATATCATAGAATTATATCATAGAAGGGTTTGGGTTGGAAGGGACCTTAGAGATCCAGTTCCAGCCCTCTCTCCCCCCCGCTATGGGTAGGGACACCTCCCACTAGACCAGGTTGCTCAAAGCCTCACTATGCAGATGTATTATATGTACTTTTAGGACTGGATTTAATATACCAATGGGACCTTGGTGCAGCTGCTGAACTAACTGAAGTCACCTAGGGCTGCCTACATATAGGCACATGTAGGGTTACTATATTACCCTATACCTACCTATGGTATGTATATAGGGTTGTTGAAGTGCCTGGTGCGCTGCTGTTTGTGCCAAGCAGCAGTGATGTGCTCCATCGGTGGCAGGGCTTGGACTCTGCAGCCCTCCAGGAGGAGCTCTGGATTCAGCATAGAGCAAGAAACTCCAACAGGCTCAGAAGGCTGTGATTTTCAGGCAGGAGCTGGTTTCAGTCTTTCTCATTGCTCAGACTGGAGGGAAAAGGGCCTGCTTGAAAGTGCTGCTCAAAAAGCGGGGGCGAGCCCTCCCACCCTCACCACTCCCACCCCCACATATCCACTTTTTCAAAGCTAAAGCGCTCCTTTAAATAGTAACCATCTTCCTGACTGCTCTTCTGACCTCCTCTTACCTTCCACTGTTCATGGCCGCCTGGGCACATAGCTTGGATCCCTGCTCTGGACTTGCAAACATGCAGGAGAGCAGGACCTTAGAAGCAGACATTCATGCAGAAGTTTATCAACCCCACCCCTATGCACTCACACCATGACAAACTGAAACTAAGACAAAGACTAAATCAGTTAAAAGTACCCATTCTCCAAGAGATGTTCAGCCCAGCATGACGAAGGGACTTAACCTCTTTAATACAGGGTCAGTGAATTGTGCTTTGCAGGGACCAGCTACAAGCTGGATGTCATTGCAGCACACTGAACTGCTGAGAGGGATTTCTTGGTCAAGTCTGTCTCTCAGCCCTCGCTAGGGTTCAGAGCACTTCTGTAAAGATGTGGCAAAGTCAGTGCTGTGCTGGGTTAGGTGGGAACACAAGGGACATGCCTGCAGAAGGGTATTGAAACTGCTGGTTTCGAGGCTGTCGAGGATGTTCAAGCGTAGAACTGATCACTTTGATTTACTGAGGATTTGGAGCTTAAAGGTAATTTTACCAAGAAGGAGAGGTGTTATTCATGAAAGGAAATCCAGTCTGAAATTAGCCCCATTTTCAGGCCTGGCTACAGAGCAGAGCTGAATTGGGTTGGGCTTTTTGACCAGTAAGGAACAAACTCTGCAGCCCCATTTGTTCTAGTGCAATGTCCGTGTGTAACTCGGGTCATTTACCGAGCTCTCCAGAAAGGAGTATTGCTATACTCTGGAGCACCTCACGTGTCCTCCTTCAGGTGCTGTAAGAGTAGCTGAAATAAGGCACTACAAAACGTTCCTCCTGAAGGAAGATAATAGGCTGGAACAAGAAACTGTAACAGGAGAATATAAAGAACCAGGAGAACCAATCATATAGATAATGTTTTGATTCTGTGACCATGCTTTGCAAACATACTTTTTATACTGCACAAGCGAGAGCTTGAGAGAAAAGCCCTTCAGATCTTCTGCAACAAGAGGCTGTTGGAGTGTCTTGGCTCAGCTAGAAATGGTGTCAGTGGCAAATACTGAATTTGGTGGGAAGAGCCAGTTAAAAAAATGCTGTCTTTGGCTCAGGTAATTGCTGCTAAAACAAATCCAGTGGAAACTGCGTATGGATGCACAAGTGAAATGGATTATGTTACTAGTGACCTTCCTGTGGCTGTAATGCAAAGTTTCAGAAGTTAATAGCTGAATGTGGGTAGCAGAGACCACCTCACACTTGTCAGGTTAAAACCTTCAGCTCCCACTGCTTTGCAGCCTCTGTCAGCAAAATGTGTCTAATTGATTTAGTTTCCTGAGCTAGGAAAAAAAAAATAAATCCTCCTGCATGGACCAAGAAAAGGTTTGTAATAGCATTAACCTGACAACAGATCTTACCTATATGTTGTATCAGACACTTGTAGTTGAACACAGAGGGTTTTATTTCACGAAGAAGACAATAGGAGAAAAAAAAACGATGGGGAAAAATGATAAGTAGTTGAGACGTTAATTGATGTAGACTGAAAATCTGTCTAGAGCACATATTGTGTCTGAATAAACTGAAATCTGAGCCAACAGCTGCTTCACCAGAGCAGAACAGAGCAGCCTCTTTGTTCAGAGATCTCGTGCTCTGACCTTTGGACGATCATGAGTCTTGCGCAACTCATGTCATTTGAGAAGTGAAGGATGTTGGTCTTTTCGGGGTTTTCTAGATTCTGAACTGAAACACCTATCCCACAGAGGATGCCGGTAGTTGACTACAGCATGCCGACAGCAAAGATAGATAAAAGTAATTATTTGCACATGTTCTGTTTCTCAAGTTAACTCTCAGCAAGGTTGAGCTTAAGTTTTCATTGTTTAATACTCCTTCATAACACATTACTTTGAACATTAATTTTGCAACACTCAACTTATTTTTAATTGCCTGTTTAAGCAGGGATGATTGTGTCAGGTCTGACTGGTGTGCAATGAAAAAGCAGTGATCTCCACAAGAAGCTGGTTTATCTTGGCTCTTCTTGTACACGTAAGCAGAAATAACACCTCTGTAGGCACACCAGCATTTTACTGAATGGCTGATTGATTGTTTTTCAAAAGATTACATAGAATGAGGCAGTTTTCTCATCTGCCTCTTCCCACACAAGTTATTATCCCCTTGCCCAACTCAAATCTAAGAGGAATTGCATATTTTTGTTAGGTTTACATTACCCTACAAGCTATGCTGTAAGATTTCTAAATGAACACTGCGCATCAACACACAAAAAATGAAGTTCTCAGGGCAAGGCTTTCTTTAAATGCACAAAGCAGCTGCCATAATAGGGTAGATCTCTTGCCTGATGCCTTTGCTTGCCCCGGTACCAGGCATACTTATACTCCAGAACGCGGGGGAAAGGGAGACCCCTTCCCATCACAGACTATCCAGCCCACAACTGGGTTATCAGAAATGCTGAGAACACCTAAGAAAGAGCCACAGGAAATTTGGGAGGAGAGATCCTGTAAGAGGTTTGCCACATGTTGCAACTGCTTCCTAAACTACATTTATTAATTTATGTATCTATTTATTTTTTTTCTTCTCTGAATACACAAAGCAGTAATGAGATCTTGAAAGGTCAATGCACAGCCTTCTCCCATTAGGCACTTGCCAGATGAGCAATGCTTGACAAACCCACATTAACTGCCAAACAAACTTACCAGCAGCATTTCATAGTCATCCTGAACATTTCCATAAAACAGCTGGGGCAGCTGTGGTTTCTTC
Organism: Pterocles orientalis; assembly: GCA_011057875.1. Lineage (NCBI taxonomy): Eukaryota > Metazoa > Chordata > Aves > Pterocliformes > Pteroclidae > Pterocles > Pterocles orientalis. The sequence continues at coordinate 216,820 of WKFP01014104.1, forward strand.
TAGATGAAAAGCATTAATCCACAGGGGGTTCAGAGAGCACAGCCTTGTTTATCCGCCACATTAATGCAAATGTCCTTGCATTTTGTTTGAACTGGTCGAAGAAAGGAATATTACAAAATTTAAAAGAAGCTAATTTATGAGCAAGGATATTTAGACCTACTTGAAACTCCGTTGAGATATCCCAAGACACAGTTCCTGTATGACACAGACAGGAGTCTCACCGGATCAGCGAATCATCTAATTTTAACCTGCTGACAAGCCTATGGGATCAGCAGTAACACTAGGACTACAGCAACTGACTTCCTGTGCAATTAGGGTGAATCACAATTGCTTTCTTCCTCATTTTCCCTATCTGCAAAGCAGAGAGAAACACAGTACTTATCTCTCAAAGAGGGGACAAATTCACTATTTGGAGAGCACCTTGGTGTTCCTTGAGTCACAGCAGTGCTGAGTATGAACCAGCAAGCATTTTACATCTCCATGAAAAGCTTAAAAGGGGTAAAGGTCTCCATGAAGATTGTGTTAAAAACCATGAGAACATAGGTTAGAGTACTGAAGGCTTAACAAAGGGTTGTGCAGAACCTGCTAACTTCACTTGAGACAGATAAGACTCAGCCAGCGCTGGGAGTTGAAGCCAGCGCTTTAATCAGAGGAGCCACGACACCCACTGGAAGGAAGACCCACGCTGATGGTTTCTGCACTGTGGCGGGTGATTTCTTCTCTGATGGTGCACATTGCTGTCCTCTGAAGCTGAAGGGTTCAGCTCTGGCTAGCAGTGACAGCACTTCTGAGGACTAGACTGGAATTATTACTCAAGTTTACCACTCCCACTTCCAAGTCTCCTCTTTCTCCAGAGCCATGCTGCCCTGCTTGTGGTTTGGGATCTTTACAAGCAATACCAGAACTGGCTGGTTCCCGGCTGGTCCCTGTGATATCCTCGATGAGACAGAAAAGGCACAAGTCAAACCAACAGGGACAGGCAGAGGGTAAGGACCTGGGTTACACAATGAGACGAATGTATTACAGACCACTTTTCTGCCTGGCAGTTGGAGGTTGAAGGTACAAAAACCAAAAAGAGAAGCTTTGCCAGTTCAGTAGAACATCATTAGCTTTCCTGAATTGTAATTTTAGTGTCAGGTGCTGTTCCATTGCAGAAAGACTTAATGCTAAAAATTTTCATTGTCTGTTCAGTAAAAATGGCTCACACATAAGGCTTCCTGATTTATCCAGCTACACAGATTTACAGTTGAGGACTCAGTAACTTTGTCTATTTGCATAGCTCCTTCAGCCTTTCTGTTACCCCTGAATGACAGTGAAAACTGCCTGCCTTTCAGAAACGTCCTGCCTGCTCACATCCTGTGCTCTGGGCTGCCTAAATGTAACTCAGACTGACCCTTGTTAAACAGAATCCATCAATGCTACTATCGGCTTACTTTGATGATGCTGGATAAAACTGCAGTTTGGAGCTTTAAAATGCACCCACCACAACACAAAAGATGCTTCGTACATGACATGTGGGGTATGCTTAGACGGATCTTGTGACAGCCTTCTCCTGACCCTAGAACAACCATCAGAATGGCTCCGAGTTCATCAGCCCAAGGAGAAATTTAGAGATGAGCACTTCCTATTCCAGTAGCACACCAAGCTTTCTACAAAGCAACAGCAGGACAGATACGGCCAACAGTCACTATTACTCATCAGCAGGAATGACATAGGTTTGCCATTTATAGCTATTACAAGATAGGAATATGCTAATCTTTTTTTTTTTGTTTAGAATAAAGGACTGCATTTTCCCACCTTTCCACTCTTCCAGAGCTGTATGGTTGCATCAGATAACAAAAGATACACCAAACTCCGGAAGAAGACTGAAAACATTCAACAAAAGCTGTAGCTCCGTTTTGTTTTCCTTGCACCGGACAGCTTGAGAAAGATCAAATACACCAGGATGCCCTTTGAAACAAGACTAGGATAAGGGTTAGCACAAGGGATTGCAAAGGAACGCCAGTGCTATGGAAGAAGAAACTTTACAAGGATGTTCCTGAAGGGGTTAAGATAACACAGAACCTAAGCTACTCACAAGACAAAAACTAACATTTAGTGCTAACTCTGGTTAGCAAATGATTGAACCAATTTTTACTTTCAAAGGGGAAAATTCCTCAGGTGTTAACTATGGACAAGGCAATCCCCTCTTCCCTCCTCCGCCTTCTCCACTTTCTGTCTCATCCTTTCTTTCAGTGATGAAGTTAATAACCTGTGCACTAAAAATGTGAAGATAAAAAAATCGAAATGTAGAATAAAAACTCCACTGGTCAGTACATTGACTTCTCACCCAGAACACTGTTTAAAAGAGACATCTTTTAGAGACAGCTGCGTTATCGGTACTCCAAGTTAAAGCAAAGAAACACACATGTGAGGATATAGTTCAGTTACCCTAGCAGCCCTTAAACCAAACCCTGAATTTTATAGGAAAAGTACATATCTTATTTCAAATGTTGGACCTGTCTAAAACTCTGAATGTACTGATCTCTGGGATAAAGATTTAATTGAAATATAAAAAGGAACGACAGAAAACCCCCAAGATCTGGTATTCCATAAAGGAAGTGTTTCTTTCAGGATTCTTCCTTTCCTTGGTGATTAGTGACCGTGGACTATCTATTTGCATTATCTGACATTTCTCAAAAAATCTGATTGCAGGAGCAGCAACTTCAGAGCGTAACTCTTCAGAATTCCTCCCCCAGCATGCATTAGAGCCTGCCATAGCATGGGAAAAAACCCCCACAAACAAACCCACATAAAACTTTATAGAAAGGTGCATTTGTTATCAGTTCTACTAGAAATGCAAATTTCTGGCAGCATAATTGCTACTGCTTCATAGCTACATTTCAGTGACAGAGAGAGAAAAAAAAAAGTGGTCTAATGAGATGCAGAGTAAGAACAATTTGGGACAGAGATACCACCTAGAACACCAGCCCCCATGTCCCTTTTGGCTGTAACAATGACTCCCCAGAGCAAGAGAGAGATGCTTAACACAAAGAGGTAAGGAAGGGCAGCAGCCTGCTGGAAAACACAGCGCAGGCTACTCCTACAGCTGTCAAGTGCACTTTGGTAAATCAGTAGATTTTTCCTTCCTTGAACTGGTTCAATGGGACTATTATAGTCATGTAATTAATGGTTGTCACAGTGGGAAAGGTATGAAGTAGGAGTTTTAGATGGACTCATTCTTGATTCAACACTAGTCAGCATTTTAATTGATTTAGGAGTATACAAATCAAAAGCAGAGAAAAGGCGTAGGTTGACTGCGAGTGCTTTGGAGGATAAAAAAATCCTGCAGGATTATTAAATTTAAGATGTATTAAAAAAAAAAGCAAACTGCCAGTGAGATTAAGCTGGGTATAATATATTAAAATCTAAAACTGAGGGGAAAAAAGCCCCTTGTAAATCCATGGCTGAACTATTGAGACAGTTACCTTTAGAATAATTTAAATACAGAAGAAAAGAACAATGGTACTGGATGCAATTCTTGTAATTAGTTCCCTCTGCTCCAATTCCAGTCTGAATAATACTCTGCTCATTGGAATCACTGTCAAATTCTCATGAATGAAATAATTCAAAATTGGCTTCTGCTGTACTAAAGTTGCAGCAGTGAGTGAAATTAGAAGGAAGTGGGTGGAAAATAGTGCCAGAATGGAAGCAAGCACACTAGTTTAAAAAAAAATAAAAAAAAATGGAGCAGACTTGGAAGCCACCTCCATCAGAATGTTCAGGGCCACCATGGGTTGTACACCTCACATTTTGCATGTCCCTTGGGAGGGTAACCATCCATTAGCCTATAACACAGGCCAAGTAATACCACAGGAGCTGAACAAATTCCCATTTTCCAGCTCAGTTTAATTAAAAATCAGGGTCCCCCCTAAACAAAAATGACTATTCATGTGATACTAAATATTTTGGGTCAGCAAAATATTTTATAAACCTTAAAGACAGAGCACAACATTTCCTTTCCTTTGCCCTCTCATGAATAAATTGTAAATTATACTAATGGTCTCTTCAGTGACTAGATTTGCAGATTTACCTGAAGTACTTCAGAAATTCCTAGTATGTATGACCAAAGCACCTTTTCAAGATTTTTAAAACATTTATAGTCACAAACCTAACACTATTTCAATACAAAGTTCAACCTTCTTTTAAAATGACATCTGACAAAAAAAATCACATGAAATTTTCAATAAGGTGTCAAAACTTTATTGAGCTTACTCAACCATCTATGAGGATTGACATAGAACATATATAAAAAAATTAGTTCCTTTTTTATTTCAATCTTCAACAGAAGTACAGTAAATCTTCTCATGTCTTGTTACAGAATTCTCATTCCTTTTCATGCAGACAACATTTGGTACAAACAGAACTCACACCAAAAAGTCGAGTAACTGTAGGAAATCACTGAGGTAAGAAATGTCTCTTTCCAATAGTATTTTTATTCTTTTACTAGACAAGGCATTGAACACTTTTTCCACAATGGAAAAGAGAAGACAGGTGTTTTGCCCATAGTTTTATTTCACCAGGACGGTTTATACAGTTCTGCATAAAGGTCATTGTATGCACAGCCTGAAGTACAAAGCTCCCTTTGAAAACTCCAGCACAAAGACACTGCATATTGACAACATTAAACAACGATGTGGGTGGTATAGGGAGACAAAAAAGATTAAAACAAAACAGCATTCTTCCTATTGGAAAAGCAGAATAAAACAAGGCACTTTCAGTAAATAAGTGAAGAACAGAAACAAACTGCATCAAAAGACTCCACAGAGCTGACCCAGAGCACTGTAACAAAATTCTGCAGTAATGAACAAGTAAAATACAAAAAGGCACTACATAATCCTCTCCCTGCAACTCCCCTTCCTCAACCAATTAGCCAACAGAACTTGGCACAATGGAGTCTTAATTATAAAGTGCATCTCCTGTCTTAATACATTTTGAAAAACAGGCTATCAAACACATGAAGCAACATCCCCATGCGTACAATATATTGAAACAAAAATGCACTGCAACTAGAGTCAATCTAGTTACCAACTGTGCAGGAAAAAAATATGGCTTCTTTACAAGTCTTTTAACCATCTCCATATAATCTAGAATATTTTTAAACAAACAATGTATTAGCAAGGTGGTAAGAGGTAGTGTTCCAAGTAAAAGGCAAATTCACCGATTTTATTGTTACATGGGCACATAGCAAAGATCCCAGATTTTAAAAGCAGCATTACCGAACAAAAAAAAAAAATATTACAGCATGCTATTTTGGGATGAAAATACACAGTGTTTTGGGGGTCTCGTATTAGTTCCTTCAGCAAAAATGACCACTTTTTAAAAATGTCCAACTACTAATCCAACTTGGGAAGTACTTTCCTCTTGGTACTGTAAGTTTTTCTATTGCATTGCATTAAAATTTCCAGAGAAATATTTTCCAACTTTACAATTTAAAACCAACACATTCCACACTCCTATTAAACATAAGATGAGTCCATTTTTACTTCAACAAGCATTAATTTATGGCTATAAGAATACGAAAACATAAATATCAAACAGATGAACACATCAAATATGTCACATCAGTAGCAACATACGACATGCTAGTTAGGTGTGTCTGGTGATTTAATATGGAGTTTGTCACTCTGCTAGGTAAAGTCAGCCAAATTGCGTATGTACACTATCTCAACTTTAACTGATTTTAGCCCTTATTTGACTTTAATATATTAAATATATAAAGGCTAGATAAAAACTGAAATCAAAGCAGCACTGGGTATATTTCTTATGCTAATATTTGTACGGATTTATGTAAACATTCAGTATGTGCATTCTTGCTCTTTGCTGTAAATTCTTCACAGCTACTCCATGCCTCTACCCACAGAGTATGTCCCAAACATGAACCTTTCCCAGGTAACAGCAGCTGCTACTGATCTATTCTTCTTCATTGGTGGTATACACTACTTCAGCGACTTCAATGTCTGGTACAGAATTTTCAGCCAAAGAGCCACTCCAGCCTGCCTCATGGTTCTCTTTATCTGAGCTGCAACAACAGATCAATAAGCTTTATCAAATAGAAAGTAGTATGATTCTCCATAGTCATTTTATGCCTGCAATCCACAAAACATTTATAAAGCTTGTCCAATTTATCACTTATTCCAGATTTAAAATTATCTGTCATGTGGGCCCTTATGAAACATAGGACAGCTATAGAGGGGTACAATAAAATGCTGAATTCCTCAGCTGGTCAGAATTTATGGAAGACCAAACAGTTAAAAACATACTTTAAGAAAAAAAAATATTTTAAGTAAAATAATAGTATTTACCAGCTGTCCTCACCCAGGGTACCCTGGTCTGCTTCTACTGCAGAAGACTCCACCTCACCACTGCACTCACTTTCTTCTCCTGACATCTGACGAGTCATTTTTCCTAAAGATAAATCCCTACAACAAATAAGAACAGAGCACCACCTATTCATACAGAACACATTCATCACTGAAGAGCTGTTTGTCTCATTGTAAACTTTGCAGTTTCGGGGAACCTATCAATCTCACTCCTACATGCCCCACTTCATTTACTACTACAGCAATGCAGGGCTTGCACTGGATAGCTCTTTCAGCTGTTCATTTGCTCCAGCTGCTTATTCCTAAACTGAAGTAAATTCCCTGGTTGCATCACAGTTTGGTAGCTTTACAAAATTTAACTCCCAGAGGGCTGATTATGACTCTAGGTAAAAAATTACAAGTAGATGATCTAAGCCATGCACATCTTGGCTAAATGGCAGAAGGATTATAACCAAAACAGTCAGAACGAAGACAGACAGGATGATAAAAAGATTTCAACAATTTCCCAAGTTTTTCACTGTTTTAGTCACACACTAAATTTCAGAGCAATACATTTTCCCATTAACAACAGAGAGACAGGTAATGATTTTTCTTAACAGCAACACGAGTTGGCAGTCCAAATAGCCTGGCTACTTGTTTCCAAACTATTATTCTGTGTGGAAAACATACATCAATTTAGCGTTGAAAGCTGACACTTGAATTGGAAAGAAAAGCTTGTGAACAATTTTGTGTTGAAAGTGACACTGCTATATTTCACCCTCTCTTAAAATCACTCTAACTACAATTGTTTCTATAGTTTTATTTTATGCATGCATTTTAAGCAATACTCCAGCAGTATACTCTAACATGATTATTGACTTTCATTTGGGCCAAATCCAGCATGATGTGTAAAGGCCTACAAGTCTGATGCCTTGTTCAATTGTCCCCTCCTAGCTCACATACATTTTAGGTACATGGCCTTTAGAGCCTAAAGGCAGAAGATGCCTAATTCTTGTTGGGCCATCAGATCAAAATTCTACTTCAACAAGGCTAAAGGCACACCCATGTATTTTGGGTTCAATTCCCATCAAACAAGCTGAATTTCTTAAACAAGGTCACAGGTTTACCTGGTAACTTTTACAACTAAAATTAAAAAAAAAAAAAAAAAAAAAAAAAAAAAAAAATCACAGGAGTTATTTTCCATTAAGACTTCACGTACTACTTGGCTGACTTTCAATCATTTTAAATCTCTGGGAAACTGGCAGGGTGCTTGTGTTTTTAAAAGAAAAATATCTATCTTCAGGGAAAGCACTAAAAAATAAAATCCCTTTTTGCTACTCATGCCTTCTTATTTTAGTCACACAGAATTTCCTATCATATGTTTTAGCCAGATGCAAGTTATTTAATTTTTATTGGCAATTTCACTGTTTAAGCCAGCAGTAAGCTGTAACTTTCTCGTCAAACAGGGAAAGCATCTTTCAAATGTAATTACTTGCCTTCAGGAGTAAATAACAAACGGAATATGGAATTCAGATCAGAATTTTCAATAAGCCACAACAACTCAATTTAAATCCTTTTCCAAATGCAGCTCACTTAAACCTTATATCCAAAGATGTGATTTGTTCGTCACACTAGTGGATATGCTAGACTCAACAACCCAAGCAGTATTAAAATGACTTCTAAAGGGATCATGGGAATTTACTGCTTTGCTAAGGAAACCCCACGGTGACTGACTCAGCAGGTCTATCGGGATACTGAATAGCTCAACATCAACTCCACTAGGCCTGCTACAAAATTTAGCAGACAGGCACCATAAAATTTTATTATAAAGTCCGCCATTTTTTCCTTAGATTTAAATGGGGATCTGCGGCATCATTCCAGCCAACTCAGAACAAAGCTAAAGACATTAAAACAGACATATAACTGCTTGATCACTATGCTCTCTCAAAGCTTTGAGTATAGGTAGTATTTTATAACTCAAACCAATTTTTCCATTGTTATCTCTAGCAGGGCATTTCAAATATTCAACATTTCAAAAGCAGAAGAAAATCTTTGCCTTATCTTTGCAGGACTTAAGGGATTAGGAAACATAATTCCAGTTACTTTAGAGGGAAAAAGATGCCACAACACTTTCTCAGTCATTTGTACCAAACAACAGGTTTTTAACCAGCATATGAGAAACCCTGCTGAAAATACTGCTTTGTGTGTGGTCACATGGGGAAAACTGTTTCCAACAACATATTTAAAGCTGGTGCTTGTGACAATATAGGGAAAATGCCCTCATGGAAAGAAACTCCTAAACCCCAGAATTTCTACATACCTAATTTGTCTTTCAATAGCATCTATATGAAGCTGCTTTTCACTTAGCAATTTCTTCAGCGATTCAACCTCCCTTTGTTTTTCAAGCAGTTCTTTTTGTAGACGATAATTTGTTTCCTCCAGAGTTTCACAGAAAGCCTAAAAGACAAATTTAGGAACATCTTCCATTTAAATTCAGCCTTTCTTCATTTTTCTTTTAGAAATATCAACGTGTAAGAGAATTTAGCTCTTTTTCTTTGTATTGATTACCATAAAGATCTATATAAACTTAAAAAAAGTTCTGTCCTTAATAAAACAATGCCACTTTGCTTTGAACACTGAATTTATTATGATAAACTCAATACACTTTACTGCACCATTTGTTTGTCTCACAAGAGACTTTAGAAAGATGTTTCTCTCCTTTGATGCAGTCCCTCATTTTGAACCTTTTTGCCTCTATGGAACATCAGCTGAACCCACCTACTTCCCTTTCCCCTCATACAAGCTTTGCTTTCACCTGGCTTGGAAGTCAATTTCAAAGCACCTCATTATTCCCAAGATGTTAGGAATATTTGGATAAAGTGCATGGTCTTCCCTTACCCGGGATATAGACAAAGTTGTACAGTTCTGTACCAAAACGCTGTTACAAACAGGAAAATCATGAGAGTCAGAAAACTAATACAAAAACGTTTTGGAAAGTTTAATGAAATGTTAAGAATGCTAACTACTTAACCATAGGTTTGTTGTGTTACTCCGCTGAACATGACATGAATATATAGTACACCCTGCTGAATCCAACAGTGAGCAATCTCAAAACAACGTGAAGAGCCAACATACAATGCAATATCCACTGAATGCAGGAAGTGACAGAAGTGTTGGCATGGAGCCTGCTGATCTGGAAAGACCAAGTCTACCTACAGCAGTATGCAATTCTGATTGAATAATTTACATGTTCTCTCTAAATAAGAAAACCCATGTAGGAGGCTTTCTTGGCTTAACATTACATGCAACTAACCATTAATTCACGGAATCCATTGAATATAAGCATTTTATGTGAGCTCAGTTAAGAACAATGCTGTTAAGACACTATTTTCCTGAAGTTTTGAAGTAGGCTACAAATATCAAGATATTATTTGTTACTTTAATTGAGGCAGACTTAGTCAACTTCTTTAAAATGTTAAGTACTCCTGTAATTATACAATTCAAGCAGAACCAGTGTTTTTCAATCCAATAACCATTTTGATTTTTTTTTTTTTGCATGGAGTTTTAGTTTATTCTATTGACTCAACCAAGATAAATTTGCTATGTCAAGGAGCACTTCAACAAACTGGATACACCCAAGTCTGTGGGGGTTGACAAGTTGCAACTGCTTATCTCCAGCTTGCTGTCTACCAGGACCCCAGGGCTCATGATTCAAAGATCATAACCAAATATAATTAAGGGACTTGAGCAGACTTGAGAAGATGAGAGCTGGGACTTCAGTCTGGAGAAGAGAAGGCTCAGGGTGACAAACACCTGATGGGAGGGAATGAAGAAGAGGGAGACAGACTCTTCTCAGTGGTACCCACTGACACAACAAGAAACAATGGGCTCAAATTAAAACTGAGTAAATTCCACCCGAACACATGAAAACACTTTTTTTTTGCTGTGATGGTGATCAAACACTGCAGCAGGTTGCACAGAGAGGTTGTAAAGTCTCCCCTGTAGAATATTCAAAACCTGCCTGAACATGACCATGGGGAACCTGCAGTAGCTGACCCTGCTTGAGCAAGAGGGTTGTACTAGGGACCTTAAGAGGTCCCTTCCAACCTCAACCATTCTCCAATAAGAAAGGGTATCCCCTGGAGACTAGAATTTTATGTCAGCTGTGTGACAACTTTACAGAAATGGTTAACAGCTGAAACTACAACAGCACAACTATTTTAACAGTTTGCCTAAAATCTTATGGTGGAAGAATAATCCTGAGACTTCACCTCAGTAGCATGATAAAAATCTCTATGGAGAAGACACTTAAATTTCTTAATGAATTATCTGAACAAATAATTACTGTAATTTTAATTATTTTTTCATCAACTTAAATGGCTATGATCAAAAGTGATTGTATAGAAATCAAATATGAGCTCGTAACTCAAAAAACATACATCCTTCAGATGTACATAGTAATGTAACAGGAACCAAGGCACTCCCGCTTACATGCAAAACAAACTGGTAAATATCAATTTAGTTGGGAGAAACATCACTTGATATGCATAACTTCTACAGTATTAGCAACAAATGTGCAATTCCAAAACATATTGTTATTCATAAAGCAAGAAAACCAAGACAACCCATTCTAGACAGACTTGACATAGCTCTGCATGCCAGTGAAGCATACTTTTAATAAAATAGGCTGTATCATACAGTATTATTTGTTCATTGTGCTCTGTGCATGTTGAAAGATTGCAGTTTTACAGCACTACTTGCCACTACTCAATTATCCGCAAGAACACTATTTTTGGTGGTCAGAATTCATCCTTTCATTACAATGCATACCAAGAGCATTGTACTGCAAGACCTGACATCTAAGGTATATGCATTGTAGCAATGTGTTGAATTTAAACCTACAAAACCTCTCCTTATTTTCAGTAGTTGCCTTAAAAAAAATTTCATCCACTGGTCACGAAAGGCAAAAAGGAAGAGATTATATCTTGGGTACGGATGAAGTGCAGCACTCAAAGATTACCAGTGTGCAATAATCAGACCGTGACAGTTTTCAAAATACATTGATTTGCAATTTTTTGTGAAAGAACAGAAAAAGATGTTTCATTCCATACAATTCAGGAGATTTTACAATAGTCTAACTAAATTCTGCATTCTACTTTTGTCTTATTACATAGCACTTACCCTGCTCTCTTCTAGACTGTCAAAAGGACCTGGAGGATCATCCAGACAAAGAAATTCTCTCACTGCAAGACTTCACCAAATAAAAGAAAATGAATTAATTGATATACAAAAAAGCAACAATACTTAAATATGATGATAAAGGGACAGTATTTCTTTAAGGCACACAAACATCTATCCTCAGATTTACTCTCAAGTATTCAAAATAACATTAACAAACTATTAAGTCTCAGCTGTATGCATTAACCAGGGACAGCATGTAAAATGTGACTTCAGCAGTTGCACAAGTCCACTGAAGAGTTTTCAAACAGTATAAATCAATTTAGAACACGATTTTTCAAGTCTTCGTAGAATTTGTTGCTACGTGACAACCGACAAGCAAGTTTATCACTTTGGTATTGAAATGGTTTGAAAAATTCTCCCGGTGAAAAATAAATATTAAAAAATGAATGAGAAAGTATGCTGCCAAAATCCACGTACAGATCTCTTTAGGAAATATCAGAGGAACTAAGCAGGGGTATTGAAACATCCCTATGTGTCTTAATTTTGCTAAAATCATAATCCATTGACATATACACAGTATATAATTTTTATATATACACTATATATTTATATATAATAGAAGTTATAAAAGAATAAGAAGTGACAAGGTTAATATGCCATGGATATACTACATGGCATCTCTAAAGATACATTTCAAACTAATGCATTCAACTGCATAAAACTATGTAACTGTTGTCATCCCCCTCCATGCATTGTTTTGCAAAGGCCAGAAGAAGAAAGTATGTATAATCTTATAGTTTACACTATAGAGTATTTTGAGCATCCTGCTCATTCTATCTTCCAAGTTTAGATTACTTTTCACAGAATTCTTCAGCATTTCCAGTCATGTGCCTTCACTCACCTTCCTAAGACTTTCTGGCTCTGTTGTATTCAATCTTCCATAAATAACCTCCAATTAGAATACTGTATTCACAATTAATTAGCAAGTAGTAACTTATTAGCAATTCTGTTTTTGGACTCACTACTATAAATCTTTAAATCATCTCTATTTGCAATGAATGCATCAAAATGGAAGATGTGAATCCAAACCAATTCCATCTCTTTGTCCCACCTAAGTCACGTGGGAGGTGAGGGCAGAAGGAAGTAATTTTCTGTCTTCTGCTCATTTTCTGCATTTGAGGCAGACACAAAGTACAAAGACAAGAAACTTTTACCCAGCCACCAATCTAATCAAACAGCTCAAGGTTTGTCAAGCAAAATAAGGAGAGACATTTCTTCAGCTAACACTAACCATTGATTATACCATCACTTTTAGTTTCAGAAAGGCTCTGAAGAATATTTATCTAAAATACATTTATCTAAAATCTAATTTTGTTGTTGGATTTTTGTAAGCTTGCTTTGAAGTGCTTATTGTGCATGTGAAGACACAGGTGTGGTTTTTTTTCTGCCAGTGCTTGGTGAGAATTCTTGTATCTACTTACACCTCATCAGCTTTTACACCAACCTGAAAAATTTTCTCCTATAATCATGATCACTCCTTTCCCAACATAATCTGTGACAAACGTGATAAAACTTTCCTTTTTTCAAGCCCTCTCCACTGTTTTACATTAATCAAGTCATAGCCTAAACCTGTATTATTAAAACAGCTTTTCCCACATAAATAAATAATAAAAAAATTCTGCTATTTAAACCAAGATTAACACCCCGATTAGCAGAAAAATGATAGACGGTAACATCATTAGTTAAATTATTAGAAAACATAACCTCAAACGAAAAGTTATTCAGGCACATAAAGTACATTTTCAAGGACAAGAGGAGGGTTGTTTTTTTCCTATCCACTTAATTGAAGTGACCCTTTTCCAACATGATGTTCAAGTCCATTTTTAATGGTTGAATTATTCCTTTCATAAACATGCTAAATTAACTCACATATGTCTAATGCAGAAGAATTCACTGTGTGGAAACACTTCTGATCACCATTTTTCTTCAATATCTTCAGCTTTTCTCACATTGCTCAGTTCAAACATATTTTTAAAGTATTTAATTTACACATTTTGCTAGTAATTTTGTTGTGTTATGAAAGGGCACATATTATTAAAATGGCATAACATGCAGTAATGCGAGTCAAAAAGGAAATATCCAGGAAAATAAATGTGCCAAAAATATTCTATCTACATATATAATCTACTTATATCACATCAACCCCTTTTTTTTGTTTTCCCCACAGCTGCTGGCAGAAAACTCTTTTTCTGTAGTTTTCAAAGCTTCTTGAAATTGAAAGCTGTAGATTTGTTATTTTACATAAGGAAATAAAGAAACTTAAAGCCACAAGTCACCGAAAACATTTTTTCTTTATCTAAAATACACACCTGATGGCATAAACTAGCTTTACTGTGAGAGTCTGCTTTGCCCCTGCTCTTCCCTTCATGTGTTACACCCCTTCATTTCGTTTAACAAATAGGATAAAATTCTGCCTTAAAAGTTTCCCAGGAATCTTCTATATCATGTAACAGATTGCTGTACATGGCTTCTTTCTTTGCTCCTATGATAGCTGAGATCACTCTCAAGAGAGGCAGCAATGCCAAAGCACACCAGCATTAAGATGGGCAGCAAGAGGCAGTGCCACACAAGGGATCCCTGACAAGACTCAACTGCTGACTGAGTTCCTCCCTTTCAGGCTCCTTCTTATACAAGGTAGAGGCAGAGGAGAGCTGTCATCTATATAAAGCCAGATGACACTTCTGTTTAGCAGGTTAAACTTCTTTCTCCCATTTTGGAGGTTATATGAAATTTTCTTGAACACACTATAAACTCTGTGAGTGGGTTTCAACATCATCTTTCACTGAATCTTCAACAGAGGACAAAATAAGAAAAGAAATACATAAAATGCAGTGTCTAAATTTAGTCACCTGCATACCATCCCACATTCTATTTTTAAACTGCTTTGTGAATCTAGTTTTATCAAAAAATAGATATACCAAATGAGGTCTCTCATCCCTGAAGGGTGAATTTCCCACCATCAATATCTCTCAATGATAACTCTGTGCATAAAGAGAAATGAAGGAGACTTCTCTACAAACAGAAAAGGCTTATTTAGTTTTGGTGCAACCCAAGCAGTTTGACTTATCTGCAGAACTGCAGAAGTAAATAGTGAGCTTTTAGGGAGGAAGCAGGGTCAGATGCTCACCACTGCTCATGTAAGGTGCAACTATTAATTTCCATTAATAGTAACCTCTATTCTCTGCTAGGTGGGTAAGAAAAAAAGACAAATCAAATCTCCCTAACTTTAATTGCTTCCTGCAGAATCTAGACCATCCATAGATCCAAACATTAGAACATAAGCTGTTCCAACAGGTTATAAGGTTTATTAAAAAACTTAATCTTCATGCAGAGCCTTACACAGCCAAGATCACAGTTTTCTTCAGAGCAACATTTCAGTTAGCTATCTGTTCGTTAACCAAAATACAAACTGATACCACAAACATTTAAATTCCCTTTTGTATCTGAGAGATGCAGTCTAAAGGTTATGTTTTGGGTATTTTTTTGCCTTAAATTATAGCAAATGCTATTCTGTCCAACACAGACCATCATCAAGATACAAAAAAGCTACCTGACATACTATCTGCAACAACGTGAAGCGTGAAGCATAAAGCCTTCAGATCTGTTGAAGCAGACTAGAAGTCCATCCAACTCACTAGTCTATCTGCAGCAGCATAACATAAGTGACATTTAGAGAATAATTCCTTTCTTTTTTTGGCACACGTATTATTGTGCAAACTAATAATCAGGAAGTTCTTAAAACTCAGCCACATATTTCACCCATATAATCATGTTTAATAACTACTGACAGAGAAACTCACAGGTTGATCCCAATTTCTTTTTCAGCCATTTAAGCCTTCTGTCTCTGACATTTCATAACAGAGCTTCATAGCTCAGTGTGACATACTGAGAGATGACTATGAATCATCCAAAATACTAACATTCTTTACTCACCTTCCTTATCCCCTTGATGATTTCATATCCCTGTTTAGCCAGCCTTTTCCCAAGATGATAGACTAAAGACAACAGAACTGTTCTTGCAGGGAAGTTTGTAGCTTCATCTGTTCTTTCTTGCTTTCTCTGTACTTCTAGCAGACTCTTTTGAAACTGAATGTTGTGTTTTAGAACTGGACTATGTGGAAGTGCAATTCAGATTCCCACACCAGTAACTTTTTTTTCCCTTCAAGTGCCTTGTCAACAATTTATACAACTTTGACTACTGCTGAATACTAACTGATGCAGAAAACTGTAGCAATACCAATAGTTATTTTCCAGGTTGTAAAAAAAAAAATTGAGTTTATGATTCTGTATGTATGTTCCTACTGTCATTTTGCACTTCATGACATGAGAATTAATATTAGTCACTCAGTGCCTCGGGATCTTTCTACAATACTTCATAATCTCATTGGTCATTGCCTTTTCTAGATAATTTCCAGATATGGACACTGATGTTCAGAATAACTGTGATCCAGCATTCCATATGCAATATCCCTGAATTTCCATTAATCCTTTTCTCCTTGCCTTTCAACCACTTCATACAGCTCCCTTATAACTCTTGTCAGATTTCCCTCTACAAAAGTCATTATTGTTTTTCCAAGTATTATTTTTATTTACCATTGCTGAGCACTTGGGTTTTTTTATGACAAGCAATTCCAAAAGTCAGATTTACTTCCTAGTTTCCAGACTCAACAGTCAAATGCCTTATAAAAATGCGCCAAATGCAATTATAGCCATTCTACTAAAAAGTAAAGTAGGTATGAGCATTATATGGTCTCACACCACAGCTCAGCAATTCTACATTTTAGTTCCTTTAAAATTCTTGAGGGAATGATGTTTGCTCTAGAGCACTTCTTACTCTTAATTTTCAATGAAGTTTCAGATGAAGACAGTTCATCAGACTCATCCCTCAAAGAATCTCTGTTACAGCAACTTCACAACTTTTTTTATTTCTGCTGTTGGAAAAGGTTTTTAGAACTAACTGTTCTGTCTCTAGCAACTCACTTGCTAAAATTATCTTTTGGCTTATATTAAAATTATTTTACATTCCATTTGCCAGAATTGTGTTTACTCATCCTCCAGCTCTGGAAGAATCTTCCACTTTATATGAAAGAAGATATTGTTCGAAGATACTTCTCTACTTTATTGCTTAAACACATTATTTTTTTTAGACTCTTCTTAAGCCTTTTTTGATTTGTGGTTTACATTTACTTATGCAAAGCAATCTATATAAAGGTAATTCTATTACTATCATGCCATGTAAATTAAAAACCTTTAGTTTAATACACGTTTTAAGAACTAATCACGTAATAGAATAGGTACTTTCCATTATGAGAGTCTAACATTTAATCTCAATGTAAATTATCAATATATCAATTCCACATTCAGCACACAGAAGTAATGCTTTACAAGTAAACATGGGATTAGTCTAACATTTTAAATATTACAGCTTTTAGGTAGTAGTTAACCATGTACATTTCAAAATACTCCAACCTGCCATTTTGCTGTGGTTAAGATGGGATTAATTTAATAGGACACCAAACAATTCACACAATGACCAAATGCACAACATGAATACTAATGAAATTCCTTACTATATTGCTCAAAGATATACTACTAGAGCCTAGAAGCCTGTATGAGGAGTCTGAACACACAAAAAAAACCTCCAATCCACAAGCAAAGTTTAATCACATACCAGTTAGCAATATCTTTGTGAGCTACTAGGTTCTGGAGGAATGCTTGTAGTCCCAACTGTCGATCTTCCAAGAAGTCAGGATTATAATTATCCTTGAACCAGCGCTTTGGTGGAAGGGCTAACCGAAAGCCCGGAAACATATCTTTTAGCTGAAATAGAAATCAAAGCCAAATGAAGAAAACCAAGAAAAAAAACTACTGACAAAATACGCGACACGGGCACTGACTTTACTCAGAATTATGGGATCTTTGTCTTCTGTTAAATTCACGCATAAGGTAAGTATTAGCCATAAATACAATCCAAATTATAGCATACATTGTGGACATAGTTCTGCCACTTGCTGTGTAACCTCTCAAATTTACCATATAAAAATAAGAATTAAATACTTTGTTTTGTTATTTCATGTCTCTAAGCCTGCTATTTAATGCCTTTAAGTCAGTAATTATAAGAAAATTGTATTTAAGTAAAAAAGTATCAGATGAATAAACATTTAAGTGGTGGTCTTTCTGAAGTACTCAAGGATAATAAGTACTATACAAATAAAATATATAAAAGCCCATTACAGACCTACAACACTGCAATTCATCTTTTTGGGGGGCTAGTAGAATGAATCACAATACATACATGAGGTACTTCTAGTAAAGTACCTCACATCCAGAATATTAAAATTTCAATACACATGGCTCAAACCCTAGTACTAACGTACAGAATTGTATTTTTGAGTTACTTAGATAGTAATTGCAAATATTCAATATCAGAATTTTTCTTTGAAGCCAGAAATTAAATATGCAAGTGAATGAAGCATAAAATTATATAATGATAGACCTGTCCAAGGATGCCAATTAAATATTTTTCTAATATGCATGAAGATCAAAAAAATTAATGCTTTCATAGAAAGCAATTTTTAGATGCCTTTTTCTCAAAGAGGATTTAAAACCAGCAAGAAAAAACGAACAAGTTTTACAAAATGTAATGTTCCTCCAACTGCCACAAGAATTGTTTAATCTTTTTTAGAAGACAGGATCAAGCCACCTTCTGTTGGGGATGTACTGCATACACCCAATACATTCGTGTGAACGTTCCAGTGACATGGACTCCAGAATCTGCCTTGAAAACAGTTTAGCACTGTTTAGTGTTTACATGGCTGCAAGATAATTATTCAGTGGGTGTCTTGATCCTTGCACAGCAAAATTTAAGCCTTCTGACAATAAGCTTTATTTAACTGCTCTTTAGAGTCCCTCAGAAAAGCTAATGGGTATCTCTTTCAACACATTAAATTAAAACAGGTAGCGTACTTCTGCTAGAATATCTCTATGTGGTTTAAAGGAAGAACCACGTTAGTGGATCACCCTTGCTCATGTTAAGTACCATTTAACAGAACAAGAAGGGCACTTTTTTAACATCACAAGCATTGTGTATTTAAATACCCCATGACAACTAGGGTGGTGAAACACTGGAACAGGTTGCCCAGAGAGGTGGTAGATGCGCCATCCCTGTGAACATTCAAGGTCAGGTTGGATGGGGCTCTGAGCAACCTGATCTAGTTGCAGATGTCCCTGCTCACTGCAGGGGGGGTTGGACTAGATGATCTTTTTAAAGGTCCCTTCCAAACAAAACTATTCTATGATTCTATTAACTATTAGTTTCTTATTTACAGAATGGCTTACTGTCAAAGTCTTGCTCTTTATTTCTGTGTTAAATTATTTAAGTATGTTTTCTTTTACTGAATTTCATCTTGGTATTAGACTCTTGGTATTTTTATCTTTGGTCACTCAAAGTTCCTTCATCTCCTACCAAGTTATAATTAACACCATATATCTAAGTATCCTCTATGCCCCATAACCCCTCTTAAGTTAATAAAATACTGAACAGAACAGAGCCCAGAAAAGATAACAAAATGAGCTCCTGTGTTAGTTGCAGAGAGGATCACAGTTAACCATTGCTGGGAAAGCTTTTCAACAACATAAAAAATATAACTTCTCTGGTTAGGTAGATTATGTAGTTTATTTCTGAGGAAAGAGTATGCCTACCCACAGATCACTCCTTTTGTGAATGAAGAGAGTATGAGAAAGCTAGCTGTTGTCAGTAGTAGGACAGAACAGTCCTGGGGCATTCTTTCTGGAACACTCCTTAGACACACCAGGAAAATCTGCAGGTCAGACAAGTTACAATGGCGGTGATCCCTTGCTTGGATCCAGCATCTCTTCTACATGTCTCTCCCCTACATCACCATGAGATAGATGATGCATATCATATGAGGCACAGTCTCAGGTTCTTGGTTCTTACGACTGGCCATTTCATTATTTCTTCAACATCTCTACCAGCATACTTATAAACCTTACAAAGTTTCCCCCCCCCCCCCCATTTTTTGGGACAGGAAAGTATTCTTCACATACTTCTCCAATCTACCAGGTATTCTTCACAAAGAAAACCTATGCATCTAGCCAAGTGTCTGTATTTTAGCCTTTGCTCTCAAGCCCTCAAATTCTGTCGTGTTCCAACATTCACTAAGATTACTTTTTTTGGTTAATATCGCAACAAGACAGTTTTCAGTCTTTGCTGTATCATTCACTGTTTGCTTCCCATAGTTTGCTCTCAAGTAATGGATATGTTATTCTACTGCCTCTGTCCCTTACTTCTGTCTTTAATGATTTATAGACCTTTGCCTATTGCTGTTAGCATCCTGTGACTGTCCAGCTTGCATCTCAGCACTTCCGCCTCAGTCTTTAAAAGTCTCTATTACTTTTCTTGTGCTGATATCTATTTGTATTTTTTTAACTACTTTTGACTTTGAGATACTATGCGGCTTCTTGTGTACCCATGCTGGCAGTATCTCATCCTTCCTTCACATTGGATTACTTTGCCACCATCTACTTGTCTTCTTTCAGAAGGTGTGGAGTTTTCATAACCTTTTCATTGCCTGGAAAGTAGATAGCTTTGACATTTAAATAACTTGTTGCTCACACTTGAAATCTGTTCAAGTCTTAACCTGCTGTTGCACTTATTAGCTTTATTCATAACAGGAGAGTTTATGGTTGTGAGCTCTTTTACTCCATTTCTATTTTATTAGCTGTTCTCTACTAAAAATATTTCATAAGCTTGTAGAAGTACGAAACGCTTTCTAGGCTCCTACTGCTATCTGTTTTGCCTTAATTATTTTCTTTGAGAAATGAGGGCAAATAAAGAATGCTATTACTAAGTTCACTGTCTGCCCCTGTTAGCTGAGCTGCATTCATTCATCTAGCCCTAATTTTATCTACACGTCCTCATTGTGATGCTGTCCCTGTTCTCACATGTTCTCCATTTTTAGCCACTGCCAAAGGCCATCTCTTAGTTCAATTCAGACTTCTAAGTATATGCCTGACATATACAAATCATATTGCTCTTTTGTCTTTATCTGGTCTTCCTGAAAAGCCATTCCTCCTCTGTTAATACTTCAAAGTGATTCACATAGTGATCCATTATTCAATTCAGTCGGCATTTAATGCCAAGTTTCTAATACCATTTCAGAGAATGACTAATTTGCCGACAAACTCAAGAAGGATGGTGAGGAAAAGGATTTAAGATAGTATATTTCTCTTGTTTATATTGGATTTCTAGGAGCTAGGGTACAGAAAACCCTGAAAGTATACATGAATGCAACTTCACATCTGTATTTGTAATTAGAGAACAAGCAAATGCTGCACCATGCCTTTTGAACCTCTGATGCGTGCATATAACTCTTCACTTTTTGTAATATAGAAATGCACCATAATTCTGAAACTTCTAGAGAATTACAGAATAGTAACAAAATAAAAGCTCAGATGTATACTGAAAGTCGAAAAAGCTTCAGTGACACAAGAGAAAAATAAAGTTCCTCCCTTTAAACAGAAATCCTAATACCTATAAATCTTGCTAGAAGCCAAACATTTTTGTCAAAGATTTGACTGCAAAGACTAAAGACTTCACTTGTAAAATCTGAATAACTATTCTAAAATTAATACCTGTGGCACTGTAATTTTTCAAACTACTGATAACCACACTAAAAGTCACTGCATGTAAGCCAGTTCCTATCCTGTATCCGATAGAGCTGACCAAAACACAATCTGACATATGACTTGACTTCTGCAATTTGAGCTGAAATCCCCAGAACATCATCACCTCCAAAGAAGTCAGGCTTTTGCCAAATACAAGGCATTCCTTAATTTAGGCTAGACTGAACTAAAACACAGAAATTTCTTCAGAAAGAAATCTCCAAACTAATTCACATTCACCAATTTGTGGTAGTTTTAGACTGCACTGAGGTTTTAAAGGTAGCCTAAAAAATATCTAATCAACTAAGAACCCAGATAAATGTATAAGATCAAGCCCGTATTACAAATTTCAGCAGAAATAAGTTCTTAATTAATTAGTCACATTGATCCAAGGATCCCTTGGATCCAAAAATTCCTTACTCTGGGCAAAAAAAAAAAGGGGAGTGTTAAGAAGTTCAAGTTCAAACATGAAAGAACAGAATAGAAGAAAATGTCTTAAGCTTGCAAGGAAAGATTATTGAAAGCGTAATTCTGTTTTTCTACTTTTCCACCTCTATAGAAATAATGGTAAATGGGATAGCTGAACACTATTTACCAATTCAAAAGCCTTGTGCTTTTTAGACAAACACTTTTTGCTTTCAAATGTTCTAAAAATATTAAGTTCGTGACCCAGAACTCCTGTTTACCTGATGTCTCTGTTTTTAGTTTTAAAGATCTGATATAATATTTCACAATTAAAGTTCAAAAACACTGAAAACAACTGAAGACTGGTCAACATACAAAGAACTTATGTTCATTAAACTTCAGTTTTATAATGAAAAAAAGCAGAGTTTGTTGCACTGAAAAGGACCAAATAATTATTGGATCATTCCTGCAAAAGAATACAGGTCCTTAGTTCTAGTTCCATGCAGGAGATACAACTACTGAAAGTTAAATTTCCTTTATCACATAGATTAGGAATAAAGTATGAAGCATACTAACAGCTTCAGCTGAAGAAATACCTTATTTACACTAGCTGTAGTTATTTTATTTATCTTTGAAAAAATGAGGAACCATATTTTTTCATTAATATTGTATGCTTTTTATATGCAGTAAAAAAGTAAGGTAAGAAAAGAAAAAAGTGACAAAATTGTAAGACACAAAGAAAATGAAACATGAAAGAAGAGTGGGGCAAATTAGCTGAGAATTTACCAGTGTGTAATTCTCACCTTGTCATTAAGCCTGGAGAAGTCCGTGTACCGTCTGAAAACCACCCAACTTTCCTCTGGACTTCTTTTTACTAGTATTTTGTATACCTGTGTGGAAAAACAGGAATATCAGAAAAACGTGCAGAACTTCATTCGGCATTGACTGTATTGGCTATTATCCCTTATTTCTTAATGAAACAAAACTTGATTAAAAAAATCCTTAATTGGATTTAAAAAAACCCACCTTAATTATCATTACAAACAGTATAAATTAATTTTAGAATTTTAGGAAGGAGTTTCTATAATCCCTAAATACATTTAACTATTTTCTGTCTGTAAGAAAGGGTTTGTGAAACAGCATGCAAATTTCTTCCCCAGGAAAAAACAAGTCTCAGATATCTAACAGGTAAGTGAAGTATGTTTCAGTTCTTATGTTCTTTAGTTCTTACTAATGTTTAGATCTCCTTTAACCTTTACTGAATTACAGTTTTAGTCATGAATTCTTACTCATTAATTCTCAAGGCCAATCTGTTTTTAAGATGACAGTAATAATCAGTTACCGCGTGTTACAGCGTTTTAAAATGTCTCATCTGACTTGGTTCACAAGGAAAAGGGATACAGGATAAAAATAACATCCTGCTTTGGTTCAATTTGTCTTGAACACTAGGTTTTGTCTTTCCAGGCAGAATATGACCATGTCCCTAGATAACTGCATCAGAACAATTATACTAGCACTGTAGAACTTCAGCAATAGATCCTTTGAACTAGATTTAGCAAGACAACAGCACAGCACTACCATCCTCTTATTTAAAAAGAGCTGCATAAATAAATAAAACAATAATAATAAAAGTCAAACAATTACCTTTTAGGAGGACTGATACTCAAATATTTGAACACAATGAGTCTAACACACAACTTCAACTAGAAAATATTAAATAGAAGGGTTTCTCACGTCATAACCTTACTTTCTCCAGTGTAAGGAGAAAGCACTGGGTTAGCTTTCCAATTTAGATGTTCTTTAGTTAAAACTAATGAAATACAAGGAAGAAGCAGCTATTTTTGGAATCATAAACAATCCCTTATAGGCATTTAACCAATTTTATTTTAAACATTTTCTAATGTGTTACATAATAAAATCCTGCCCAGTATTTCATGTTTTCACAGCAGTTTTTCTTAGGGAATAAATGTATTTTTCTTGTTGCAGT
Source organism: Pterocles orientalis (assembly GCA_011057875.1). NCBI lineage: Eukaryota > Metazoa > Chordata > Aves > Pterocliformes > Pteroclidae > Pterocles > Pterocles orientalis. The sequence goes on from WKFP01014104.1 coordinate 240,478, forward strand.
CTCAGCATGTGATAACCACAGCGCTAGACAACTTGTGTGCATGTGCGAGACTGTTTTCAGTAATTCTGTATTCTATAACATATAAGTTGCAGACAGTTACACAAACTACAGATAACTATGAAGCAAATTAAAAGCAATTTTTCAGCGAGTATTTCTCATATCTACTTTTTAAACACAAAAATTCACTTCCAAGCAGCAGCATCTGTGGAAATCATGTACTGTGAATTTCACTCATTCACAAAAAGCTGTTAGCTTTTAAAATTTATGCTGCAAGACATGTCTGTGAATCCTGCATTAAAATGTAATTCTTCTAACATTTTCTGTATGTTTATCCAAATGTTTTAGCTTTCTTGTCATACCGAAAGTATAAATAGTTTTATTTTACAAAAAGTTCCTGAAGCAAAACTGCTACATAAAATTGTGAAGACTCTTTGCTATTACACAGCAAAACATAGAACAAGACACGCTGGAATATGCTGGCTGACTTAGTTGCTGACCAGTATTCCATTCTATTATTTCATTCTACTAAAAATTCTCCAAAGACATTGCTTACAAATACATATGTGAAAAATATCCAGCTAGTCTGACCCTTCCTCTGAATGGTTAAAAGAAGTGCTCACAAATTACGGTCATAAGGAGCACAATCAGCTCCTAATTACTGGTCAAAAAAACCAAAGTCAACCTGAAACAAACATTTTTTGTGTTCTTGAGAAAGTTGAATTTTTTTTTTTTTTAAGATTTGTAATTAACAAACAAGAAAAACTGTATCATTACAAAACCAACCTTCAGTTTCTTCACACAAGCTTTTGGGAAAAATCTACAAAAGAATTCAGCAAATTCACGTAATTTCAGTCAATCATTATTCCACAAATACAAAATATTCAAAGAAAATATGCCAATATTTAGTAAAAAATCTCTGACTGATTCAGTATCTCATTATCATTTCTAGTTGGCTTAAAAAAAAAAAGCGCTAATTGAACATTCCAGGACTGCCAACTCATTTGAGACCATTTGCTTACAAAGACCTTTTTCAGCCTAGTTTTTTTCTCCTATACGCTTCAGCAGCTACATACTCCAAAAATGCACAAATATGTAACTCTTGAAGTTAGTATATCACCCAGCTTAAGTAATTCAGATTCATATTTTTGGGAACTATGAGATGCTAGCAAACAGTAAAAAAACTTCAGCAACTGAATCTCCTCTCTTTTACAGATTATTTCAATTTAAATTTCTCCTCTCTTCATCTCATTGATATTACAGAAACAACCAAATTTCTAGGACTAATTGCTTGCTGGTTTTAAAGCACAATAGCATGCTTAGTTTCAACATGCAACTGAAAACAAACAGTTAATTATGTGCTTTTGGAAACAAACACAGCAACAGAAGTGAATTCAGAAAGAGCAAAAATGCAACCAAGCATTTTAACCAAGAAGAACATTTCATTTGTAACCTAGCCTTCTACATACAATGACAACTTTGACTGCTTATTTTAAATACAGCTGAAGAACATCTTACATTCACATTGGAATACACACTGGCATATTTTCAGACTAACTCATGTCAATATCACAACACTAATGTGTTGTGATAAACTTATTTTAGTTTTGAAGGTCTTATTTAAAAGGAATCATTTAATCTACATTTAAAAAAAATTTTGGCTCTTCTCTTAAGCTACCATGCATGAAGATGTCAGACACTGAAAAGCTTCTGACAAGACAAGCTATCATTCTCAAAAAATTAAAAAGCAACATTATTTAATTCTTTGCAAAAAGAACTTGATGATTTTACTATAATTTGAACTGTCATAAGGGCATTGGCTTCCACGCGTTTCTAATCTAAAGGAAAATAGGAGAAAAAAAAATCTGTCTGCTATTTCATCTTCCCTGACTATTTGTGATTAATATTGGTCTCCTGAAGTAACATAATTAATAAATAATTAGTAACAAACAACATCCATCAGTCCCACAAGCATTGCCGAATTATCTCAAAGAAATGTTTCAACCACATACACAAAAACAAATACACAAGTGCCTTAATATATTTATGGAATGTAAAAAAATTGAATTTCCAGCTGCAGTATATCTGGAGAAAAATCGATACAAATCAGTTAAGCTGGCGTTGTCATGAGTTCCTGCACATATAACATCTCACTGATGTTTTCAGAACGGATTTCCCTTTATTAGAAACTAAATCTAGCAATGCAAGAAGCTGAAAACAACACATTTGCACTTTAATGCAAATATTGTATATTACTAATAACTGTAAAAGGCAAATATCAGGGTGTCTTATTGTTCCTTTTAAGTAAAAGACTACATTTTATTTAAGATGTTTAACTATCCAGAACTTCTACAAGTTCAATTTCACAAGGAATTGTAACTTTGCAAGGAATTCCTGCCTTTTCCAGCAGGAATTGATACCTGAAGTAGAATGAATCCCTTCTATTCCACATACAGAATTACAGGAAAGACTGCTTGACTGCTTCAGAGTCTCAGTTTTCCAACCCGTGTAATGGGCATGATATTCTCCTCTCAGACACAAGTACTTGGAAGCTAAATTGGTACTTGTAAAGTACTCCAACATCCCTGAAATGCAGGATTAATTACCGAAAGAGAACACAAAGCACACTGAATTATCTTGTCATTACAGAATGAACTATACTATCCTCAAAACTTACAGTGAATTTTGCCCTTTCCTCCATCACCTCATAACCCAGTATAGTAGGTGTGGACGGTCGATCTTCCCAGCTCCTGGAATCTGTATTCTGCTCTATTTCTTCCACAGGCTGAGTACAATATTCTATGGATGTGTCTATACCTGTAAATTTAGTCCTAACAAGTGGACTACTACACACAGATGATGGAGAACCAATCTGGTCAGGCACGCTCATCTTTTTAAAACTACCAACTGTAGAGTCCTCCAGCTGTCCTTTTGAAGAGCTGGAACTGGTCGAGATGCTCCCAAAAGAAAAACTTCTTTGGTTTCTGTTTGTAAAGCTGGATGCTGAACTTCCAATAGGAATAGGAACAGGAACGTATGGTGTTGCCATCCTTCATGAAAAAACTCAGGCTTTGGTCCAGGAGTTTAAGATTCCTTCACTGTATAAGCCATCTTTTGTTTTCAGGAACAGTACCTGCAGTGAGGGACAGAAAAGGCTGTAATTTTTAAGTGAAAGCAACACCAAATACTACTTTGGAAGAATCTATATCAGCATTGAGATGGTACATAGCAGTATTGATGGTTAAACGCTTTCACAGAGAACTTGGCTTTATATAAAATGCTGCTTTTAAATTCTATCTCTACAACTTGATGGACAGCTTTACAGGATTTCTCTGTCTTTTACAGCTATTAAAATTAAAATGACAGAAAGCTAAATTAAGATTACAAAAGAGAAAATTCTTTTTGTCCTCTATGACTTAAATGCTATTTAGTTTTATTGAAAAAGTCAGGAATTTTTAGGTATATTTAAGAAGCTGTACTTTTACTGACTTTTTAGTATAAACAGTAGAAAAGCTTTTCTCAGAATTGCCTTGTAAGATAGCTGGAACAGACTACGCGAGACAAACACACATGCAGCAGTATACATGACATGAATCAAAAGACAACACAGTAAACAACTCAGGTGAAAAGCGTATTATTACATATTCATTGAAGTATAATGGTTCTGTTTTCAAAGCAAAATATTTTTTCAAAACAACTCTGTTGCATATAATGCTGCAGACATTCGTAACAATGTTAACTGGGCACATTTTCTGGAGCTTGAATTGGAGCAATTAAGTTTTACAAACACGCACATCAAAAGCAGTGTTGTAACAGCAGATAGTTTTCCATTGCATCAGATGAAAATGGGAAAAAAACAAGTTCAGGGAAAAAAGATAAATTCAAGATTTGATATTGTTTCTTCAAGAAAACCACTTCAAGCCAAAATTAATCTTTTGTGCGCATATGTGTACATTTCCAAAAAAAGCAAAAGAAAATTAAGACAACAGTATCAAAGTGACAAAAAAGCACCATCTCCACATTTTAACAAAATACCCAAAGAAGAGCTTTTACAAGATTCAAATTAGGTGCCACCTCTTTGGATTAATAGGATTTGAGTCACCACCCATTTCACCCAAGAGCATACCAATCAACCACAAGACTGCAGGCGGGTGTGAAATGGAAAACCATCAACCTGATTGACATCACATATATAAGCAATCATCTACTGGAGCAAAAACCAAATGACTTTCCTAATTGCCAGGGTGAAGTGATGCTTTCATCCTCTTGCTCTAAATAAATCTTAGAGAACATGAATAAGGAAATAAATAGGAAATGAACCAACATCAACAAGAAAGACTAAAAAATACTCTTGAACCAATTCCTTGAATGAAGGAAAGAACAAAATTCCTAATCCTTTCAGCTACACAGGGAAATCTTCATACACTCTGTCAGAAAGCTCAGGGAACTCAAGCAACAAGAACAATTTGAAACTGGCAGTGTTTCCGTGGGAGCATCTCTGCTTTACTGTGGGATGATGTTAAAATAATCAAGTTTAAATATCAGTTTCCATTATGTTTCATTCATTACATTTCTGCTGGCACCTAGGTTCTCAAAAATTAACTCTGACACCATTTATTGCTATAATTTAGTTATAAAGATACAAATAAAAGGCTGTTTCCAATGCGCTCGTAAAATTAGTTAAAAGCTTGTAAAAAAAAGACGCTTGGCAGCATCTGAGGGAGCCAAAATTTCAGTATCATAAACCCCTGCTGACTGACTTTGCTGGTCAGGTGCAGGATCTGGACTATCCAGCAGCTTCTGTTGCAGCACAGTCCTGTGCTTGGCTGTGTGACTTAACTCCACGTGTCAGACAGCTGACCTGCTTGAGCCTCACACAGTTTGAAAGAAGCAAGTCACACCTGTCTTGGAGACAAGACATTCTCCTATAGCTAGACTAAGATTTAAATAACTTTTTCTACCTGTATCTCAGAAAGTGAATCTGTTTACTGCCTTGAACAACAAACTTTGCAATGATTTTTTAAAATAGAGATAGAAATATCAAGACATTAAGTATCTTCTGGTAGATTTTCTCTAGCAATATTCTTGTCTGTGTAAAACACTGAACAAGTTAATTCCTTTTTCACTTGCCACTTCAGTGACTCTTCTATGTTAGCAGCATAAGGAATAGAGAGCATCCCCTTAAGGACCGCCCCACCCAGCTACATTCCTGGGAGGTCTGGGATTAAATCCCTATGAACAGAAGAACCCAACTGACAGAAAGTCTGCAACAAACAAGCATCTGTAAATTTTTTTAAAAAGTGGTTATTATCTTATGCTGCATGACTTTATGAATCTGAACCACAAAAGGAAAATAAGCCCACATCTCAGGAAGTCTGGTGAAGTTCACCTAGGAGTTCATCACTTTTTGGAAAAAAACTTGAAACACCTACCACAAACCATGATAACATTTTCACCAGTTACAATACTGTCTTTTCACCAGTTACAATACTGTCTTTTCTAGAAAAACTTATTTCTTTAAAGTGAAATGCCAGTAAAGAATGTACTATCTTGAACTTGTACTTACTACTGTTCTGAAATGCAGATGCATTACTGAAAGGCTTTACCTATATTGGCAAGGGACACAGCTCAACATGAAGAGACCTGCAGAGCAAAGCACTTTGCGTTAAGAAATCCAACATCTACATTGCACATACTTCAGCAGCCTTTATGTCAGACTAGCTGTCATTTGGTACCACTGACTGCATCGTTATTGCAGCTGAACTGCATTAGGTCTGCTCCCAGGGTACATTTTCTGTTTTAGTTTCTTTTGTACTCTGCAAGACCATCCCAAATTGTGAGCCAATGCATATAAAACCATGATGATCCCAGTATTTGCTTCTAAAAGACATTATTGACTCAATCTGACACAGTAAACATATCCATAGATAGAAGGGCCTAACATTACCAGTGTCACATCCAGATCCCTTTAACTCTGAAGAGTAACAGAAGAGTATTCTTTGAGTAACAGAAATGTCAGGTCAAGGAGGCAAAGGGCACACCATGTCATTTGATTATTTTTTGATCAAGAAAACAGAAAAAGAACCATACAAAGATATCACTCTAGAACTCACCAGACTCACAAATACACATATATTCATATATATGTAGATAAATCCATCTTAAATTGTAAAAGTATCACAGTTTCCAAATACCTAAAATATTTACATTTCATATCACAACAGGGTTTAAAATCACATCAATTTGCACTTTATGAAGGCTAACCATTAGAAAAATAATACAATGCTCAAATAAGGGTCACATCCTTAGGATTCAAGCCTTTTCTATGAATTTAGAAGTTTACTGACAATTCATGCAATAAAAGGAACAGAAAATAATGCGATGAAAAAAAACAAACCACATTGCTCCTAGCTTACATCAATGCAGTGAGGGGGGAAGATTTAGGCACACAATCTGCTACTACAAGCTTCACCACAGACTGGTCTCGTGTGTCAGTGGAATCATTGCACCACATCAACTTTCAAAACAAACAGATCACTCATGGCACCTAAGAGATAATCCAGTGATTGCACTCTCTTTCTTGTCTACATATTCACTTACTTTACTTTTTGTAAGAAGTTTGTTTCCTATTTAGAACCTATATTTGGTTTAACTCGATTCCCATTGTAAGTTAACAATGAAATAAAAAGCAGAGAACATTTGCTGGAAGTACTGAACTGCTAGCTCTGAAACAGGATAGGACCGTGCCCCAGGAACCCTCCCGTCACATGCTACAAAACAGCGTGACACCAACTTATCCTGCTGGGTGTTTACTACAGCCACCTCCCTTTTTGTGGGTGAAACAAATAGGCTGTAATAAAACCACTTAAAAAGGGTTTGCCTGCAGCTTGCAGCTATTGCAATGCCAAAACCTTTTAAGCTAATGGTTTGTAGGTTCAGTGAGAAATGTGTAAGCCATACAAATCAAGGATAATAGATTAGAAACAAAACAATCCTTATTTAACAGTTCTAATTGGGATTTAGCTATGCGATATACTACTTATGATCTGGTTACATCTCTGGACAACGCAGTCAGGCTGAGCTCTGTTGTTTAGGATTTAAGTGCTACCATGGAATTTCAGCTGAAGAACCAGTGGAATATTTAAAGAGATAACTCGATGAGTTAGTTTTAATAATTTTTTTAAATAATAGTTTTGTGCCGACTTCAATCAAGTTACTTAAATACATATTTCACCGGTTTATAAACTCAAAATTGGGGCCTATTTATCACATCTCGCTCACACACAGAGGCACACAGAGCGGGGCAATTCTGCCCCAAAGAGACTGCTACCTAACCGCAAACAACTCAGGGGTACTCCCCTCCCAGATTCCACAGTAGGACGCTCCCACGCTGCCCACCTCTGCCTGCGATTTAATGATTCTGGAACAGGCTAAACCCAACCAAAACGCGCAGTTACCTTCCAGTCCGCCGCCAGCGACCTGCACAGCCCTAAGGCGGAGGGAACCCGCCGCCAGCGCCAGGTGCGGGCAGCGCCGTGGCGGGAACGCGGCTCCCTCCTGCGGGCGGCCCGGCTCTCGGAACGCCGCTCGCGCCGTTTTTCGCCGCCCCAGGAGCGGCCGCCGAGCCGGCGGTACCGGAGGGGCCGGGCTCGCGCAGCGGCACGGCCTGGCAAAACCTTCCCGGCCGCAAGGCTTCGGAAACCGGCAGGTTTCACAGCAGCGCCGGCTGAGAAACCACCTCTGAGGTGAGGCGCCGCTTGCTCACCCCCGCCCCGCCCGGGGGAAGGGGGTTTCCGACCCCGCCGTGCCGCCCGAGCGCGACGGGGACCGGCCCCGGCCACGCCTCAGCCCACGCGGCGGCCCAAGCGCCCGCGGTGCCCCCCACCTACGGGGGCCGGCGCAACCGCCTGCGGCCGCCTCCGCACAGGTGCGCGGGCGCTGCGCCACCGGCCGGCGCGGCGAAGAGGAAGCGGGGGCCGGCCGCGCCCGGCGGGGGCGATGGGGCTCCGCTCTCCCGGCCCGCCCAGCCCGAACTCCCACTGCCCGCTCGCCTGCCGCCCTTCCTCCCTGCCTCATTCCCCTCGGCGCTGGCCGCGCCTCCTGCCCGCTCGCCCCTTCCCGCCCGCCGGGCAGGCACTGAAGGAAGGGCGAGCGCCCCCACTCACCTGCTCGCCGCCGCGCTCACCCTCCCTCTGCCGCGCCACTGCTGTGGCCGCCCCTCCCCCCTGGCCGGCCCCGCCCCTCCGCGCGCCGAAAGGGAGGCACGCGGCGTCCCGGGCCGGGGGGGGGGGCGGGGTTAGAGGACTGGTACCTGCGGCGCGTGGCGGGAGGGGAGGCAGCGGGCGCGGGGCGGGGCTGTGTGGGGACCACAAGTACCGGCGTGCCCCGCGCGCCCTGCCGCGTGCAGCCTTCGTTACCCGGCAGGCAGCGCGAGCCTGCGCACGGCGGGAGCCGCCCGCGGTGCATTTCGGGCGCTGTGGTTCAGTGGCGTCGCGGTGCCCGCTGGGAGCTGTAGTTCCGCCGGGCGGAGGGTGGCTGGCGGCAGCGGGTCAGCCCCCTGCGGGCGGTTAGGCCCCCGAGCTGGCGCCTCCTCAGGCCTGCGCGGGCAGGGGGAGCGGGGAGGGGGCTCCGGGTCCCCCCGCCCCTCGGCTGAGCGGGCTTTCTGCGCCCCTGCTGTGAAGGGGAGGAGGGAGCGGAGAGGGAGGGGGCCCGCGGACGGGCGGGGAAACCCCAGGAACCCCGTGAAGTGCGGGGTGTTAACGTGGTGTCGCGTCACGGCACCGTAAAGTGCTGCTGCACGGCGAGGGGTGTCGGTGTGGCGGGGCAGCAGGTGTAGGGGGTGGAGCGCCGTGTGAAGGCTCGTGGCTAGAAGTGATCAGCGAACCTGCAGGGAAGGGGGGGAAGATGAGCGCTTTGGGATTTCAGGGTGTCAGCAGCCCGCTAGAACAGTAGCTGTGACTGCTGCCCGGCGTCTGTCTTGTGTTACAGGTCTGGAAGCCATCGGATGCTATCAGAAAATGCTGCACCTCTTGTTCAAATGGTGCGCAGCTGATCTGCTTGTTTATAATAAACCTGTAGGATGCAGGCACACAAATAGCAAAACTGTGCTGCTACGGCGATCTGATCTGTGATTGCAACCGGTAGTATAGGCCTGTTGCGTTACCTTTGTCAGTACACTGCTTTGGGGTCTGCTGTTACCACCAGCGTGTAATTATTTTGAATTCTTCTGCTGGAATTTTGTTCTTAGGGTCTTAGGGAATTTTTTTTTTTTTTTCCAACGGTGTCATATTGTTTGAGCGGTTCATCGGACTGTTTGGAATTATTTTGAACTTAGTGTTTTTTATAGATGTTGGTCTTTCAAGCAATTTCCTCAGATTTGGCAGGGTAGCTACCATTCATTGTGAGTAGAATTAATAGATTTAAAAAACATTTGTGAATGACTAGTTCAGAAGCCATGCCACAGGGAACTTATTTTGGATCTAATTCTCTTTGAATTCCCAAATCTGTTTTAAATATGTAGTAATTGGAAGAGAAAATGCACTGGATTTTTGAAATGCATTACATAAATGCATATATTAAACCAGAGGAAATGTAATCAATTGCATTGCTGAACCTTGGAGGCTGAGCATATAACTATTATGAACTTTACACTTTATCTCACTCAAGATGAAATATCCTCTGACGTATAGTGGCAGAGGAGAAAAAACTTCTAGAAACAAGAGAATCCTAACTTCCAGTTGTTCAGTTTTTTCTATAGTAGTTGAACATGTCTGAGCTTTACAACAACTTTGTTGTATATTCTATGTTTTTTAAATTTTTACTGTAAATATTTTTACAGTTTTCTACCTATACTATAGGTAGAAATATATAAAAATATACTATATAAAAATGAGGTTTTTTTTTATTTTACGTCTAGAAACATCTGATAGTTATAAATGCTTTTTTTTTTTTCCAGTGTTAGTCAGCTATCCTAACAGCTTGTGACATGACATTTATTGTATGGGTTAATAGAAAATATTTGACAGCCCTCCCAAACATGGTGAAGTCAGTTTTCACTGTGACACCCTTACCAAGCAAGAGTCCTATCCTACGTCCTTTGAAGACAGCAGCATATTTTTCGTCATGGTGAGCAGGTATAGGAACGAGGCTGCATTTCTTTGGTCATTTTGAAATTCCAAGGAAGTCAGTGGGATTTTTTTCTGCCCAGGAATGTGGGCTCAGTGCCTTCACGTCACAAGGCACTATTTACCCACAAAGTTGTCAGGGATGACTGTTGCTTCACAGGAATGAGAGAAACTATACAGGATTAACGTGAATTAAAATTGCGTCTGTGCCTTTCCTGGTTTTCACTTTATGGTAGTTCTTCTATACTTTGTCTGCAGGAATCCCTGAAGCTTTGAGAGCGCCGTGTAAGCAGAAAATCTGTGGCTTTCATTGCAGGCTAGACTGAGCCACCCTGTGGCAATGCTGTGCATTTCACCTTTATTGAGTCGAAAGGACAACAAACGAGTTACTAAATGTGTAAAAGATGGAAAGTTTTTGCTCGATTGCCCCGGAAAGTATTTGCTGTTTTTTATCTGCACATGTTGGTATCAGATGCCACCCATGTTCTGCCTCCATCCACTAGTTATTTGGTTTTCCAGAGAATTGGTATATATATTACAGGCCTTATCAGAATCTGTCAGCCCATCATAATCCTTTGTGCCAAAGACATGATTTTTGCTAATGCTACCTGGTTGGCTAGCTTAATTTAACCTTGTTTAGTGGCTAGGCCTTGCAGAATTAGAGAAGCCTATTAATGTAAAAGAACTTTATGCAACCTCTCTGAACTTCAGAGCACTTTCTCTGCTGGGAAGAATGCAGGAACTGCTAATTGTGTAATGCTAGTGGCCCACCAATTCCATCTTCTGTTGTAAAAAAATATAGAAATAATCCTATAGGTGAAAACCTTGGGATAATCAGTTATTGAATTAAATGTAGCTTCTGCTCTGCTAGTCAAGGCCTAACGTGATGTGTTTTCAAAGTCCCACCTGCCCTCATGATCGTGTGAAACACTGAGAGTAGATTTTCAGTCAGGTTATGGGATTTAGGCACTCAAATCTCATTACATTTAAACTGGATGTAGGCATTCAAATTACATTGTATTTTAGAAGAATTCAGGCATTCAGTCCCATTATATTTCAGTAGGATTTGGGCCTTGCTCTCTCAGGATACTGTGAGATCTGACTTGGAGGATATTTGTTGTAGGACAAAAAAGACAATTTTGTTTCTCAGCTGTGGACTCTTCAGCATTAGAAGTGATGGAGTGTCTCCTACAGGCAATTATTTCTGTAATTCTAGAATCCTTGAATTCTGGAATGGTTTGGGTTGGAAGGCACCTTCAAAGATCATCTTGTCCAAGCCCCTGCTGTGGACAGGGACATCTTTCACTAGATCAGGTTGTTCAAGGCACCATCCAACCTGAGCTTGAACACCTCCAGGGATGGGGCATCCCCAGCTTGCCTGGGCAACCTGGTGTCTCACCACCCTCATAATACAACATTTATTCCTTAAATTCCTTAGATTCCTTATCCAATCTAAACCTACTGTCTTTCAGTTTAAAACCATTGCCCCTTGACCTGTCACTATAGGCCCTCCTTAAAAGTTTGTCCCCATCTTTCTTATAAGACCCCTTTAAATACTGAAAGGCTGCGAAAAGGTCTCCCTGAAGCCTTCTGTTCTCCAGGCTGATCAACCCCAACTCTCTCTTCTTTTCTTCATAGGAGAGGTGTTCCAGCCCTCTGGTCATTTTTGTGTACCTCCTCTGGACTCACTCTAACAGGGCCATGTCTTGTGTTGGAGCTGGACACAGTGCTCCAGGTGGGGTCTCCTTCCTGGTTCAAAAGCTACACAACTTTGAAGAAGTACAGCTGGATATTTTGAAAGTAGGCATAAGTATTGAAACTTATTTAATAAAATATGGGCATCCATATCCTGAGTTGTGATCCTGAAATACTTTAAGCAGTTGTCATGTCGTTCTAATGTGTTTCCACTTTGTAGATACTGTATCTCTGTGTGTGTATGTTGTATTTTAATACTTCCTATGTCTGTGAAATGCTACCTTAGCACATGTTCAGAGGGACCTTGGCTTTTAAAGGGCTGAAAAAGTTGACCTTTTGTACATACCCTTTGAGAGCTCCTGTCCTTGGGAGGTTATACTACACAGTTTCAGATATCCTGTGGTCAAAAAGGACTGAGGGAAAGGTAAGACACAGGATTTAAACTCTCTTTCTGGCTGTCTCTTTGCAGGTTTGGTCTGAGTTTCTGTGATTCACTGCTCTATGGCTGGCTGTGTTCAAGATTACTTTGAAATCATCGTGAGGCATCTTGCCTGTGCAGTATAGACTCCTGGAAGCCTGCACTCCTTGATCAGGGTTCAAAGTAGCACACTCAGGACTAGGCTCTCCCAAAGTCCAGTTCTGAGTTAGCTCTAAATCTTTTATGGTTTCTAAGACTTTGTTCTAGCTCAGGTTTTGAATTTCAAACTTGACCCTTGTCCAAAACAGTCAGGTGTGGGATACTGGTTGCCCCTTTGTCTTCTAGCTGATTACTGGTAATATCTATATATTATATTCTGATGCTTGACATAAACTTCACTCATAATACAACTTTACATCTAGACTGGTTTCAGGGTAGTATCCTGATAATAGACTTTTTGTGGAATAAAAATAAACAATAGACTTCTTGTGGAATACTAGATACACAGGTATAGTTTGGCTTCTGTGTATCATTCTGGCAATTCACTGAGCTACAAATGGGACTTAGCAGCTTTCTATTCTGTTATGCCTGTTGTGTTTCTCTCTTGGAGGGGAGTCCTGAAGTCAGAAAGCAGAAGCAGCAGCCTCTAAGGAGTTAAGAAATCCCTGCCTGTCAGAGGCTAGGTCTGCTCTGAGTTATAGGGAATTTTTCTCTCTCAGGTATTGCTTCTGGGTGGAGAAGCTGGCAACTGTTATGGCCAAAATTTTCAGATGAATGAACTATAAGTGGGATTTGAAAATAATATTAGAGTTATAACATTTGCTTCTGTTCTGTGGCAGGTATTGAGATCCCTAGAAAATTGTGTCCTTCCTTCTTCCTTCCTTTTTTATCCTCATCATCAACATTTTCAGCCTCTGTCCTAGCTGGGTATATCTTGCTTTGGCTTTAAAATATACAAGTAATTATGTTCACCAACCGCTAATAATGATGTGCCATTTATAAATAAGAATGTAGGGATGTATTGTGATAATTGGTTGTATTGATGGTTGGGCAAAATTGTCCTAGAAGTTGACATCTAAAGACTCATTGATATCTGGCTATTCCTCTGGAGAAAGAATAAAATATGTAATTTTTCTGGAGAAAGAATAAAATATGTAATTTTGATAATAAATAGAATCTGTGATATTCCACTGGGGTCCTGCTTTACCTGCCTTCTTTGCCTTGGTCTTTACTGATAAAATCAACTTTCGGGGACTCTCAGTCCCCAGTGATCAGTGGGAAAGTTTGGAGCAAGGCAGATTTACCTAGGTGGAAGAGGATTATGTGGGGGAACATTTTAACAAGCTTGACATACGGCATTCCAGCAACCTGGTGGGATGCACCCATGACTCTTGAGGGAGCAGGCTAATATCACTGCAAGGCCACTCTTGATCACATTTGAAAGGTCGTGAGAGAAGGTTCCTGAGGACTGGCAGAAAGAAAATATCGCTTCCTATTTCAAGAAGGATGAGAAGGTGGATCTGGGGAGCTACAAGCCTGAAGTTAATCCCTGAAAAGGTGGTAGAGCAAATAATTTGGGAAACCATTTCTGAAAATGAAGGGCAAGAAGGTGACCAAGAGAAGGCAGCATGGTTCTAGGAAGGGGAAGTCATATCTGACCAACTTGATAGTTTCCTGTGGTGAGATGACTAGCTTGGTGGGTGAGGGAATAGCAGCGGAAGTTGTTTATCTTGACTTAATTAAGGCTTTTGGCATGGTCTCACATAACATCCTCATAGATAAACTGGTGAAGTGTGGGCTAGATAAGTTGACAATAAGTTGGACTGAAAACTGGCTGAACAGCTGGGCTCAGAGGGTTGTGATCAGCAGCACAAATTCAAGTTGTATCTAGTGTTGTATCCCAGGGTTGATTCTGGTTCCAATTCTCTTTAACATCTTCATTAATAATCTTGATGATGTGACAGAGTGCACCCTCATCAGGTTTGTGGACAATAAAAAACTGTAATATGTCAGGTTGTTGTGCTGCCATCCAGAGGGACCTCAACAGGCTGGAGAAATGTGTTGTTTGCAGTTTCATGAAGTTCAACAAAGTGAAATGCAAAGTCCTGCTCTTGAGGAGGGTCCTAGTAGAGACCAAGCTGAACATGAACAGCAATATGACCTTGTGGCAAAGAAGGCTAATGATATCCTGGACTGAATTAGCAGCAGGCTGAGGGAGGTGGTCCTTCCTTGCTGCTTAGCACTGGTAAGTAACATCTGGGGTGCCGTCTCCCATTTCTGGGCTCCCCAGTACAAGAGCAATGCAGACATACTGGAGCAAGTACAACAAAGGGCCGTGATGGTGATTGTGGGTTTGGAGTATCTGACAGTGAGGAGAAGCTGAGGGAGCTGGGATTGTTCAGCCTGGAGGAGAGAAGGTTCAGGGATGTTTTATCCATGTGCAGTAATACCTGATGGGTGGGTGCAAAGAAGTTTGAGCCAGGCTTTTCTCAGTGGTGCCCAGTGACAGGACAAAAGTCAGGGCACAAATGAAATACAGAAAATTCCACCTGAACATAACAAAGCACATTTTACTGTGAGGGTGATCAAATCCTGGAATAGGTTGCCCAGAAAGGTAGTTCCTTGATGATATTTAAAATCTGACTGGACGCAGCCCTGAGCAACCTGCTCTAACTGACCCTGCTTTAAGCAGGGTCTTGGCTAGATGGTATAGAAAGATCACTTGCAACCTCAACCCTTCTGTGATTCTGTGAGCTTAGAGACCCTCCATCCTGCTGCTGCTGCAGAACAAAAAGATACCAGACAGTTTCTATTTCTGTTTTCTTAAAAGCATCTAAATCGTCTACTCTTCAAAGAGTATGGGAGCAAAATTTGTTCTCATTTGTTATTGTGCGATGAAATAAAATTCAACTTGTTGCAAGCTGACAGGTAATCTTTGCATGTACTTTGTAATAGTTTTTTTCTGAATAAGTTTTTTTTTCTTCTTTTTTTGTTCCCTATAATCAATGTGAAAAGAAAAGAACACTGTAAGGAGAACTTAGGGAGTAGAGAAAGAATTATTGTTAATTGAATAGTAGACTGCATGCTTTCTTTTCAATCTAAATAAAATTATTATGGCAGAGATTTCAGGCGTTTTGATTAAGGACTCATAGTCTTGTGCAATAATGACTTCATTACATGCCTTTGAAGCTTCAAGTTTAAAAATGATTAGTTTGCTCTTAGCTGGAAGAAGTGATTTAAAATGTTCTTTGTTTTACATCATTGAAACATTCACTCACTTGCCTTGCAGGGAAGAGGTGGTTCTTTCCCAGTAATAACGTTTTGGACATGATTGTGCCCTGTGTTGTAGTTGACATGGCAAAGCTTCTGGTGCTTTGATACAACCTTTGTAGAACATTTTGGTTTTCCTTCCTGATACTCTACAGCTTACTGTTTTGTATGGCACAATGTATTTTAGTATTGATTTATGAGAGGTACCAAAAATGTTTATTTTTCTGTGGGGTAAAGAGGAAACTTGGTCTTGTTAAAACACAGACACACAAGTGGGACAAACTCTATTAACTGTTTCACAGGTTTCTGTGTGACCTTGGACAAATCACTTCAATTTCACTTTACTATCGATTCCCAGGTTTTGCTATAGGCTCATTGAGCAAGCTAACAAAGTTACAGTGAATATCATCTTCTTCTAAATTTGGAAGGCATCACTATTACTCACACAACCCTGTGTTCTGAATTTAAAGTAATGCTTGTCTTTCCTGCAGAACACAGCTTTGTTACAATATGCTCCTTTTGCACACAATCACTAATACAGCCCTATGAAGGGCAGTGTTCATTAACTGTATCCGGTGCACAAAGGATGTGAGTCTTATTGTTTTTAACAATAGCACAGAAACCTTTCCATTCATTTCCAAAGTTCAAATTGCTGCAGTGGTGTGCAACAGCTTTGTCTTGGAGAAACATGTGGTGCATTGGTATGGAAATGAGCACACCCAGTGCTTCAGTAAGTGCCAGCATGGCAGTGTTCGGTACTGCCCCACTTCAGTGAACTTTTGCGTTGTGCTCAGCTTGTGTTCAGCTAGCCAAAATTCTAGCGCTCCTTCCTTCTTTGTTAGAAATAGACTTTGAAATACTACTATATTTGACATCCTTGCATGTAAAGGTGGATAGATTCATACTCTTACCCTTTTCTTGTGAAGTTGAAACGTAGTTATTTTTAGATGAATACTAGATGATAATGTAGTTAGTTTGTCATAAAAAACACCAGATAATTTTGACTTTTGGCTTTGAAGAAGAAAAAAAATCTCTGTCCTTTAGAAGGTCTCTGTCTATTGCTTTCTGTTTATTTAGCCTTTTAGACTTTTTCTATTTCAACTCTACCTTGTGAGTTGCAATTCCAGAATATGTTGCACACTGACATGTTAATTTAGCATTAACATTTACAAGCTATTCTGGGGCTGGAGGCTACTGTTTAGTCATTATTTTTGCCTGTTTGCAGAGCCCAGAAATGTGCTAAACATTTGCAGACACATAGAAAAACATCGTTATTTTCTGGATGGATTTGTAACTTTATATTGAACAGGGTGAAACAAGTCATGGTAACAAATATTTCAGGCAGAAATTGATAAGGGAGAACAAGGGTTATCACATGAAAATCAATCACTCATTTTTGGTCTTGACATGGAATTTTTTATTATCAAACAGTAGTTGTCATGATGGATGATTACATGGACCAAAGACTCTCTTAGGAGGTGATCTCTAGTGGGAATACCTCAGGTGGTCTCAGCTGCAGCAAGTTTGACCAAGTGAGCATGGTAAGAAACCCTCAAATCACAGAAACTGAGAGGCGAGTCCACTCCAGGGTGTGTTCTGCACTACATGTCTCGCTGTTATCCAGGCACGGTCCCAGCAACTGGAATGCCCATCCCTTCCTTTTGAACTGCCTACATGTCTTATGTCCCAGTAAATGTAAGAGTATGGGAGGGAAGCAGAGGGTGGGGTGGTCCCAGCATGCCTGTAGGACACAGCCACGTTTCACACCCTCACCCAAGACTGGGGAAGAGCTCCCAGGTACCACAGCTCAGAGGTGGTAATAGACACCTGAAATATCCTTTCACCTATAAACCTGGATACAGCCGATCACTAGCATATTGCGGCATTCCCAAAACCTCAATAATTTTAAATGAAGGGGAAAATTAGACAGTTGAATGAGTGAATAATGTCTTTTATGCACTGAAGAGGAAGGCAATTTTTAGGATGGCTTCTGAATTAATACGTTGCTGTGGCTGCATGTGATGGAAACATCAGGCATTGAAAGTATAGGGTGAGATGGGAAACATGAGGGCGGTTGTAAGAAAGGTAAGCAAACATCAGATGAAGTTTTGCTGTCAGAACTGTCACAGATATCAATATCAAAATGGTAATTTTAAAATAAGAAATCAATATTGGCCTTTCATCACTACAGGCATGAATACCCACATCCTCACAAATGCATACTGCTTGCATAATTTTAAAATGTCGTCAATTTAATTTTGATGGTGTTAACTTCAATGGAATAAGTGTTCCTAAATGGCCTGGTGTGTTAGCTGAGCCTCTCATTGAAGGATATTAAGGACTTGGAGCTTCAGCATTAAGACCTTGGCCTACTGAGCCCACAATTGCCACTGAAAATTGTTTTAATCTTTTAATGGACATACAGAACAAATAGAAAGAGTAGTTAGAGCATTTAAAATTTAATTCATTGTGAGGTTTTGAAATATACATTTAAAAATAAGATCTGTAACAGTAAAAATACTTAATACAATAAAAGGTAAAAATTTTTCATTTCACCAGCTTCCCCTAATTGCTTTCCTTTGTATATAAAGAGATTTTAGAAGGATTTTCTTTCTTCTGTTAAACTATATTATAGCTGGTATTAAACATTTTATCAAATATCTTTTTTGAAAAAAAAAAGTATGTGGGGTAGATTCAAGCTATTGCTTTTCCTAAGTTTATTCTTCCATATGGTTTTGCTGGGAACAAAACAAGACAAATAGGCACAAAAGGGGAGAGAACAACAAAAGCTGACATTGCAGTTTTTAATGTTGGTGCTGATTTTTAGCTTGCAGCTTCATCATTTGGAGTGACAGGCACACTATGTCATCTTAGCACCCAGCCCAAGACCCAGCAAACCTGAATCAGCCACCTTTCAGCTCTTAGGCTGACAATGAAATGAAAAGAGGTTCTGTCTTGGTTGGCTAAATCAGATTCTTGCACACAAAGAAGAAAAGAGAAGTAGGAAAGAAGAAAAATAAACCAGAGCAAGAAAAAGGGAAATAGAAGAAGTGTTACATGTACAACGCAAATCTTATGTTCTGGATGATGTTACAGATTAATCTAAAGGCCAGTGAAAATTATGTGACAAAGGGAACTGGACTTCTCTTACTCTGTACAATGTAGAATACAGGATTTTACACCACAAAGCTCAGTGTATGAATTTTCCTTTCCTGGTATTAAATGGAGTTTCTTTGGTGTGAAATGAATTGTGTGAATGGTAGCAATCTGACTTTTGTGTAAGAGAGATGGTTGAGAGGAAGCATAAATAATACTTTACCATTTCTTTCTGACGTGTAGATCATGCTGCACATTAGATGATGAAGATATTGCTGTCCTTTGATATCCTGTGTTCTCACAACAGATTATTACACATCAAAGAAATGAGCTCTGAATCAAAATGATAGTAAAAGTGATGAGCTAGAAAATAATGTAAAGAGCTGGTACCTATGAAATTACTGCAAATGTCTGAAGAAATAGGGTAAAGGAAATTGCTCACAAAGTTGTTCAAATGACTTAAACTGCTGTCTGAAAAATAAATAATCTGGGATATGACTATTAAAAATGAAATGTGGCTAAAAGCTGATTTTTTTTGAAGTACTGTATCCAATACTGCATTATAAGCCATCCTTCCTTAACCTCCTTCCCTGATTAAAGTTTTAGAAAATTGAAGTGGGGGCAAGCAGAGGGCAAAAAGATTGCCAATGTCATAAAGAGTCTTATCTAAGTCATTAGTCCTTTCCCAGCCATGTCAATAGTGGGTTGAAGTCATTACTGCCAGAGGACTATTCAGTGGTCTATGTGAAGTGAATTGATTGTTTAATTCTTGTTCCTGTTAGATATTTAAATCACAAAAAAAGTTTGCTGGGATCGATACCATCCAACTGACGGCAGAGACTAAGCAGTGGTTGGGGATTTGTTGCAGAGAGAAAATTGTATTTAACGTGGGTTAAATAAGTGATTTACAGGGGTAGGGAAACTTGTCCTTTTTGCTGACTAGACTCTTGTGTGCTCTGGTCTAATATAACTTCAGTGGACTGTCTTTCAATACCCACATGGGGACAAAGCTGCTTCTGCCATGTTTAGCCATCTAAATGTATGTTTGAGGTGGTTGTCTAGGATCCCTTGTAGCCCATAGAGAGACAAAAGCATTTTCAGAGGACTTTGGTTTCTCTGAGATAACCATTTTGGAAATGTTTTGAATCACTTTTCCCAGATTGGCTATACAGTACCATTCAGAAATGTTGAACTCCAGGTTATTCCCTTGTGCAGAAATGGCTGGGTCTTGGTTTTATTCATAAGCTCAGGGAGGAAATTAATGTAAAAACTCAAAGTAAAATGACATGTAGGTTAAATTTTTCCTTAATGGCTACAAGATTAAGAGCAGAGATGAACAGAAGACAGAATGTTATGTATTCTGGGAAGCTCTTCCTATGAAAAAAAACAAAGGAGGAGAATGTAACATTTTAGTGGATGTTAAATATTCACACTGAAAATGTTAGTGATGAAACTTACTCTGAAGGCAGAAAGCAGTGTTTCCTGTTACTCAGAGCACAGACTTTCCCCAAATTCCTGCAGTGTAATCTTGTCTTTGATAGCTCTTCTTTCTGGAGCCTCAAATTTGTTACTTAGCTCTTTATTTCATTTCCTAAGTCAATAAAACGGGGATAACAGAACTTTCTATCTCCCTTGAAAAATGCTACTTAAGAATCCAGTGTTGAATTACAGGTGGACTGTGGTAGGTGTGTGCTATATGTGCTCAAAGGCCTGGAGTAACACCCAGATTTATTGAAGTTGATGGTACAGAGTTAAATATGTAACTATCACATTTCTATCAGCAAACCGTTATAAGCCGTACATACATTTTTCAGCTGCAGCTTCTGAGCCCTCGTTTGTGCTTCCTTTTTGGTTGTGGCCTTAAATATATGTATATTTTTTTTCTCTTTTCCCCCAGAGGGAAAATACAGAGCAGAAGGGTTACTCTAGGCTGTGCTCTTGGTGATATATTTGGATGTTATGGAAAATTGGAAAACAAATTATTGTCATGTCTTATCAAAGATCCATGTGTCTGCACCAGATGTTTGCTCTACAACCAATTCTGCTAATGAAGTAAAGGGTAACTAGCCGTAACATGATTGATTTCTGGGTCAAGGTCCATCTTTGCCTCTAACCCTAGCAGGTGTGTGTATTTTCTGTCTTGCAGAGAACATTATGTAGCCTGTCCACTACCAGAATTTACAAAAGAAAATGTATTGGCAGAGACCAACAGATCACGACTCTTCCTTTAGGAAGGAAAACCTCCAGATTATTTATTAAAAGTATCTAGACAAGTGGCAAGTGAGTTTCTTTAATTGTACTTTACTGCTGCTGTTGCCTTGAATTGTGAATTGTGATTGCTTAGACAAACGCACGGAAAGACTGACTGTTCTCACTTTGGCTTCTAGAAATACCTCTTTATGTTTTTCAGTGAGGTACTGTTTTCTAATTTCCAGCATCAGTCTCATTGTGTGAATCTCTACAGATATCTCCGCAACCTCTTCAGGAGTAATACAGTGTGGGAACTATTTCCTTCTGCTTTCCAGCAGTGCAAGAATAATGCTCTCACAAGCTGTGCTAAATTAGAAGACCAGCTTTTTCTGTGTTAACTCCCTATTGTTAAGTATGATTTTAGTCAGTAGGGTTAAAGAAAAGGATGAAGCATCCCAGCTTTTTGTGTGGTCTAAAAAACCTGCCATTTCTCCTCAGGTTTTCCACAAATGTACTTGAGCTTTCCTTTAAGTCTCGTGTCTGAATTTGTGAATCCCCATAAAGGAAAGAAAGATTCAAGCAATCTCTGAATGTGACTTTTAAAAGTTGGAAATAGGACTAATGAAATCTCAGTGTGGGTCCCTAAAAGATAATGTAGTGGTAGGCACTGAACAAAGCATGCTGTGTGATTTGCTGATTAATCCTGTGAGAGTTACTTAGCCGCAGGATCAACCACACCGAGAAGAGAGCAATAATTCAAGCACATCATCTGGGTGGTGGAATTGCTGTCTTCCTGTAGCTGAGTTAGTGCTGAAAGGTGCAACAAGCTAGATCATATATTTTCAGTAGGAATTTTTTAATAAAAGGCAATAAATTTAAAGCACCCAGCTGTTCTATAAAGGCATTGTAAAAAAGGGACTGTGAGTAATAAATTACCCATCATTTATTTTAAAAAAGGGTTTCAAATGAAAGCTTAGCACTAATTGGATCTAATCACACTGCAAAAATCTGGCTATTTTCCAAGACATTTAGATCCTGTTTGTAGCTATTCTGCTTTAACACTTTCTAGATTTCTATCATCTCATCTGTAGTATGTCTCCTGTTCTTCAAATAACTTTTTTCCCGAAGACCAGAGACTACATCTCCTGTTACAATCTGTAAATTTATGTAGGCAGGCAGAATTTGAATCTTGACTAACTAGTCCTATTTATAGAGCTAGCTTTTCCTTTTTTCAGCAAAAAATATTTGAACACATTAGTTATTAGCGATGTACCTTTGCTCTTTGTCCATATTTTCTTAGCTTAGTGTTACTTTTTCTGTTCACCAGAAGTTCTGAGGTTTTTTTCCCTGTCAGTCTCATTCAGAATTTGTCCCCACTTAACTGCACATGCTGTCTGCTTGCTTGAGGATTTAGTTTAAAGCTCTTCTGCATTCTGTATCATCATTTATTTGCTGTCCTTCCAATTAATTGTCATCTGAAAATTTGGCTATTTCCCAAGACATTTAAACAATTAATATTTTTCTTTTTGTTTATTTTCTTTTCTGTTTCTTTAAAAACCCTTAAAAAAGAAAGCAAACCAAAATTAACCTGATCTTTAGATAGGTTAACATCCTGAAAAGGGAAGAGGCATTGTTAAATAAGTGGGGCCATGGTAGTACTAGCAAAACTCTGTTCCTGTTTAACTTCATTATGCTTGAGTCCATTCGTTTTTTTTCAGTTGGTGAATATAAAAAAAATACAGTTTGATGAAGAGTAAAAACACTGTTACATATAATTTTGCATTTAATAAAATCAAATACCCTTCTATTTTTTTTTCTTCCATGCAAACAGAGGAGTCTTTCAAGGATAGTGACAGTAAGAACTTAGCTCCAGCCAAATACATGGAAATTGACTGGTTTCCTCTTTAATAATTTTTAAAGATTTCTTTAGATACTCCTGTTCATGTGGTCTGCAGTCTGAAAAGACTTCTACCCTCAGAAACTCTCTGCAGTGAATTGAGACATCAGTACTTCTTAGCACTGATAAAATAACACCCGGTCAAATATTTGATAGTGGAGGGGTGGTGAGTTGCTCACTCAGACGACTGACCAAGTCACAGTCTCAAGATTTCAAGGAAGAGGCAAAAATATTACTTTTGTTCATGCTTCTCTCACCTCAAGGTGCTAAGTCAGGTGAGATGAAGTCGATCTTTTTCAGAGAGAAGCTTGCCTGAAGGCACATCTGC
Source organism: Pterocles orientalis (assembly GCA_011057875.1). Taxonomy (NCBI): domain Eukaryota; kingdom Metazoa; phylum Chordata; class Aves; order Pterocliformes; family Pteroclidae; genus Pterocles; species Pterocles orientalis. Next base: position 263,493 of record WKFP01014104.1, read on the forward strand.
ATTTCTATCTTATACTTGGTTCATGTTTAACTCTTTTATCTTGATCTAAATAAAATAACATTGCATATCATTGGTAGAAAATGAATTAATTTCCTTCAGAGCCAATCTTCTCATGTGATACTTCTTTATTTTTAGTGACGTCTTTGTCTTACTGAGTTTTCAGCCGTGGTTCTTTGGACTGCAGTCATGTCTCAACATTTATGATATACCAATATGACTTATTATAAAATTTGTGATAGAAAGCATTTGGAAAGCTCAGCTGGTCTCAGGGACTGCCACTGGTGGTCTAAGGGCTGCGCTGGTGCTGTTGTAAGGCATTGTTCTTTGCCCCTTTCCTATGCAAGGTTCTGTGGCTTGCCATTTGAACCTCTGACAAAGGAGCGGAGCACTGATGGTTGTGTTGCTTTTACTCCTTGCATTTGGTCACGCACACTGGGTCAGTCACTCCTTGTCTGTCTTCTGTGCACAGGAACACCACCTGTGTCTCCACCAGTCACACTGTGCATCTTGCTAATGGATTTGCAGTATGCATACACAGAAATGTGTGTAGGCTGGGCCTGCTTTTGGTCTAACATCTGTATGTTCACCCATTTCAAGGTCCTTTTATGCTGCTGGAGCATGGCAAACAGGCAGTCGTTGTGTGTACTTGAGAATTAAACCCTATTTAAACAGGAAGGGCTCAGTTCTGTCATCCTGACTCAATTTCATGTAATCCCTTACTGTACAAGTGCTATTGGATTCAGTGGATCTGTTTATGTGACAAAGTGCCGTTTATGTGAGAAAGGGCAGCAAAATCAGGCTGCTGGCACTTAAGCCCAATGGGAATTAGGATATTAACTCACTCTGTTGCAGAAGAAGAGCTGTCTAAAAGAGGTATTTGGCACTGGTAAAGAAAGAACAGGTCAGCGGGATAACACACCCTGAAGAACATAAGTGGTGATTATATGTCATTATTTGTCAGTATTCCTCTTCTGTAATCTGGAGGGGCATTGGCGAAGCTAGCTGCAAAGCTCGGGAGCAACTCTAATGGGATGCTGGCATACCTGAATGGCTTAAGTAATGTGAACTAAGTGTGATCTACCTTTATTGGCAGCAGACAAACAGAAGGCAATTTGGTCAAATTTCCTTCTATTACTATTTCAAGGATGTTCTCTGTAGAAGAAAACATTGCTTTGAATGTATTTGTTTTGAAGCACTTACATTCACAGAGCTCATGTTACTTCTGAGAACTCCAGAATAAAGGTTTGAGAGGAACTTCTATGTGTAACAGGCACTATACTTAAGAACTACATTTTCCCAGCATGCATAATTCTAAATATTGAATGATGGCAATTTCTAAGGGCATTTGAAGAGTGGGACATTGAGGAATGTTGTCATATTATATTAGTTATGGGTAATAGCTGCTGACTTTGGAACAGGGATGTGAAAATCAGAGCACTTGAGAAGCTCAGTTTGGAACCTGGGAGAGTCATACAAGGTGCAGATCCGTACCGATGCAGGAAGTGTCTTAGAGTCAGATAACTGCTGTTTTATGCGTAAGTAGTCAGGGTCCCAATATTTTTCCTATGCAAATCAGTGTCAAAATTCAGGTTAACCTGATTAGGATCATCTCCTTGCAGAGAAGGATTGTCTGTTGCTATATCACAGAGAAGAGTTATAATTACATTTTAGATGGAGAAAAGTTATGAATTTTATCATTTACATAATATGTTGAATCTGGTGGCCCTAAGAAAGTTCTTAATATCAGTTATTGTCTGTACAGAATCAGAGAAATGGATGAGTAAGGTGCTTTTCTACGAATCTAGGAAGGCATTTTGAATTGGTATGCATGGTATGCATTTATGCTGATCCTGCAATGTGCATTTCTCATAGACATATTCCTAACTCCCACTTACATTTGGTGAGAGTACATTGAACATTCCAGCAGACTGCTCACTAATCTTTGGTAGTTTGCCTAAAACGGTGTGATCTCCATAGCTAATGATGCTTAAGGTTTTTTTTGCATCTCATTCCTCATCTACATGAGGTCACCTTTGCCATTTTTGGAGAAAGACTCCTGCAAAAGGAGGCTGTTCAGGAGACATCGACAGAAACCTGCAATATGTCTCAGGGAGGAAGGAAGATTCCTTCTAATCTGTGCTATAAGTAATAAAATGTGGCCAGGCAAATAATTCTTCTTCTCTGGAAAGTTCAAATAAACCATAAGGGAGATATTATTAACTCATCCAGCATGTAAAAAACCTCATGTTCTCATTCATTCACAAGGTAACAATAAATAATTTATTTTGGGTTTTGCATATTTATCATTTTTGGATATCAGAAGTATTGCTTTCTGTCATCACTTAAAAAGATTTTCTGGTGAACTCCTCACATATTCCGAGGAATATGTATATTATACTGAAAAAAGAGTTATTTGGCTATCATAACATAAGCTGTATTTTAGAATGGAATTAACTGTGTTCACTAAGGACCGTTTTTAATATCTAGGTATCTAGGTTAGGAGTGTTGCCATCATAAACAGGATTTCCATATAGAAAAATTTTGTAAATATGGAATTGGGACTATGTAGAGGCTTACTGAATGTAATAAAGTATATCAGTCTCAAGATTTTCATAAGCTAGTTAGGAAGAAGTATAGGTTGCAGTGAGATTGGTTTAGTAGGATGTTTTGGTCAAATATAGGAACACTCAATGCTCTTGGCAAATACGTAATTTCAAAGTTAGTTCCCCTGATTTGTCTGTTTGTTACCTCATTCCCCCTCTCTGAACAGTGAGGCTTCTATTTCTTGAATATATCTAGCGTCATCAGCATTAGTCCTTAGCTGATAAATCCAAATATTAATGCATATTTTTGGCCATTGAAAATTATAGAAGCACTTTTCTATATGTGCTCTTTCAAAGTAATTTCTTTTCTCCTTTGTTCCAGTGCTACTTTTTGCTTTTGTACAACCTGGTTTCTTTAAGTGGTCTGACAAAAAAAAATTACATATGCTGCTGTTTAGATTATTGCTCACATTATTTTAGGATTAAAAATTGGACTGTTGTGCTGTGGTATGTTACTAAGTATTTATGGTGATATGCATCCTTGATTATTAGTGTGAGAAGCAATTCTTTTTTGAAGAATATAGAAGGAGAAGCAGAAAAATGCACAGATTTTGAATATGTGAATTCCTATTGTTATATCTTGGGTATAGCCCCATTCTCTAAGTAGTAAGGCTCATACTAATTGTAAGTACAGAAGAACTGTGTAATTTTTAGTGCTTGTAGTAAGGTTTGGTTTTGTGTCTTTGTATAGTTCTGGCCCCTATTTCTTCTTAGGTATTGCTTTACATTTCAAGCAAGGCGTGATATAAGTCTGCCTAAAATTCAGAAATAAAAATAGAGCACAATATGCACTGAGTCTGAATCCATTATGTGGTGGTAGGTGTTGCTTGTAACAAGAGTGATTGTATTATTACCTGACCTGGACTGCTTTTTGTATAATTTCTGTATTAATTTTCATGAGCTTTCCCTTTCTAAGTATTCTTCTAAAAGGGACTTTAGAGATGAAATAGTGGGGGGAATGTTTTCTTTTCAAAGCAAACACTCTGGCTTCACTCTTAGGAAGTACTACTGGTATCTCTATCTTCCTCTCTTGATAACTGGAGAAGAGAGGTTAAATTGCAGTAAATCTCAGTGCATACTGCAAATTGTATATTTAATGATGCCTGTTCCCTGATGAACTGGTAAGAATTTTAACATTCCCAGGTCTGCAATCTAAAGGTATTGTTTGTTGCAGGGTTTTTTGTTTTTTTTTTTTTTGTTCCTGTGTAGATGCAATAGAAGTACAATGAATCTTCCTTTCTGGAAGCAGGATAGTGATTTTTTCTGCCATTTGAGAAACTTCAAAAAAATTGTAGACTCTTGAATTTGGTGCGTTTGCACACACTTGGAAAAAGTCTACTTTTAAATAGGACAGCACTGTATCATTTTAAAGCACTGGAGACTCAGTAGTACAAAATCAACCAAGAGGATAATCTCTGACATTTACAAACATTTATAATGGCATTAGTTCCAAGTAAGTTAGCTGAGGCCATTTGAACCTGTAGACCTGAACAAATAAATAAGCACGGCTTGCCATCAGAAATGTACCAGTGTTGCTGTGGAGCTTTGTGCATACAACCAGGCAGGGAGATCTACCAGATTTCTCTGGGGTTTCCTTTAGTCAAGACATTGTCTGCTTTACTAGGAAATATTTTAAAGAGAGGCAAAAATGCTATGTTACAGAAATTTCTGGGTTTTCTGGAACTTCTGCTGCAGTGTTTTAGAGCTGATCTGAAAATAATGGGCTTACAGAAGACTCAGCGTCAGGGCTTAAAGGTGAAATTAGTTTTGATGAAGTGTCCCTGATTGGCAGATCTGGCAATAGCTTACCCGTGAAATGAATCCATTCTTTATGGAGTTCTGTGTGTTGCCAGTGCAGTCCTGACCTTGTACTTGATCCCAAACTGACTTGTCCAAATTCCCTGAACCCAAGCCAATGCCGAAGCAGCTTTGTGCAAGCCCTAATGAGTGCAGGACAATAACCGAGCCTGTGCAAATTTTTAGGATAAGCAAAGCGTGTGCTTAGTATCAGGAAGGAGAGCTAAGCAAAGGTGTGCCTGCTCTTGCTTGGCCTCCGTCTCCTGCCGTAAATGCCACGATGACTTGGCAGTCATGTACTGTGGCCATATGTGGATCAGAAAGACTGATATTATCGTCAGCATACTCTTACAGGAAGTTGGTCACTGTGGCACAAGTGACCTAGGCAATATGAGTGTGCAGAGCGTGGCTTGGGGACCACTTTGTGCGTTAGCCTGCTCTTTGGTTCAGCGGGCACTTGGCAGGGTGGGCACGGCAGCATGGCTTTGCTACTCTGCCTCTGTATTGCTGCACGGGGACAGAAGCACTGATACTCATCCCTGGACTGAAGAGATAATTCAGTTCCTCACTGACTCAGTTGCAACCTGTCTTCAGGGGAAATCTTATTTATTGAAGATATCAGCTACTTTATTCCTCAGGGAAAAATGTGGAGAAGAGGAAGAAGAGGTTTTTGAGTCAGCAGTCTGAGGGTCAGAGGAGTTTGGACCTTATTAAGCAGACATCCCAGCAATTTCTGCTCAGAGGCTCAAGCAAGAGTGTGCAGAGTGGGGCTGACCAGAGGCAGAGACCCTTGGCAGAACAATATTAATCAGGGTCCCAAGTCCCTGCATCAACAGGGCTCAGGTAAACTTCTATCCCTCCAAACTTAGCTCCAAAAACTTTAAATGTTTGCCCTGAGAACCGTTTAAGACGATTAACCTGATGTGGTGTTCAAAACAAAAAGCTTGATTTAGAAGTAGGGAATTTACAGAAGCACAACTGAGAGTTAAATTTGGCTTGTGAAACCTTTATTTCTGATACTCAGGTTTAAGATGGAAACAACCCAGCTTGACTTCACGTTCCCCAGAGTGAATTTGTAGGCCTGAGATTTAGAAGAAAAAGCCCTTTTAGTGCTATATTGAGATATTTAACCTGCAAATCCATTAGAGAAGACAAAAATGCAATTCTTACAATGTTTTGATTGCATTTTTTTAGAGGAAAACCACATTTAAAAACTGGAAACTGTGCTAAATGCCAATTGTAAGATGCATGATTTAATGCTGATTTCCTGCTACCATCTGTTCTGTAACAAAAAGGCAGTCTCTTAGTTTCTGGGTCAGAAACAAGGCTCTAGTAGTAACTTTGTACTTCTTGGAGGATGTCATGTGCTTTAAACCAATTCACTCCTGTGGTGCTGTGCAGTGGGAGGTCATCTGAAAAGTTTAAGATAACCCATGACAATTTAAATCACACAGTTTTAGCAAGGGACTGTTAGTTTTAAGCAGTAGCACAATTTGTCCAAGGACTGTGTGTAGATTGATTCTTCAAAGTTGAGTGCACATCTAAGTAAGACCTGGAGGCTTGCTGCAAATGGTTTTATGTTTATTCTTTTCCAAGACTTCATTTATAAAAGTTTCTAACTGGGTGACGCTTTCTAGTTTATACCAAACTTTTGTAATGGTGAAACTTAAGAATACAGGATGATCATCCTGTCCATAAGCACAGCTACAGCCTCACAGAATATAAATCTATTATCCCATTCTCTATATTATTGTTCGGATTAATTCCCTTTTTTTTCTGTGAAAGATGTAACACAAGTCATTTTCTGAGTTAACAACATATTATATTTTCAAAATTATTAAAACTGTGTTTTTAGAAGTACCTGAAATGGTTATTGACCACTGGTGGAAATTGAGAGGGCAAATGATTGCATTGCCGTGGTGTGTGACCTAATGCTTTTGTATGTATGGGGTTTTGTGGGAGCTGAAAGACTTGGTTTTTTGTTACCAACTTTCTGAAATTACCCTTCTGCCCTATTTTTTGGTCTTGTTTTCATTCCTTTTCCAAATGAATTTTATAGATTTTACCAGCTGATGTATTTTTTTTTTTTTTTCATTAACGTATTTTCACCTTCTAGAATACTATTTTAGCAGGCTTAGTTATGGTTGTTTAGAAGAAAACCAAGAGACCAATATTTACAAATATCACCATTTTGGAAATGAACATTGAGTATTCCAAATAAGTCTGGAAGTGTCTTGAAATTGGCAAAAGAGAACCCACTAGCATTCAGTGAAGAACTAGTCTCTCTAATGTGTCTTCCTCTCTCCACTGACAGCACAGTGAATGTAGCACCTCCAGCATGCTGGAGCTCAGTTAAGCTGGGCCCCTTCAGCTGGGAATATGGGAAACCCATAGGACACACAGGGTGGTCCTAGTCACCGGTCTGGTGTTGGCATCACCACTCACCTTTGATACAAGAGTCAAGGAGCATCCTGGGGGAATAACGACATTACAGACCCTGCTCCTGGGGAGCAGCGTGTGCTTTCTGTGGCTGGATTGACAGATAAGCACAGACATGATTCCTGGTGAATAGACTTCACTGACCCCTGTTTCCTTCTTCTGTGGGATAAGTGGCTGGCACCAGGGCTCACCCGTCCTGGGACAGTGACATGCAGGACAACGGGCCTGCCTGCCCTCCAATGCCAGTGCTAGTAAATCACTCATAACTTTCTCAGGGACTGAAGTGGAATCCTTATGCTTGTCTGCCTTGTCTTGTCTTGCCCTGGATCTTCACTTTCACTGTATGTAGTGGCCTGCAATGTTGATAGATATACTTAGTCATTTAATCGTAGATAGTGCTAGAAAGTAACTGCTTGGATTGCTGTCTTGGACATTCTGTGGGTTTTCTGTAGCTTTCTGAATATTTTGCTATCCTCTCTCTCTTCCTGTTAACCCGGGAATGACAATAGTTAAAATCCCCTTTTTATTCAGAGAAACATGGGCAGTGGCCCAGCAAGGCTGCACGTATCACAAACACTTGTAATTTTACCTTGCCTGTAACAGTAGCTGAGGACAGAATCCAAATTGAGAGATTAGAGTTAATCCTTGGAAGTAAAATGAAGTTCACAAATTGTTTATTTGAGAACTTAGTTTATTTGTCTAACTGCTGCTGTCTATGTAGCCCACCTATGCCTTCTTGATAAAGAGATCATTTATCATTCAGAAACATGGCTCAGTTTTTTTCTGTGCTGGTGCACACAACTAATGCATGTCATTAATGCAATCCAGAGGGAGCAGTTCGGAAGATGAGAGGACAATTTACTCACCATGTGCATTCAGTCCTTGGCCTCCTTGCTGAGATTACCCTGCTGGTTTAGATTCTGTTTCTGACATAAACCTGCCCTACCTGTAATAACGAGAAATGTTGTGAGCCTACTAGTTTAACTCAGGGGTAGGATGGTACAAATTGTGTTTGCAGTCTTTGGAATTCAGAAAGCTCAATTGTGTTTTAGTCTGCAGGCCCATGCCTAGTTCTGGCATTGCTACCTGTGTACGGTTAGAGAGCTAGGTTTGGGAATTATTTGGGATAATTATAATCAGTTAAATCTGAATAAATTATTTATATTGACTACACTGGAGATAGGTCTTCTTTGACTCCACATGAGAAAGAAAATTCTTGGGAGGGAGAAACTGATTTCAAGATGCGCTGTGCTGCAGGGGTGTTGCACAGTGCTGTAGGCACCAGAGTGCCTTGGCCTCAGCAAGAACCTGCTCCTTGCAGCTCTGTAACCTCCCCCAAGGCCACTGAGGCAGCATTTGCTGGAGCCTCTGTGCCAGCATTTTTCCACTACTGCTATTGTGCTGTTATTGTATTGTTCACATGGACTTGCACCAGTGAATCCTGACAGTGTTGTTATGGTGGGCTTGCGTGGAAAGTAGCTACCACTGGTTTGAGAAACACCCCTCTCCCTCCTCTTTCTTTCCTCCTGTTCTGTAGATTTTAATTTATAGTAGAGAAATCAAACACTCTGCACAACAAAGTAGATAACAGTAATTCAAATACTCAATAAACGTTATCCAATAGTATATGTGGACAAAAGCTCAACAGTCAGTCCATGTACAGCATTTGCACCTGGTTACCATACTCTGGTGAGTGCTAAGAGCACCATAAGCAGGAACAACCCATAGGGAATTTGAGTGGGACTCAGTGAAACCCCTTGATGACCAAGGTTGAAGTAGGAAGCTGGAAGAGAAAGCGAAATGTGATCCAGACAGGTAAAAGCTGAAGAGGAAAGCGGGACCTTAGGCCAGATGTAGTGGTGGTACAGATATGCTGGTGTGGTTGTGCTGATCTCCGCTATCAAAGTGCTTGTGCTGTGGGTACAGTTTGTAACAGGAAAATTACGGGATGCTTTCAGCTCTCTCTGCAGAAGTGCAGTTTTTCTGGAATAAATGCATCTGTGCAAGGACTTCACAGACACTGATACATCAGTCACAAGGACTTTTAGTGCCACCAAATGTTTGTAGGACACCAGAGTGTGTTTGTGCATGTTGAAGAAAGCGGGATGCACCCAGAGGCACAGCCCAACATCCCCAGATGGGCCTGGCATGTTTCCTCTCACAAAGTGGGATGCAGAATGTGTCAAAGTTCTTTTGCAACCTGTGAATGGCTCTGGTCTTCTTTCAGTTTGCTTATTAAATCTCTGTTAAGGTGTTTCTCCTCCTTTCTGGTACAGAGGGTGCTGGAGGCTACATAATCGCCCATGTAGAAAGGCGAGCATCCCAAGCAGTGAGCAGTCTTGAGGGTGCGTTGGCCCAAAGAGTGGCTTATGTGTGGGTGCTGCAGGGCTGAGGTCCCCAGAACAGGGTGGGCTGGGCACTGCATTGCACCAGTGGTCCCTGCCTCTGCCTGTCATCCCCATGAGAGCTTCTAGCACCTATTAGAAGCCCGTCTGCAGATCTCTAGGGCCAGGAGTCTCTGTGAAGTGACCTCTTTTCACATTTGCTACTCCTTTCACTTACAAAAACAGATTTATCTTGGTTCTTGTTTTGTTTAGATTCTATTGTATGTATACTAATTGTATATTCAGTGGAAAAATATGACTAGCTGACTTCTTCACAAAGAGATATGATATAAAATATAGTGTCATTTTTTTCTATTCATAAGTAATTGATAGAAAACAGCAGGGGTTGCATTTTGTCTTGAAGAAGATAACATTCAAGGAAGAAGAAAAGGAAAGCTCTCCTTTTCCCATGGGTAAGCGACTGATAAATTATTCCGTGATAGATAAGGATAGAACTCACACAGGTAACAAAGCTTTGGAAAAAAAAAAGCACGTAATAGTAATAGTGATAGTAATAGCAGTAATAATAAAAGGTGAATGTTTGCTTATACTGCAAAAACTTGTTTGGATGCAGAGCTCCAAAGCTTTCCATATTATTGAATCTAGAAGAAAAGCTTTTTAAATGCAAAAAAAAAAAAAAAAGCAAAACACAAAACAAAACCACTCTACAAATGCAGTGGATTTGAGGCTTTGAGTGACAGTAGATAACTCAAAACTCTTATTTTTGCTTGCTTTTCTAGGTTTGTGTGTGGCACAAAATTGAAATTCCAGTATAAGAAGAATTTGTAACTCCAGCTGTCTTTACATGTATCAAATAGGGAGGATAAATATGTTGAACACTTCTGAAACTCAAGAAAATTCTCCAGGGAAGAAATTGAAATAAGAGAAAAGGGGTATACTGGTATCTTACCCACTCCTGTCCTCGGTTCTCCTGTTTGCCTTCCTTTTGTTTCCATTAGCTTGTTCTTCATCATGAGGAATATTCCCTCAGCAGGTTTCTCCCATTGCTCTTGAGTTGCTATTAGTATCTTTCTGGTCTATTACACAACACCTCTAAGCGCACTGTCAGAGTGCTTAGCTTGGGAACAAAACCAGAGTTTCCACCCTGTTTGTTCGGTCACACTGAACTCTCCTTGGTCCAGTGCTCCTCAGTTCCTCTGCGGGAAGCTGTATGCCGGGTCTGGGTCAGCTGTGCCAGCCATGTAATCTGCTGACCGTGCCTGGGACCTGCAGCGCTGCCGTGGCTGCTCTGATGGGCCAGGTGGATGTGAGAGAAATCTGTATGGAGTTCACCAGTGAAATACACACCTGGCCAAGAGAAAATTTTCCAGTGGTCTGGGTGTTGGTTAGAGTCTGTCATTGGAATAATTCTGCCACGAGCAAGGCAAAAATGTTCACTCATTATTATGGGCTAGACCATGGGTGCTGTGCACAGACTTGTACTACTTAAAAAATCTTGTATTGCTCTCTCCATCCAATTCATCAATATGAAAAAAGTGAAGAAAAGATTTAAAGTTGGTTTTAATGAAATACAAGAAAATTAACTCACAAAATGTGTCCACATTCTTATATTTCATGCAGTCCCCTGCTGATTACATCTTGTATTGGTATCTCTCTGAGTTGGTGATGAATCTCTTCTATGTATTCTTCACTCCTCCCATGTAATGGAGCCTTATGTATCTGAGGTATATTTAGATAACTGGCTGACTGTGGTGCTGTGCAATTGATTTTAAATTGATGCTGAATAGTGGAGTAGTTGCTTGTGGTACAAAATAATAAATGGAAGCAGCTCTGAGGTCTGTCCAAGAGCAGTTTAGAGATCAGAGTTAAATCAGACCTTGTGAAACTGGGCAGAAATCTGCGCAAGTCAAAGGAATCACTTATGCCAGGGCTGAGTGTGGCATAGTGAGCTCGAACTGGGTTTGCAAAGCTTTCTGAGTGCCCAGGTACCCTTTGAACTGAGCTTTTCTTGTTGGTCTCCATCTGATGTAGGGAAAACTTCAGATGTTTTGAAATTGCTAGAAAATAATGACAGCGGAAATGGAAACCTGCTATCTCGGAACAGAAGCTATTCAGGCATTTAGGACACTAAATCATGTTAAATAAAGGTCTGAATCTCTGCTTTCTCTGGCTTGGAACAAGGACTTAAACATAGTTGTCCCTCTTCTCAGAAGCCAACACAACATAATTTGCCATTTGGCCCTCCCTTGAGGTCATTCTTCACCCATCCTCTGAAATGGCAAACAGATCTAAGACACATTTCCAACACAAAAGTTACAAATGCCTCATTCTGGAGATGTTTGCATGAAATGAACTTTTGTCAGAAAGTTAAGCATAATGTTTTTTCACCTAGCTCCTTAGTACATCCTTTTATCTGAGAATTTGGCCTGGCCTGATCTTCAGCCAGCTCTTGGATCTGTCTCTTCAAATTGACTGAATTTTGTGTTAGGCATATAATGACTTTTTGTAAGCGAAAAAGAATTATAAATTTGGAAGTTTTAGCATGGATGTCAGAACAGATGTTTAGACTTGCTGATATTGTAAGTAGGAGCTCATTGAAGCTTCATCAGTTACGTAAAAAGCTTCCTATTGTATTTACCGTGGGAAAATGGTGCCTCTGTGCTAACATCTGTATGTCAGAGACAAGGATGGGCATATTTTCAGCTTAGCTTATTAGCAAAAAAATGCAGGATCTACTCTCTTTCTTGGGCTAATGGTTTATAAATAGTTTCAGAGTGGAATCAGAGATTTTGTATCATGTTGCCATTCATAAGTGGACTGAAGTAAAAGAAAGAGCTGAAGATCTGACTTGCTTGGCAGGCAGCAAGGAAGAAATCCTAAGCTTGCATCTCTGCCATTCAGTTTAAAAACGTTGAATGCATCTGATGAAATGGAACATTATTCCTGCCCATTTTAATTCTCACTAAAACTTTTTGCAGACTGACTTTCCACAACAAAATGTGAAGGTTTTTCTGCTTCTCTGGACGTGTCCAGGAAGATGCCTGTTGCTTCCAGCTGCCTTTGAACTAATTGAGCTGCAGCTCAGATAACGTGACTCTCAGTTTAGCCAGCTGTATTAATTTCAGCTTGTCAAGTAGGTGAGAAGCAAAATGAAAATAACCTAGACAGAGTTACTTTTTTTTTTTTTTTGTGGCAAAATTTGACATAAGGAAAATATCCTTTTACTGGTTCTCACTGAAGGGGATGGTCTATTTTACAGATGCAAAGGAATTTTTGGTGAAACCATTCTTGTCCATTTTTCTGGAATTGAAAAGATAGTCAAGTTCTGAAGCAATTTATTTTAAAATCAAAACCTTACTGTCATGTTATGATAGTATCATGTTTATGATAGTAAAAAAATAGTAAAAGCATGCCTGTGGACTAAATTGTATACTTGGAATTTTTTGTCAGTTATTTCCCTTGATGTGATTTTCTGTTTATTTGGGATACTATATAGATAAGAATGGTTCAGATTCTTGACAAAACAGTAGTACAGGTGTTTAATTAATCATACTTCAGAAGTTTTTAAATTGCAATATTTTTAGTAATATTTTGCAGATCCTAATGATGATTTTCAATTCTTACAGCCTCCCTCTGTTGAATGATTTTCTACTAGTTATTTCCATGTGATCATTACAAAATGGGGGATGCCACTGTAAACCATTTACATTGGATTTCACATTTTTTCAGTGATGGAGGCATGCTTTCTTGTTTTTAGAGTATTGTATGGCTTCCACCTGACTGTCCTCTCCTCTATCTTATTACATACTAAATAATTTATATAATTTTTGGTTAGTCTTCTAATAGCAAAAGTGTTTTTGGGTTGAAGTGCTAAGCTGATTAACAGCAGATCTAGTGTAATCACTCAACTCTGCCACAGAGTTCTTTACTGTTCTTTGGCTTTATCTCTCTGAGCCTCCTTCCCTGTCTGTTAAAGGATGGAAGAGGGTTGATGGTTCATCCTTTCTCCCATTTTTCTTCTGGAAGAAACTTGTTCTGGAGAGTGTTTAAACGTAACTTAAATGCTGTTATGTCAGTAGCTTGAGTACCTGTTTACAGGTTTGCTTAATTAAGCGTAGGTATATGCCATCCTTTCCTGAACCAGGATCATGAACTGAAGGTTGTTCAAGGTCAGAAGCATCCTTGAGAGCGTGCCTGTGTTTGTACGTTATGTAGGGGCGTCTGCCAGGGAGGAGAGCTCAGAAGGCTGAAGGGGTACAAATGGTTATAAAGGCTGTCACTGTTCAGACTGTTCCCTCGCACATTGGACCGGTGTCTGTTCTGCTACCACAGCATATCTGGAAGATGGGCTGAGGTTGCTACGGCTCACAATAAAGGATTCATTTATGGTCTATTTCTTTGATTTCAGCATTATTGTACCTGGGCTGCATGTGAAACTGCTCTGCAGTCCTTTTAAAATGGGAATGACTTTGTCTCACTGTCCTGCAATGGAGGAGTCAGCAGCTACTGTCAGGCTGTCTGAGAACCTGGGACAGTGAGTTCTTGGCTGTTTCTGCGTTGCTAAGCAAATGGTAAGCAGAACATCCCAGTTAAAAGTCAAGTCTGGTCTGGTCTCTGGCAGTGAGTGCTGACCATGAATGCTGTGAGAAGTGCCGTTACTTAACTAAAATTCTCACTATAGTAGAAAAAAGCTGTGCTGAAAGGCAATTTTTACTGTGTTCAGCCCTGAGATGCAAAATGTATTTTGAATCTGTATTTGGTTATGAGTATGATTACTTCCTTATTGCAAAACGTAGTATAAGTAGCAGCACTAGATGTACCCTGGCAAACATTATTGGCATTGTTGGCAATCAGTGTGAAAGAATACTTGGTCTTTTGCAGAACTGGGCTGCTTATAATTAGAGTTGGTGGAAGGGAGGCTAGGCTGTAATATTATTTAATTAATCCCATGTTTGGAGATTAATTTTAAACTCATGTTTTTTCCCTGGTGGGAAGATTATCTGTTTTTCTTAACATTCAGTGGCATTTATACTAGGTCTGAATGGCTCACATAATTTATTTTTTAAGTCTGAAAATAATTTTGCACTTTGAATCCCTTTTCTTCCCCCACTACTCAGAGGGGAGCTGGAGATTGTTTTAGCTGTCTCATCACTGATGAGAAGTTGCATTATGTTTAGTTTTAATCAAGCTGTGTATAAACAAAATGCTTGCTCCTAGGCATTCCTCTGGAATGTTAAGGAGCTAGTATTCTTTTAATTCTATAATACATGAATTAATTGAAAACCATATATTTTTCCTTAATGCATGATTGGTAGGAGCCATGTGAGGATAGTGCAGATTAGAATTATCCAAACAGCAACAGAATTAAAACCAAAAATATGGTAGTACATTAGTTATACAGCGTAGGGACTATACCAAACTGTCTATTACTCCTGAAAAAATCTTATTAGTATTTGTATTTTAAAAAATCTGACTTATAGTTGATGTGGTTGAGTGTTTTCTTCAAGGACTGTGTGTATTGAATCTGATTTGGATCACCTCGGTGTGTGCAGCTTCTGGAAGCATATTTTATATGTCTGATTCTCAAATCACCCCTTCAACCCACCCCAAACTGGTTAGAAAGGTACCGAGGCTTCCCTTAGTTTCTTTTTAATTGCATATTTTTTCACCTGTATTCATTGGTGTTTCTTTTCCAGTGTAAACTGTGTGTGATTGATCCTCTTGTGTTACTAAAATTTAAAGCATGATCTAACTAACTTTAATTGCACTTTCATTTGTAGATCAAGCTGTTCTCTCCGTATGTCCCATGAGATCAAGATGTGGCATCAACTGTGAAGCCAGTTTCCATCAGACGTTTAAAACAAGGCAGAGAGATTACTGTGTGCATATCCATAAATTAAAAAAAAAAAACAAAATGAAAAAGGAGCTCCTCTCAGAGCTGGAATTAATTTCTTCATGTTTTTTTCCCCAGTCTCGTGTACCATTGTAGAAAGTGTTTTATTCTAGTCAACAGGGATGTGAAAGGGTATGTTTTCCCTCTAAATGACTTGATTCAGATTTGAGTACAGGTGAAAGCATGCCTGACATTTATTTCCAGGCCTGGGTTAGGAGACAAGGCTACTCTATTGAGTGGCTGAGTTTTGTGTTCCTGCTGAGAGGCAGCAACATGCTCATGTGCCACAGTACCCTTTCTTACAGGCCCTAAATAAACTGCACTGGGAATTCACTGACATAGTGTATCAGGCTCAGCAAGGTAAATTTTGTTAAGGGCTTATGCATATTCAGTAATGGATGTCAGTGAGTGGACTAATACATTATTGTGATGGTGAAAATGGAAGATTTTAGCACATGTCATGGAGTTACTGTGCTCAGAAGCCCACAGAAAATACTGATTCTTTTTCATATCTATCACACCAAATCATCTTCAGAATATAAAATTCAAAGTTAGTTTTATTGCACAGATACAACTTCAGCGAACCATCAGAAGCCTTCTAGCAAATTTTGTTATTGCTTCTGTGGATGAAAGATCAAAATGGATTCTCTTCTGCCGTGGGGAAAGGGAGAAAAAAGGAAAAAGGAAGATTGCTCAGCTGCCATTATTGGTGGTGGCACAAGATGAAGGTTAAAGCTAAGATGAGAGTTTTACCAGTTTGCAGAAGCTTCCATGGCAGCTGGAGACTGCCAGAAAGCATTGTGCTCCTGTCAGTTCCCATCACTGTTTCTAGGGCCTTTTGGAAAGGTGATGCTAAGGGTCTGTTTCTGCCAAGAGCTCCCTGTGCCTGGGGAATTACCTGCACACCATGAATAGCACTTAGGAAGTAGTGCGTTTGGCCTTACGTGACGTCGTTGCATTAAGCTGCTCCTTGCCCTCAAATACTGCCAATATATATATATATATATCAAAATTAAGTTTCACATCATTCTGATGTCTGCCCCGAATACCCTGAAAAAGTCATTGCACTGTTGGCTTTCTGTGTAAAGTGTGACTCAGAAGTCTCCTGAGTGCCTCTGCCGTTACTGCTACTGATTTTATGGTAATAACCTCACTTGGAGATGGCAGATGTACAGAGAGACTAAGTCTGTCTCCCAAACAATGTACAGGCTAAATCCAACAAAAGAAAGAGATGAAGGTGTGCGGGAAGGGCTTACGGTATATGTACCAAACAGACGAGTTGATGATAGTCATGTGCTGATGTTGGTTCCCACTATTCATTTATATCGCTTGAATAAATATGAATTACTTCAAACTTCCCAGTCTTCAGACCTCAAGAAATGGAATGGCAGCTAATTTCAATCATTTTTTTCAGTGAGTGTATGTGGTGTGGGAACACATCCATCTGTTCCTGCTTTGTGGCTGGAAATCCTTCTTTGCCTGACCTGCTGAGGCTTTTGGCTGTTTGTGGCTTGTGCTGCGTGTATCTGCTGTTACTCCAAAGTGTTGCTGCAGCAGAGGTGTGAGCTCAGTGTTTGTGTTGTGTGTCAAGACCAACGACCGTTGTTTGGTGTGCTGCTGGGAGGAAAAGAACTTTGCAGTAGCAGCTCCTCACTTTGGCCTTGATCCTGTGGGGAGACCAGGGGCATTGCTTTCCAGTGCATGCATGAGCCGGCCAGCTACAGACCCTTGCTTACCTGCTGCTTTAATCTCAGGAGCCCAGGATAAATAAAGGTGCTGAAGTAGTTGCAAGCAAATGGTATTTTTACAAAGTTGAAGTGGGAGCGGGCAGGCTCTCACTGGTGGTGGAGCAGGCTTTGCTGAAGGCTTCAGCCTGCTCACCATTGAGCACTGTGTTCATTGACTGTCAGATGAGCCCCTTGTTAGTTTTTCCATATATACTGCTTTTTGGGAAAAATCAAGCAGTGCAGAATGGTACTGACACATTCTGATGACTATGCCCTTGACTCAGCTATCCCAGACCCCAGTGTGGAGCTGTCCCCAGGGGCAGCTTTGTCATTGCTGGAGGTCAAAAGGGGTCAAAAACCCCTTTTTTGTCAAAAACCCTTCATTGAAACATAGATCAAAAAGTACAAGTGTTTGCATGATGTCTGGTTATAACGTGACTGAAAATTTTAGCATTCAAAATTTTTGAAGGGTTAGAAAGGGACACTTGTATTCCACCTCTACTTTATGAGCTGGAGACATTCAAAGCCCGCCTGGATGCGTTCCTGTGCGATCTGATCTAGGTGTTCCTGCTCTGGCAGGGGGATTGGACTAGATGATCTTTCGAGGTCCCTTCCAATCCCTAACATTCTGTGATTCTGTGATTCTGTGTGATTTGAGCATATAAGCACTGGGAACAGCGTCATCAACCTTGGAGTCATGTCTGTTCCTCAAGATGGAAATATTTTCTGCTTGTTGTTTGGTAGACTATCATCTTCTGTAGTTCAGGGCTTGTCCTTGTACAGTTCTCCTCCCTTATCTCCTCTGAGCCTGAACTATGCTTCAGAAAATAAGTTTTCATGTGGGGAAGGTATGTTTCCAATCCTTTAGTTGCAGAGGCAACTTTTAAAGTACAAACTAGTAAAGTCAGTGAGTTTCTAGGCATTCTGGCTATGTCTAAAACGAAGATACAACCCAGCTGTCTTTGAACAATGTAGCTTGCATATAACAGGGACAGTGTGCTGAATTAAAGTAGCTAATTAGCTGTGATGAAAAGGTGACACACAGGACTGGGTCAGGGCAGCTACCTTGCTTCTGGACTAGCTTGTTCCAAGGAGCCTCCTGGATCTCTCTGCAGCATGGCACCATGCTGAGTAGGGACATCTCCAGCAAAGAAAGGTTGTACAGCTGTAAGCTCCCATTGCTACACTTATTGAGGTGCTGGCTGAGGCTGCATCCTGATGCCTTGTCAGGCTATGACCCTGGAGGGCACAAGGGTGTTTCCTTGTTGCATCCCATTGCTTTCATTTCTGCAGAAAGGAAAGGCAAGCAAGTTCCAGCAGGATCCCATCTGGGCAATCAAAATCCTGGAGTATGCTCTATTTGTCCTTCGTAATTAGGTACAGCCTTAGGCAGTAAGGGTGGGTAACACTCATTTAGTGTTGGAAAGTTAGCTGTCAGTTCTGGACTGGTTGTGTAGGTTGCTTCAAAAGGAGAGAGACAGGTACTTCCAGTGGATGCTTTATCTTATCCTGGAATAGATGAGATGAGTCACACTCTGGAGGTGTTTTCATCGTGAAGATGATCAGAGGGCTGGAGCACCTTCCATACGAGGACAGACTGAAAGAGTTGGGGTTGTTCAGCCTGGAGAAGAGAAGGGTCCAGGGAGATCTTATAGTAGCCTTCCAGTACTTCAAGGGGGCCTACAGGAGAGATGGGGAGGGACTTTTTACAAGGACATGTAGTGATAGGATGAGGGGTAACAGTTTTAAACTGACAGAGGATCGATTTAGATTGGCTATTAGGAAGAAATATTTTCCTGTGAGGTTGGTGAGGCACTGGAACAGGTTGCCCAGAGAAGCTGTGGATGCCCCATCCCTGGAGGGGTTCAAGGCCAGGCTGGATGAGGCTTTGAGCAACCTGGGCTAGTGGAGGGTGTCCCTACCCATGGCAGGGGGGTTGGAACTTGATGGTCCTTTCCAACCCAAACCATTCTGTGATATTATGAGATGCATCTTTTGATATTTGATATTTGTTGTTCAGGGTGTAGTAAGAGTAAGACGCATGTTCCTGGTCAGAGGAACTGAACTACCTAGTATAAATAACAGCTAGATTAAAGTGATGAGAAGGTGATATGTGGGAATATACCATCTGAGACCATTATAGAAAAAGACAAACTCCAAAACCCCACAAAACCTAAGAATTCAGCCAAATAAGTATATTAATCTAGCTGGAGCAATTGCATGAGTAGCTAAAACTAGCACCTTATTAGATCAAGTTAGTAGGAGACATTTTATGGGCAGTGTTCCAGGGAGTATGCTGCTTTATTTTCCTTGGTTTGACTCCTAATCTAGCCGCGTATATAACAAATGCCTTTCTATTTAATTTCCAGTAGATAGCAGCAGTTCATACAGAGTATTTTTAAATTTTTTTCAATTAATGCACATGTGAATCAAAGAAGGCCTTAAACTGTCTTGTTTTCACTCACAAAGTTCAGTATAATTCTAGTGCATGCAATATGTGCTGACTTTGTCACCATAGCTAATTGTGAGGATAATTGTTGAAGGGTTGGATTTATCTTGAGACTGAGCCAGCGAAAATCACTTTTGTTCACAACACCAGGAAATAGAAGGAAAAGAGAGGAAAACAGGTATTTCTGACCAAGATTAAATGTAGATTTTTGTAGATTAAAATCACCTTAAATCCATTGGTTCAAAGAGAGCATTATAAAGTGCATTGTCCTCAGAAGTCTGATTAAAGTCAACTCAACAATTGTGTTAGGAGCTAGAAGGATCAATCACTTGAAATGACCCACAGACCATGTCCAGGCTGTTGAACTGAATGCTTCAGGGTTCCTGAGTTTGGGACACACTCTGGCTGTGACAGAGTGACAGTCTCAGACTACTGAATTGGAGTGGGTACGTGGTCATGTATCTGCCAGGTATCTACTGAAGTGATTGTGGGTGTATGGAGCAGGTGGGAGCCATGGTGTGCTCTCACAGGTGTTGGTTCTGTTTGACTTCAGCTGCCCAACAGACTCTTTCTGAACATTTTTTGGGTAGATTGAGAGCTGATTTTTGGGAAATGCTGAGAAAAATTAGTGTTACCACAGAGGACAGGCAGGTCTCTAGAGGACAGAAAAAGCAGATTATGAAACAAGAAAGTGAGTATTATCGTTCTTATGTCATGCTATGCATTTATTCCACCTAAAGCTCTAATTATACTTACATATTTTAATATGAATAATTTCTTTAGTCTTGCCTTTGTATAGGTAATTTTATCTGCTTTAAGTCTTTTGATATGTTCAGAATTAAAATTGCTACTCACTTATAATTATCTGAGATTCCTGCACAACATTTTTCCTCTGTAAGACTGGCTGCAGCTCAGTTTGGCAGAGGCAGCACGCTGTGTACAAGCACCTCACTTCCAATAACCAAAGGCAGTTGCACAGAAGTCAGTTTTCTTTCGTATCTGTGGAACAATCATGGGAATCTTCATCTATGTCTGCATTCTGAAGATATTCAATAGAATAGAACAAGTTGAAAATATTTAAAATAAAGGTTAATTCCTTATAATTTAATTTTTAAGAAATATATTTAGCTATACTTGCGGTCCCTTTTACGTAGTTATTGAACCAGTGAGTTAAAAGCTGAGAAGTTCATGGCTTGACTGTTAATGTTCTTTTTGTATTCAGATGTTACATGAGTTGTGAGGAGAGAGATACTGCATATGATGGAGTCCTTTACTTGGCAAGGAGTTCCACTGAAACAAAGGATGACAAAATCTGACTGAGTGGGAATGATTGAGTTGTTTTTGAACTGTGCTAAAATTCACAATTGATGAAGTTTGATATGAGAGTCTGACAAATGACTGAAATCTGCATTTCTGCTTCTTGGCCTTAAACTGTCTGAAGGCCAAAGCAAATAGCAGCTTAATTTGCAGCACGCTCAGGACTGAATCTGGACTGAGATTCGCCTTATGAAGCTGCACCTATGGCCCATCCTCAACCCAGTTACCAAGCAAATCAGTGAATTATTTGGGCTTGCTTTTTCTGCTGTTTTTGAAAACACTGAATACATGACTTTGTAGCTTATTGATGTTAATCAAACAATATTAAAATGTTAGGAAAATGTGAACTACCTGTTTCTTGTACAGTAATCAAACATTGCATTTGGTTGCTACACTGTGCTGCCAATGGCAGTGAAAAGCTCCATATACTTCTTCAAGTGTAGGGCTATGTGAATAATGATGCTCCAGTCTGATTCTTTAGCTTGTATTTATATTGAGTACTTTGTTTTGTATTAATTTGCTGACCAAACAGAAATGACTTTTTCTTAATCTATTATCAAAGCAATTTCATGTGGATAGTGTCATTTCAATATTTATGGATACCTTCTGGTTTTGTAATATTTATACACTTTGAATAGATGTGTAGAATTTTTTAGATGTCTCTTTTTTTTTTTTTTTTCAGGAGCAAAAAGGAAAACATTAAGAGCTAAACTGTTATGAGTTTATGTAGGCTTTTAGGTGATGTATTTTCCCAAATGCTCTGAGGTCAGGTTAAATAAGTTAGCTCTGATTTCATCAGCACTTGAAACCTGTCTGGCAAGCTACCGCTGAGCTCTGGAGAGCCTGCCCCAACTGCTGCCCGTGCAGGTATGCCAGCATGCTTTGGACTGGTTGATAGAGCTCTAATTTTAAGCAAAGCAGAGCAAAAGCCACTTAGAAATTTAAAATAGTTGGCCAAAATTGTGAAGGACAATTGAAAAAAACTTTGAATTGGTGGTTGGCTATGTTTATCAAAGTTTAAACACACATGATTAATTAAAATGTTTGTTCAAAAACAGAACAAGAGATAGTCAATTGGACATCCAATAACTGAAAATCCTAAATGGGTCAAATCTGGTCACTTTACTGGTTCTTATTCTGTTATTTTTAGTGGAATGATTGAACCTGCCTCATTGTCCCTGTTTCTGCAAACACTTAAGCAGTTAACTCCACAAATAAGTAGCAACTGAAACAAATGAAAAACCTTTTATGTAGTAGCTGAGAGTATTTGTTTGTGCAGCTCCTATGCAGTGTAAACTGGTTTATTCTCAACTTCCACAGATACATTAGTAAGCAGATATCTGTGTGACATAGCAGATTATGTAGTTTAGTGACAGCAGCACTACATTTAAGTAAGTGATTATTATTTATTTTAAACAGGTTTCATAATAAGAACACAAAAATACAATGGTAGTATCACGCTGGCTACATTCAAACACATAGACTGGTGAAAAACCCAGCCTACTGATTGCATTCTGCTGCAGTTGCGTGAATTGACTAAAAGAATAAAGTTGATAAGAATTAAGTGAAGCTAGAGAAAAAAAATATTAAATTTTATATAAAACTGCTAAATTTGATGTTTAGAACAGCATCTTTCTGTCAATTAAAAATCCAGTCCATATAGAACATGGAGCCCTGAGGATTTAGAACAGTATAAGTCGTTATCTAGCGATTTATTTTCACATTTTCATTCACCCTGCCCCTGAAAATTTTTAAATGCTTCTCTTTTACAAAAGGAAGAGTCTTAAACCGCAAGCATTCCCTGAGCATGTATATTTGCATTTGGTGTCAATTGGTGATTTTTACAAGTTGTGTACACCCCTCTCAGAATGGACCATAAATCTCTGTTATTAGCAGAGGCAGCTTCCATATATCTAAATGTCTGGAATTCCTCACAGATAAACTTTTTATGGTTATTTTGGTGAGCAGCAGCAGCATTTAGTGAGATGGCCCAGTGATATGTGTAATTCAGTGCTTATTCACCAAAAGGGGAAAAATAAAAGTCCTCCGCATAATGGGTAACGAATGTGTCTGACTTCAGTGACTTCAAGGGGTGGATGGTGAATGATCTTCCTGTGAGACTGAACGTAGCTTTTTTTCCCCAATATTTTTTGACATTTTTCATACTGAGGAATACATAAATCTATCCTTTTTTTCATGCAGCTTGGCTTTAACAGCACCAAGGAAGTTATGCTGAACAAATCAGTCTATGAGTTCACATCTGTTGTTAAAGTTTATTATTCTTTCAGATTATGATGAAAGTTATTAATTTTTATGATTTCAAGTGCACAGTATTGCCTTTGTTCACTTATGTAGTTATTTTGCATTGTTTTAAGGAAATGATGGATTGCAAAAGACATGCAAATTATTAGGCCTGCAGTACTACCTTGGAAACTGGAGTTTCACCTTATTTCAGAGCTACGAATGGGAGTACATTACTTCTGTCATGATAACTTCTGAATTCTTTCGAGGTAAATAGTATTCATTTCCTACTTCTGTTACTGACTGCTGGTTTGGCTTTCAGTGTCTGGAAGAGACCATTAGGATGAGATGATCTATCCCTCAGCAAAATACAAGCTGTTCACTTGCACCAGGCAATTTTGTGTCAAAAACATAACTTTGTGTTTGAGTTATGACAAATTTTTTAAGATATGTCATGCAGTAAACATTATCTGGGTCCGTGTCCTTGATCTCTCACAAACATTCTCTCCTTGTCTTGAGGAAATCTGTTTTTCAATTTCTTTCTCTGTATTTTCAGTGTTCTCCAACATAGTTCCTAGTCATATATGGCTGGGGTTGACTCTGCTGCTGGGCAACACGACTGCCAGGCTGAGCTTGGCTCTGGACAGGACTGGGATGTGAACTGTGTCACACATTGAGTGACAGCATTTATAACGTGTTTTCATATAATGATGTAAAATTTAGTGTAATTGTTTTGGTTGTACTGTTTGGTCCAGATAGGTGCATAATTGTCTTTATTACTTATTAATGTTATTTATCCTCTATAGTCTTGTTAGTCTAAAAAATCATAAGTCCTGATGAGGTCCCAGAAGACAGCACAGGATTTTAAAAGCAAAGGAAAGCAGATTTTGGTTTTTCCTCCCACAACACTCCTATTTTTCAGTGCCAATCCCTGTCATCCTGCTAAAAATAAACACATATAGTATATTTATTCATTTGCTTCTCTTAATTATCTCGTGCTTCTGAGCTGGAATCTGACCTGCTGATACACTGATATGTAAATTGTCTGAATTAAGGAGAGAACAGATACTATCTTGACATGTTGTCTGAGGGATGGCACAAGAACTCATTGGAGCCATCCATGCTGCAGGACCTAACTGGGGTTGCTAGTCTCTACTCTTAGGTTACGTATCTTCAGTGCCAGTCCTAGATGCAGCTTACAGGTGAGAGACCCCTTGACTTTGAAAGTGTTCCTGGAGGACACAGCTCTCACCAAAAGGCAGCCTAACAGCTCTGGTTTGAGGCTTTAAACAAAGGGCTGTCAACTTAGTGAGAAATTGCTTATAGACAGAGAATTTTTTCTAAAGCAAATTGATATTTATTGATCATTCCTTTTGCAGGAGGAAAAAGACTTTCTGTAGAGACTTCACAAAAGTCATTTCAGCACATGACCAGGTGGAGTAGCTGTGTTCCTCTCTGGAATATAAGCTAACTTCTTTCTTTGCCTAAAACCAGTTTTTCTCCGTGGGGTTTCATTTTCAGGGATAGGACTTAATAGGAATTTGTGGTTGAGATTTACTCAGCTTCCAGTTTCCAATTTAGAAATGTTATGTTGTTGTCATTATGTAATGAACTGACCAGTTAATGACCTCTGTAGCAGTCACTAAAGATATAAATTAAGACCTTATAGAACTTATTAAGTGATGTTAAAAGACCTGATTTGAAGGAAGGATTATTTTCTATATTATCAAAATTTCAAAACCCAGTCTAATATTTCATGGTACATCTGAGTGTCTAGGTGACAAAAATTGCTTATCTCAGTTTTTTTTCTTTAACTAAGGAAAAACTTAATATAGTGAAGGGTAATATAAATTAACATTGGCCCTGAAACTGGCCATCAGGATTTTGTTAATTTGAGATTGACCCAAATAGGAACAGAGTATGCAGTCCTTGCTTTCTGACCCTCTTCAGTTGGAGAAGTCTGCATTCAGAGTTGAACAAAAGCTTCTCAAAGCTTCTTAAAGCTAAGTATATATACTTAAGCCTTTCAACAAATGGAATTTTAGATACAGAAGGTTGAATGTATATT
This sequence comes from Pterocles orientalis, assembly GCA_011057875.1. Classification (NCBI taxonomy): domain Eukaryota; kingdom Metazoa; phylum Chordata; class Aves; order Pterocliformes; family Pteroclidae; genus Pterocles; species Pterocles orientalis. Next base: position 288,372 of record WKFP01014104.1, read on the forward strand.
GAGAATTGAATCTGATATTAAGAAGATCTTGGCTAATAACTTAGTTGTTTCAAAGTCCTAGCTGTGATTGGATGAGGCAGCAACGTGTTGTAGTGGTGCTGAGTCAGCTGCACTCTGTGGAGATTACACACCTTTTATCACCTGCAAAAAATTAATCTAGCAGTGCTCAAGGCCATGGAAGTCTTGCCTTTGTCTTGTCACCCTAGAAAACAGATCTGGGAAAGACCCATTAGGTACTTAGTCCTTAACAACACAGCTGTCCATCTTAGCTACCCACTTGAAAGTGTAGACCAAAGCATTCCCTGTACTAACATTAGCTGTGATGAGATCATTTTACATATTGCTGGTGGTTTCATAATTTTTTCATAATCTATTCTGCCAATTTATATTATAACCAAATGATTGGTTTGGGGGCTGGAATTTAGAGAGCAATGCTTTTCTCTGTCCTGCTTCTGCTATACAGGACATGATTGGTTTCTTTCTGATTCCTTCTTGGCACCCACACTTAGATCATTCCTATTCCTTCATGTTGATATATGCTTTTTGTTTCTTCTTGACCTTCAGGAAAACTCTTTTAAAATGATGAGCTTAAGGCAAACTGAGCATGAGGATGTGTCCTAAATGAGCAAGAGGTGCTACCCCAGGGAGGGGGAAGGGAGCCTAGCAGAAAAATTCAGTATATTTTTTAATTTTCCTTTCACAAATCATTTTAAAAATTGTCCAGAAGAAGACCAAATACTTTTGGCAGGGAGTGCTACTCTATTAATTTCTATTTTTTGGAATTTCTTGAGTGATCTCCATGGGCTGTTTTCTTCAGTTGTGTTTTTGTAACCTTTTCTTTTGAAACCTTAAAGATAATTTCTTCACACAGTGAACATAATTAATTCATATCGTATGATTATTTTTAGCTACATTTGAGCATATAGCTGGACGTGCCTGCAGCAGAATAACATTCGTGCTGGCAGGAAACAGGTAGTTAAGCAGGTAGGCTGTAAATGTCTACAGTCATTGTATGAAAGCTATCAATTATTTGTGTTCCCGAGTTTAACTGTTGTATTGAATATTTACTCTGAAAACTGAGAAACAGCAGGCAATTTGAGCAAGTCATTTGCTTTTCAGTATTAATTTCACTTCTTGTGCCAAGCTCTGTAAATGTTTCCTCATACATCATTGTCACAGTGCCATACATTTGAAATGTCAAATTATGCAGTGTCTGGTGTCATAAGAATAGTATCAGTAGCAGGGAAGGACAAAAAATACCATGCAGAGAATAAATACTGGTTTCAGTAGCTTCTTTACCTGGTGTTGCAGTTCTGTGGGACAGAGTTAGCTAAGGGTTGTTTGGATGTATAGAAGATACATCCTTTGAGTATTTTTGCCACCCTTGAGGAATTTCTTTCCTGTACTAAAAACAAATGGTATATGCATTTCTGCTGCAGTATTTCTTTCTTTCCCTAGGCTCTTGCATCCAAAGTGAACATGCCAGAAAGGGCAGATAAATGCCGTTCTTTTTAGTAGTTATTTTCCAATTATTGTTACTTCACAATCCCCTTATGAGAAATTATAGCGCTAAAGCCAAGTAAGAGAAAAACTTTCACATGACTCTATTGTAGGTAGGAGACAAGGGCTCTACTCTGCTTTCCTGCCCCCTATTTACCATTAGATTTATACCACACTAGCACAGCAATTGAAGATTAAACAGGGATTAACCTTTCTGGTTTTCAACAATTTCTCACACTATTTGTAGAAATAATATAATTTACCACTGCGATATTATTTTCCTAGTGGAGTAATACTACTAGATGTTAGAAAGTCAGGGCTGTGTAATAGCGTATTTATAATGATAAGTGAAAGGTGATCACATTATTATCCTCAAGAGATTTCACAGAAGGAGGTCCATGCTATGTTGTGTTTTGTCGTCCACACTCTGTATTTCTACACAAAGCAACAGATTCTGTGCTGTGTATCCCTAGAGCCAAGCAGTGTCGACTTGCCTCCCCCATCCCTGATCCCTTTTCGTGCCTTTTCCCACTCCTCTGGAGGATTTAACAAGGAGGTATGGAGCTGTTTATGTCAGCATCTCCTCTTATGCTCTGAACATTTCTAGATTGGTGGATAAGTAGAGAGGGCTGAAGACCAAATTTAGTGTCCTTGGGCTTGATTCATTTGCTCATGTGTGAACATCTGGTGCTGTCTGAACAATCTGAGGGGGTCTCTCTGGCAGCCCGCAGAAGGGAATGGGTCTCACAGAGGTCTTGTGAAATATATACCAGCTCTGCAGGGATTTTTCAGATACTCTAGTGTGTTTCAAGTGGCATTAAGGTATTTAAATATGCATCACCACATCAGTGATATTCAGTTTGCAAATCAGAAATGCATCTTCTGTTTTCTGAATATCCGGTTCTATAGGACACCCGTGAAGAGGCTGTGATGTTCCTGAAGGGTCTAAACGCCCCACACCGTTGCTTAGGTCCAGGAAGCAAACACAGAAAATTTTTGGCATTTCAACCAACTGCTGGTGTAGGAGCAGGGATGAGCTAGAACTAGAAGTGACATTGTTGTGGCAGCTCTGTAACCTGAGGAGACCGGTGGGGCTCTCCAGGACACAGCTCATCTTGGTATAATATGAAAATTAATCATAAAGTGGCAGTTTAAGATAAGATGAACCTACAAATGCCTGCAAATGCTTGTCTGTTTTCATTGTCCCTATGAGCAGCTTAGATGACTCGCTTAGAGTACACGTCTGATTTGCAGGTCACTAGAGTCAGTGAAAATGAATTCCTACTTTCAAGGAGAAAAAGAAGGGCTAGTCTGAGTCAGATCCTTGACTGGCAGAGGTATCAGAACCCAAAATTTTCATGGAAGGTAAAGTGTCCAAAGTATGTGTTCTTGATACAGACTTCATACATAAATCACTTGCTAATCTTTTTCTGGAGTTACCTATTGAATCACCACCTTTAGTATTCCTTCCCCATTTCTGGACATTAATTATGACATCTGTTATACAATATAGTAGTTCCTAATCAGGTAAATTTCTAGTCTCTTTCCAATAGCCTGAAAGCCATTGTCTGGTCTTTCCAAATAGCACAAAATGCTGGATTTCATGATTTAAACATGTGGCACATCTGTTTTCTGTAGTCATGTGGAACTAAGGTGTCAAATGCAGAAGACATCTGTGGGCTGCTGTACACAATTCAGAATGAATTGTGATGTGCTGTTGTTCCTATTTATTTTTTTTTTTTTTTTTTCACTGGCCCCTAGTGTTTAATTTTGTGAGTAAATCATATAAGCTTTCTATAAAATTGTCTATTTCAAGCTATATGATTGTATTAAATTGTATATAATTCTCTGGATGGTTTCAAAGTTTATAGAAGTTACTGAATTACTCAGATTTACAAAATATTTTGAAATATACAGGTGTAAAAATGCTACGCATACTTAACAGTACATATGTCTTGGTTTCATGTATGTTTGCCTGTTAAAAAAAATGTTGCGTATTTCTTGCTGTTGATTTTTATTGTTTTGATTCCACTGTGGTTAATCTCTCACTGTTAAAAGTCATGAGTCAATCTGGAAGTCATGGAACTAGCTTTGACTGCATGAAATGTGAAAAAGAAATAATGCATATGTGCTCTGTATTCTATTTACAACTGCATTATGGTCCCAGTTTTTTAATCTGCCTGTGATTAAAGCAATAGTGTTAAGAAATAAGCAAGAGAAATCTGTGATATCGTTGCGTATCTTGAGCTGAGACTGTAAGAACAAGTCCAAATGGCAAGAGTCCAAATAGTGCTTCATCTGTTCTTAAAAACCTCTGAATGCAAGGATTTCTTAACTTCCCCAGCTGCTTCAGGACTTAACTCTCCTTATAAAAAGACGTATTTTCTCTACACCTTGCATAAATCTTTTTTTACCAGTGTTGCCAATTTCTTGTATACAGAGAGTACACAGAAAACAATTAATCACTGCCATGTTTATGACAATATTTCACATACTCTCATTATGCCTCTTCTCTGTTGGAAACTAAGCCAGTCCCATTGCTGTATACTCTCACCTCATACATTGTGTTTGGCAGTCTTGTTGATTTCTGCTGAACTTAATTTCCTAAACTGCCACTTCCGTGTCTGACAAACTGCACCCACACCTGTGCATGCCACATTTGCATTTGCCTTTTTTGTGTCAGGATTGCACAAGTGGCTTCAGTGCAGTTTAAATCTTCCCCATCCTCTTTTGCTAGTTTTTTTTTGGCAAACTGATGTTGATGCTGGTGGTGGATTTGAGGTACCTTTGGTCTTTTGTCCAAAGGACAGGACCCAGAGAGCAGGACCAAAGAGCAGGACCAAAGAGCAGGACCCAGTCGTGTGAGGTGTTGTATGAGCAGAGCACACCAGGCAGCTCTGCCTCCAGGCGGATCCTGCCGCCTTCTTGAACCCCAACAGTTCTGTGCTCCCTAGGAAAGTGAGAGAGCTCCTTGCAGTGCTCATGACTCATATTCAGCTCAGCTGAGAGTCTGCCTCATGTCTACTACTTGAAGCTTAGCTTCCTCATTGTTTGAAGGGATTGTATGAAGCCTCCTATTTTCAGTAGTTAATGATAGTAAGCTGAAAGGAGCAATTCTCTAGAGAATGTGTGCAGATAGTTCCTCCTTGTAACAAGGAAACCTCTGCTGTTTTTATCCAGCACGTCCTCAGAAGGTAGCGCTTTCACCCCGTGCGCGACATGGAACTGTTGGAGTCACTTTCTGCAACACTCATTTTTGCCCTTGACATTTACAAAACCTCAATTAGGAAAAAATCAGACATAGTCATTATATCCAGACCGTGGATATAACAGGATAGTCATACGGATCAGTGAAAGCTTTGCCTTGGTGATCAATGGAGCAGGGATTCCACATGGTATTTCATAAAGCACCTTTTTGTGTTCACTGATTCTACTTCCCCTTGTCTTAGGCAAGCACTGAAAAAGTATCTGGTGTCTCCAGGTGTCATGAAGTTGGCTAGCAGAGTTAGTTAAGTCATCCTGGGGAATTAGACTTTTTGAAAGACAGGTAGTACAGTATTTCCTTTAAATCCTCTATTTCCTGTATCCATCTTTAAATACAAATATCTCTCATCCTCCTCTCTCCTCTTTCACAGTCATCAAATGAAAGTGAGAATTTGAATTTGTAAAATGGTTTATTTACTTAGCTTTGCCTGGGACTTACTGACTGCAGCAACATCACAGACAGAGAAGTCGTATTGACCATAAACATTTGCCCTCTGTGAATTTTTAGGCTGGCAGGTAACAGTGCTGGCTGCAACCCTGGCTCTTCTCAGCAGTATAGCACACCTTTATGGTCACAGAAACGTATGGGCACTTGGCTTCTTGATTTTAACTGCTTCATGAGAACAAATGATTGTTAAAAGCTGCGAGGAGAGCAGCATTTTGAGCCTTTTTCTGAAGAAGCAGCGGCGCCGTTGGCCGTAGCTGGCTGTCCTGCAGATGGCAATGCACAGCAAGGAGAGGGCTCGGCGGAGGGATGCGAAAAAGTGCAAGTTAAAATTAGCTTGCTTCACAAATGTGTGTCAAAATGCCTTCTTCTGCTTCTGACTGGTGCAGCCGGCTGCTTTTACTAGTGCCAATACTAAATCTGAGTCCTTGTGGAAACAAGTGCAGGAATCATTGTTGGGATCACTGTGTGTTTGCAATTTCCTCCCTGGGCTTGGTTGGGAATGGCCATTTGTGATCCTCTTCCCTCCCTTTTTCCATTTGTCGTCTTTTCTCCCTTTGTTTGTGCTAACTACAGAAGTCACTGGTATAAGGGGAAGGCTGTAAAATACCTGCAAGCCCATTTATACCTTCTGTTTCTGTAGGTACACCAGAGGGTTTCTTTCCTTGTGGTTTCCTTCCAACTGGTCCTGATGGGCACATTGCTGCCAAATCATTCCAGCTGTTTCACTACACACTCAAACACTGACCATGTTTTCCAGTCTTGTTACCACAATAGTTCATATTCGGATGTTCCCTTCACCATTGTGTTGGGACTTATGTTTTCAGTACTGTAAGAATACTCCAGAATGCACTTTCTTTGTAAATTGTGACTACTTTCAGCTTTAAACAGCCACAAAAGTTTTGTTTTTCTAATTCAGATACTTTTGTAGCTCATGGTGACATTTACAAAAAGCGAAACTAGAGAGGCTGTAGCAGACCACTCACTGAAATCTAGCAGTCTTGGTCATAGACTTCATTACTCTTCATGTAATTTTATTCTGTCTGTGTTTGATTTGATTAGAAATATTTCCAGTAAAGCAGGCTGCAGTATTTGAAGTGCTTGATCTTCTTTAAGCCTTCTTCAGTGCTTAAGGAAATACAGAAAACCCTTGGATTTTTATAGCATGGATTGTTTTCTGCTGTTTTTTGTCTGTGGGTTTTAGAAGCCTTAGTAAGGCAGGAGACGGTAGTGAGTATGCGCTGTGGTAATGGATATGCATGGCTCTTGTAGTGCGAAGTTTCAAAAATGATGTCTTGTGCAATACTGTTTGTGTACACAAATGAAAAGGCTACATGTACAAAATTATTATTTCCAAAGAGAAACAAATGCAAATAAGGCAGATTTACTAGAAGCAAATGTAGATGCTGTAATTTACATGTCTGGATGGAAAGCTGTGAGTATGACTTAAATTTTGCAGATATAAGTAGAAGGTTCAAATGTTTTCTGATATGGTTAGCAAAATTTCAGATTTATTGATTTTTATTTTCCTCTAGATGTATGTCCACCCATTATTCCCATTATTGCTTTTAAAGTATCTAAAACAGGCTGCAATGTAAATTGTAGAGAGTTATTTTAAAGAGAGTTTTTTGTGATGCTATGCTTAGGGTGGTGAACCCCAGAATTTGAGGCAACCTCCAAAATACATGTGTTTTGTATCATTTTATGTCTTTCCCTTTATTTCTTTGTACAAAACCTTGTTTATTAACTTTTACTTTTGCAAGATGTTATATATTTTAGCCACTGTCAACCTCCTTTGCCACATTTGGATTTGATTGGTGCTTTTTTTCAAGATCATATGAAGTGATTAATTAATTCACCAAGCTATGTACCTCTCTTTTTCAGATTTGTTTTTAGAGCAGAAAGCAACTCAAATTAATCGTCAGTTGTCTATAAAGTATTTAATCAAATTACTCTTCATCATGCAGTGTATTTTTATCACCTATATCAAAATGTATTCATGGTGCCATTCTCAGACATGGGTTCTTCCACTCTCTTACCATAATTTGTTAATCTGACAAATATAATTGATGAACATTCAGGGCAGCATTGAGGAAGGGCATTCAGCAAGGTTTGCTCTATTTCAGATCCCCAATTTTACAACAGGAGAGTTCCACCTGAAAACTGCAGCTTCAGTGATTTATTATTTTATAGCACTGACTCTGTGACCCATTTCTGCTGTTGTGATCTGTCTGGGGTTCCCAGGCATTGCAGGGCAAGCCATCTTGCAGTTTTACCATTTGCAAAAGAAGAGTGTGAAGACGAGCAAGTCAGTTCAACCCTGAGTTTCATGGGTCTTTGCCCTTGGGGCAAGGCGTTGAACAACGAGGTTACTGCATTGCAAAGAGCTGAGCATTTATCATCCTTGAGAGGCACCCGAGTGCCCAACAGGGACAATAATGATGTGCAAAGACAGAAAAGAGTTGGGAAACCCAGGAGATCCCTTTAATTCAGTGTTCTGGCCAAAGCCAGAAATAGTATAATGTGGTACCAGACTGACAGTGCCCAGCTGAGATGGTGGTGATGCACACCAGACTGCTCTTGTCTGGTGGTGTTGCCCGATATGGAGAAAGAGACACAAAACAACAGAGTTGTTTTATGCGGTGCTTTATTGAGGGCCCTGGGGACCTGAGGACTAGCGTCCAAAGTCAGAGCCCCCCGAACAACAAAATCACAGGGTTTATATACCTTTTTACATAGTTACTTCACTATGCTGTTCCCAAGCTCCCCGTGATTAACGATCTCATAGTATCTTCAAAGGCTGCATTCTCTGGATTACACTCCGTTAGTTAAAAACAAAGAGGACCGATTATAAATAGTGATTTGTGTAGTTCAGTACATTCCCCAATGAACAAGAAATCCTATCCCCATACCTTGCTTCACTGGTCTGTTTATTCTCCAGGTTACCGTGTCCTACAACAGAGTGTTCCTACATTCCGCGTCAGGCCTACTACATGCATTAAGCCTTAGCACAACTACCACTACTAACACCTTTAAGATCTAAGTTTCCAGTTGTACGGCAACAGTGGCATCCATTAGAATGCAGTAGCCCAAAATACTGATTTTGGCATCCTTTTTTTCTCATTAATTTCCCATTCATTATTATTATTATGATAATTATTGATTATTGGTATTTATTATTAATATTAATTTGATGGTGATGCCAGATTACCTTTGGACTTTTTCTCTTCTTTTCTCACTCTCACTTGCTAAATTAAACTATATTTGGAACTCTTCTAATGGAGTATTTCTACCATCTGTTCTCTGCACCAATTATTCAAATTATTTGCAACACTCTGTGCCAGCAGGGGTGAATCTAGTGCAGTCCTTTAAAGCTACAGATTTCCTGAGTGACGTATTTTTACCCTGGAATATGCTATAACTGATACATATCTGTAATTCTCTAAGGTCCGGTGGGGGCGGAGGGTTATGCTTACATTTCCAGTGATTTCAGTGTCTGACTCTGAGGAAACTATTATCTCTTAGTTTTTACAGGACAAATCAAGAGAAAGATGGTCCTTTTTTTTTTGTCCCAGTTTACTAGTTTTGAAGGATCTCCTTCCTTTATGATCTCAACCTGTGCTAGAATCCTCCAAATACTGAATATTCTAATTTGTTCACAGCACATCATGCCCCTGCACTTACTATTCTATCTGTCATTCAAAATACAGGTCCCTCTCTGTTTTGCTATGATTAAGGTACTGCAGTAATCTGTCCTATGTTTATCTTGCCTCTTGTGATATTCATTTGCTATAATAAGGGAAATTATTTTCCTACTTCATGTCCTGTATCACTTCTTCCTAGTAAATCATGGTTGGTTTTGAAATGGAAATGAAACTCAAGGCGTTAGTGGATCTGCCTAAACACTTCATAGCCTTAATTTTTGGGAGGAATTAAAATAAAGGCAGGAAAAGTAGTGTGCGTTTTACTGTGAAAAGAAGAATCTTAAAATGCATAAGAAATTGTCAGAATATTATAAAGAGATAACTAAACACCCTCTATACTGATGGGCATACATGTCAGCTGAGAGTTATAGTCAGTTCTGGTCCATTTGTGGCCTCCTCAATTAAGGAGATTTTCAGGACAGTGTCAAAGTAGCTCCACAGCCAGCAGAAATCTTTCTAGCTTTCAGCAGCTATTTATCTATTTTATAGACACACATTAACTATAACGTGAGAGGAATGTGCAGCCTTCACCTCACCCCATGTTTTCAAAACTGTGCTTGTGTTACAGACAGCAATTTCTTCTGGCATTTAGGACTGATGATCTCTTGGTTTGGGCACTAAAATAAGACAATCTAATACAATCTCCAGGCCCCACAGATGGAGATAATGATAAAAGATTTTTAAAACATATGGCTCTGAATCTTTGTTTATAAATATATGAAGATTTTTGAGAATTTCCAAATAAGTTCCTCGTTGCTATTGTTACAGAAATATAAAGCACAGACAGCAAAGGAAAGGTCTTTGGCGTGGTGCTTTCCTGAGTACCACAGGTGATTTCTAGGAAAGGTCTTGTTTTGCAGCTATTCATAGGTTCTGCCCATACTATCCTTCATCCTCATCCAGCTTTTTTTTCTCCAAAGGTTGCTGTCAGAGTTTTCATGAAGCTGCCAACATCCTTTCTGCTTTACTCTGTACTGTGTACTACGAGAGGGGCTGTGGGTCACCATCCTTGCTCTTCCTTTTCTCATGGGTCTTATTTGTTATAATTTTAAAGTAATATTTTTTTATTACTAGGAACCTGGCTTTGTCTATCTTAAAGAACTTTGACCTCTTTGCATATTGTGCAATGCTACACATGTATGTATAAAACTTCTATCGTAACTGCCAGGAATGCCCAAGTGATGACAACTGCTGTTATGATAGTCATTCCAACTGCAGGCAAGTTTTATGTTACTGGACTGATAACTGCACATTGCCTTGATTCTGAGGAACTCAAGTGCCTTTTGGACACTTAGGGCTGCTGTAGACTTAAAAGATGATTAGACATCATCATTAAAGAGTTACAAGACCAAGAGAGGTGGAGACTGGCATCATACAAAGGTCTTAACCGCCAGAAAAGAAAGCCAGGTTGAACCTATGTGGAAGTAGCAAGAGCTCTTGCTTTTTAGTACAGGGTTCAAAGGTGTTACATGGCTAAGCTCAAAGAGCTGGTAATTCACATTTGTGTGGTTTTATCTTCTGAGACACCCATTGCAAATCGCCTTCCTCTGGGAAGACCACCTGCTGGAGAGTGAAGGGGTGTGAGCTCTGACTCCGTCTTCAGTCAATAGTTGGCCTATAGGCTGAGGCTGTGATCAAGGCTTCCAATTCCTGCCAGTCATGAGACCACTAACAAATTTGTGAGCTGAAAGTGCAGTTCTGAAAGTCAAAAAAAAGTGATTCAAATCAAAGAAAAATGGAGAAAAGAGGTGAAGCTAAAGCTCAGCATAATTGGGACAGCTTGTATGGCTTATGTAAGTTTTTAGGTTAGGTGATCTAATGGTAAATTTTATTAATCCTTGAATAAAATGTCTTCCTAAAGAAGTTCATTGCTGGATGGAATTATCTGTAGCAATATAATAAAATGAAAATGTTTCCACCTGAGAATATTAATAAAAATGACTGTCTTTAGTCTCTACCAAAATGTTTAAAACAAGGTCAGTACCCACTGGAGTTTCCCTGAGTGGAGCACTAAAATCAGCATGTGTGAATGCAGAGTTTGGCTCAGGGTTCAGTTTCAACTAGAGCTAAGTAACAAACAATTTTCTTATTCCACAGAATTTTCCAAGTTTATCTTATAATATTTTCCACCTCACATCAGGGTGAATCAGAGACTTTTCAGAGTGGTTCAGGGAAAAGAAAAAATAAATTCTGTAGTTCATTAAATGGCTTGTTGATCAGGAGAGTTATGCGAGAGACTAAAGAATAAGTTTCTGTCATGATTTGAAATAGCAGCTAACTCTGGACTTCAGACAGCCCGAATGGGTGTTTGGTTGTCAGTAGGTCAAATGTCCACTGTCTCCTAATTTCTTATTTTTTGCAGAAATTTAAAGCTGAAGCAGCGAAGCTTTCTTAATTATTTTTTCCTGCAACTTCTGTATTCTCACATAAATCTTTGCTTTGATCAAGCAACAAAAATTCATCTTTTTTTCTTATAGTGTACATTTACAGCATATTTTTTCCTTTTTAATTTGTCTCATTTTTTACTCCTCCCTTGTACTTTCCAGGTTTCTCCTTTCATGATCTGGAAACGCTGCTGAATACGAATGAGCCAATAGTTAGTCCAATCCCAGACGGTCTTTTGTTCAGGTAATTACTCGGAACCACAGCAGCTCTTAAATGCCCTGACTTCCCTGGCTGAGATTGACTGATTGAAAGATTAGGCAAGGCAGACATTTATAGCCAACCTGGTAAGAAGAAAGGAAAAATGTAGACTCACTTAAAATAAGTTTTTTTTTTCCTTTCTCCCTCCCCCCACCATATCAAGGACGCATCCTGAATGTTATCCAAAGTTATGTATTTAGGTCGCAGCCAGGCTCGTTTGGTTGGAGCAGAGGCGAGCATCCCTCCAGCCACTCCTGAATAGTTCTGGAGCCATGCTGGTATTGCTTCTGCAGCCAGTATCAAACCCTGCAGGAGGGCTGACTTCTTAAAGAAGAAATTCTACCAAGTTTCTCAGAGAAAATAATACAATTCTCCTTACAATAAAAAGCCAGTGATTTAGTCTTATACCTGAGTTATTTGCCTTGGTTACTCACTTGCTAAAGATATTTGCAGTATATACCAGATGACACAACCCATTTAAAACAAATGAAATTGGCTTTGAAACCTTTATTCCCATTTTATCAGTATGGCCACAGCAGATTCGTAGTAAGTAATGGTAACATTTTGCAAAACAAACAACATAACCTCATTTCTATATGGGAACAAATAAACTCATTGTAATCCTTGCTAAAATACATTTAATGATTCCTATAAAAATGTTAGCAGCCTATATCTAAGAGACATATTCATGAGCAAATACATAAAATCATATCCATAAACATGAAAAAATATCCCAAGGCTCACCGATGAATCAGAGTAAATGTATTTAAAAAAACACTGCTGGCAATATTGTAAAGAAAATATTGTTAATGAAGCACAGAACGATGGAGAAACAGTGCTATGTGTTGGCCTCTTTTTTTAAAAGATTAGAATCTGTAAAATGACTGGCATCTTTATGTAGTCTGGAATGACTACTATTAGAGCATGTAATGTAAATTGCAATATCATAGGCTCTCCTGAATTATAGTCAGTTTTACAGTTGTTCAGCTCCAGGATCAAACACAGCATAGATGTCTATCCCCAGGGCAGAATAGTAGCAGAGCTCCTTTCCTCTATGGGGCTCACCCTATGGATCAGCTATACTGATTTATGCTTGGAAGGTGGAGCCAAAGCACCTCCCTTTTCTTGCCTTTGGACCTTATGTGTGTGAGCAAGAGAGCAAAGGAGAATGTTGCTTCAAGGCGGCTGCTTTCTTTCATGGCTTCCAGGGGGACCTTGGGGTGAGCAGCCTGCAAAATTCACCATCATCTGCAATTCTAGCAGGGAAGGTGCCAGTTGGGCTCTTTCTATCATGGCTGTTCACTGACTAGAAGAAACTCTTTGTGTTGTCAGTCCTGAGACATTTCAGTTTAAGAAGTCACAGAGAGAAAAAATGCAATGTATTTTCAGTTACAAACCTTTGATATCTAACTGTGTTGTATGGGGTTAATCGTTGTGCTCTGATGTAAGCAAGATCAGTCCTAAGATTTTTAAAACTGAAGCATTATAATTTAATCTCTAGTCCTCAGACTACTTATATCTGTGAAGCGTACTCCCTTTAAATTAGAAAGATGTTTGGTAATGACCTTGATATACAAACAGGCAAATATTCAGAATTAAATATTGAAGAGATGGAAAGATAAAGAACACAGAAGACACGAAAGTTCTTAGATTTATGTACTTAGATGATTCTATTGTCTGTTTCAAGAGTTACCCAGCATGATTTATAATTTCTATTAAAAATATCAAAACACTGTCTGGACTGTATCTAAGCAAGTGAATATCCTTAAATCTTCATTTTATGTCATTCTAAGAAAAATGGTACATGTTTATCCATGCACTTCACCTTCTAGTCTTCACTAGAAACAGTGCTTTGGCTGTAATAACAAGGAGGAAATCAACTGTTCTTGAATCCTTAATTTCCCATGGAATTAAATGCCTCTTTCTCTTGAGAAAAATGTTTCAGCTTGCAGGTTGGATAATCCTTTAACTTTTTACTCTTTAACTATGTAAAAAAATGCATATTCTACTAATCTTAATTCCCTTTTACAACTTTGTCCTCTAAGCCCTGCGCAAATCACATCTATTCTCTAAGAGCAATTCACAATAACATTTTTACTTAAGGCAAAGGTGGTGTAAGAAGCAGCTCTGTTGAGATTTATATCTGGAAAACATATCTAAAATTACATATTCAAAATAGGTTCATTAAGAACCCATTGTCTAACTGTGCTGTTTGATAATATGTATATTAAAATAGAAATTAAATTATTTGTCACTGGGTATATTTTGAAAATATTTTCACCTAATATTCCCTGGAAACAATAAAGTAAATTCCAAGTGCTGATCCAATATCCCTGTTCATTAGAATATTATATTACTCTATGAACAAACCTCAAGTAGGGCTAAATATGAAGTGTCTGCTTCCAAAAAGTGGAGAAGTTGACATGCAAGAATGAATGATACGAATTTTTGAGATTTTGTCCAAGATCTTAATTACCTAAAAAAAGTCCTAATTATCTGGATATGTGAAGGTTTCCCAGTCTCTGCTTTTCTACCTGAATGTTGCAGATTTCTCCATAATAGTTCTCACTCCTCCTTTAAACCAGTGTTTTTTTCTTAGTGCAAATAAGTGTTAAAGACTACATGGAATAACTGAGTTTGAAGGAAAAGTTGAAATCCATTTTGGGCAAAAAATATGGATTGGGTTCTATGAGGAAGGATCAGGAGGGTCTCTGTTTTCCGGACACGTTATCTGCCTATACATGTAGAGGTCTGGAGAGAAATGTGCAGGTAGTTACCTCTGCTGGAATGTTGTTAAGTTCATTATGTGGTGAATCTACCCTAGTCTTGGAAAAGGAAAGTATCTACCAGGCTTAAATTGCTAACGAAATAAATAAAGTGGAGATGGGGGAGTAGGTAGGATTTTTTACTCACGTGATGAGTCTTTTTCAGGAATGAAGCAGGATTCATATTCTTATAGTGCTATTTAAAGCTGAAAGCCTGTTTTTCCAAGTAGACGTGTGTATCTGCATTTGCAGCATGCCACTGGCAAGGTAAGTGGGATCAGCAGTAAGCATTCCTGAAAGCTGCAGCTGGCTGACAGTTGCAATTTTACAAAACTCCTTTTTCTCCCCCCTCAGAGTCTATGCAGATATGACTTTCAGCAATACTTGCCTCCAGCCTCTTTCAACTTTCTTTTTAATTAAAAAGCTTAATTGGGAGTAATAAAAATTCCAATTAAGCTTTTTAAATAAAACCCAAAAGCTGAAAGTGGTTGCAGTTGCAGATAACTGCTATTGCAAGCCATGACTAGCAATTCTATTTGAACAAGGCTTTTGTTTCACTATAATAAATATTGTGGTTTATGATTGTACCTCCCCATCTTTTGAAAGTACTGTGCCTTTAAGTCTCACAGAGCTATCGTTTGCATGTGAAATATGGGTATCCTTGTGGGACTCAAGTCTCTGCAGGTTTCTGTGCATATATGCCCCTCAGCATCATGCCCTGTGTTATATCTGTAAGCAGAAATAACAGCAGTTACAAGTTCTGGTCAACCAATTTCGTCATGAATTTGTGTGATTTTATAGGTAAGTAAAAAGAGAAAACACCAAACTCCAATGGCTTTTCCCATTCAAACACCTTTATGTCATCCATTGTGTGTGATTATTCAGGCCAGCTTGGTGGCTTAATTCCATGCAACAATTTATGGCGTTTATGTGTGTGTGTATGCATTCTTCCTCAGAACGGCCAATGAGAAGATGCATGAATTAGATCTGGTACATCATGATAACTGGTTTCAGGGGTCATCCACAGGTGTAATCAAGGAGAAGTGTAAAAGACATGAAAGTATCTAAAAGTATCAGCAGGATGACCATGAGCCAGCACTGTGCCCTCGTGGCCAAGAAGGCCAATGGCATCCTGGGGTGTATCAGAAGGGGGGTGGTCAGTAGGTCAAGAGAGGTTCTCCTCCCCCTCTACTCTGCCCTGGTGAGACCTCCTCTGGAATACTGTGTCCAGTTCTGTATGGCAGGAGGTACTTATAGATCTAGAGAAGACATTCAATCACAATAAACCAGAAAGAAAAGAAGCAGCTGGCGAGGTTGAAGTTAATAAAAGGGTGCTTAACTTTCCAGAGTGCTAACTAGTGCTGCACAGCAGTCTGAGAGAAATAAAGCCTGGAGCATCAGTGAATGGCACTGCTGGCCCCACTATGCTTCACTCCCAGCTCCAAGGGCATGTGCAGAGAGATGGCAATAGGACCCCAGGTGGGAAGAAAAAAAGTCTTGATATTACCCGCATTTATTGCAGATTCTAGGTTATTTGGTTTCTTTCAGTGTAGCCTACAAACAGGGACCTGTTGTGGTAGTAGTGGCACTCAGTTCAGGAGCCTGAAGTAGCAAAAGGAGGGGGAAATTTAACTGGATGTGGCTATATGACTATTTCCAGGGAATGCTCTGTGATGGTTCATGAAATACTTACAGGATCTCTGGAGTGGAGACATCATCCTGTGTTGTCAGGGGAGGTAGGCTAAGCAGTTTAACAGGAGTTTTAATTTCTGTTTAACTGTATTCTTCTGTGAAAATATCAGACTGAGTTGATCTTACTCAGAAATGGGGTCCCAGATAAACTCCATGGCTTAGTGCTTGATCGTCCATTTTTTCCACCTTTTAATTCAGTTCAAAGTTGGGATGTTTCATGATACTGACTATGCCCGAAATTCCCAGGACTGCTTCCCCTACAACTTCATAGGGGTTTTCTTATTTTTTCCCATTTATTGCTGACTGATTCCTAGCTCTTCTTGTTTTGAAAGCCTACTTGTGTTGGCTCTAGATACCACTAGCGTTATCTTCACAGGCTTTTTCATCAGCTTGATGGACCCAGGTGGCCTTGTCTTTCACTGTTGTTGTTGCTTTCATTTTCTCAGCCATCTGTTTCTGACAAGAATGAATTACAGCCCCGGTTTCCAAGAAGTACATTGGTAGTTGTAGCTCAAACGATTACAGCAAAAAAAACCCAGACACCACAGGATGTCTTGAAAAGCAAAATATTCATATAGAAAACATAAATGCATGTGAACACTCATAGGACTTTCAAGAAAATAAAAATGCTAAGCTTCTGCTCAGCTAGTATTTAATTTATTAACAGTGTTGACCTTATTTAGTTAAATGATGAATAGATTTGGTTAGAGAATGGCTACATTACAAC
Source organism: Pterocles orientalis (assembly GCA_011057875.1). Classification (NCBI taxonomy): domain Eukaryota; kingdom Metazoa; phylum Chordata; class Aves; order Pterocliformes; family Pteroclidae; genus Pterocles; species Pterocles orientalis. The sequence goes on from WKFP01014104.1 coordinate 305,112, forward strand.
ACAAAATGTATTTTTTTATCCCCAAATTAAAACCTTAGTATAAAGAATTAAACCAAGGTTTTTGTCCTTCTTGCCCAAAAATTTTGAAATCAGGTAATATTTTGTCCCAGAATTCAAAACCCCTTGACTGTCGTTAGAAGAAATCACTCTTCCACCCCAGTCTGTTTCACAGGAATATTTTCCTCCAACCCAACGGTCAAGTAGAGCAAAAATGTGGTAGTGTAAACTGAATAATGTGCTTCTGACAGACGCGGTGTCCTGTGTCACCAAGTTGCATTTCTGTCCAGCAAGCATACATTTGCTACAGGTCAAGGGAACTGAGAGAGATTTTTTGTAGGTTTGGCTTGCTTGGCTAGTCCTCGCTTTCTTTCAGTCCTGGTTATATCTGTGGGATCTGGGCTCTGACTAATAGCTGCATTCAAAGAGAATTGGCAGCTTGAATTGCAGGAAGGTAGGAAAGATTATATTTCAAATATAGAACTTTCTTGTTGTTTTTTTTTTCCTGAACTTTCTTTGAAAGCATTTTCTGGAATAAATCACAATAACTAGTGAGGCTTATTAAGCGGAGTTTTAAGAGTGTACTGAGGTCTTATTGAATCACTTTATCTACCATTTCAAATCTTCTTGAAGTTAGTTACAAAGAATAATAGCTTTATGTTCAGTCTGAAGATTTTACAGACTTTGGATTAACAGAAAGATTTCCGACTATCAGTGTTTAAGCTTCACCTCTCTGTCAGTCATTCCTGACAAGGCCAGAATAAGGTACTAATGGCAGTGGCTTTAGAGAGGGTGGTTTTTCATTAGGTTAAGCAGAATGTCAATTAAAAAGGAATTGAGATAAAGAACCAGCAACTAGATTAAGTTTACACTTCTTCACAGATGATAAGAAAAATCCATTTACAGGTTCTATTTCAGACTGAGTATACTTCCTAAGGTAAAGGCCTCATATTATAGCTTTAAAAGTCTACTGACAATTTCTGAAAAGATTTAATAAGTATTGTGTCAGAAATGTGGAAGAATTTTTTAACCACAGGAAATAATTATTTCTTACCTAAAATGAATATACTAAAATGAATTTGAATTTAATTTCACACATTTTATTATGGAATGTTATCTACCATCATTTCTTTTCCTCCTGTTCAACTATTATTTGCTTTCTCTAAGAACTGACAAAGCCCATTTAAAATAGGAAGAGAAATCTATCTTTCTGTGATTGCTGGATGGGTGAGGACAGCCTGGGGCCGATTTCCATCTAAGGAGGGTGGGACTCTATGGAGGACTGTGTGTGCTGTTTTTACTGTTTCTGTGGCCCGTTTTCAAGATTTTGAGCAACATGGTAGGAGTTATGAACTCATAATTTAGCAGACTGCACAGGAGTGGGACAGCATTGGGCTTTGGTTGGGCTTAAGGCAAAAGAGGCTCCTACAGGGATTCCCCTTCTTTATATCCTTGTTACTCCCTTGGACAACACTGGTCTTCAGGGTTCAGATGAAAATGATTGTTTCAGGCAGACTCACATAGGTATTTATTACCCTGGGCTCACATATTCAATATTTTTTGCCTTCATGCACACTAAAAATGTTTTCTCTTATGGAAACTGACTCTGATTTTATATATTACTGTGTTCAGAGCCAGGCTAGTCATGAATTTCTGCCTTGCCCAGATGTGGAAATGAATCCAGAAGAGACAAGTATTTTGAGGAATACTTCCCAGGAAGAAATGCAGTATGGGCCACAGTGCATGACAAAGGGTAGAAAGGAAACCTTGGACAGTTTGGGACTGTTGAGCATGATCTGCATATCTTGTAAACACCACCAACAGATCTATAGTGCCTTTGCCTAAATCTACTTCTGCCCACTTTATAAAGGCAGTTTTTCTGCTTTTTAATTGTAACCTGAATAGACTGCATATTTAGAGCAGTCAGAATGTAAAAACTTGCATGTACTCCTGAAGTTGGGTAAATCGTTCATTCTGAGTATTGTCTGGGGGATTTAGTCTTCTTTACTGTTCCTGTGACTAATTCCTGAGCAGATGAATGTGAATTTGTTTTTTTTTGTAATGTGAAACAGCTTTCGGGTTTGGTCCCTGTGCTATGAAATAGAATCATAGAATGGTTTGGGTTGGAAGGGACCTTAAAGATCCAGCCCTCTGACCATCTTTGTGGCCCTCCTCTGAACTCGCTCCAGCAGGTCCATGTCTTTCTTATGTTGAGGGCCCCAGAGCTGGATGCAGTACTCCAAATGGGGTCTCATAAGAGTGGAGTAGAGGGGGAGAATCACCTCCCTTGACCTGCTGGTCATGCTTCTTTTGATGCAGCCCAGGATATAGCTGGCTTTCTGGGCTGCAAGTGCGTGTTGACGAAACATGATCAACTTCTCCAGAGTCCTTCTCCTCAGGGCTGTTCTCAATCCATTATCTGCCCAGCCTGTATTTGTGCTTGGGATTGCCGTGACCCATGTGCAGGACCTTGGACTTGGCCTTGTTGAACTTCATAAGGTTTGCGTGGGCCCACCTCTCAAATCTGTCCAGGTCCCTCTTGATGGCATCCCTTCCCTCCAGCGTGTTGACTGCATCACACAGCTTGGTGTCGTTGGCAAAATTGCTGAGGTTGCCCTCAATCCCACTGTCCACGTTTCTGACAAAGATGTTAAACGACACCGGTCCCAGTACTGACCCCTGAGGAATGCCACTTGTCACTGGTCTCCACTTGGGCATTGAGCCATTGACCACCACTCTTTGAGTGTGACCATCCAGCCAGTTCATTATGGATTGAGTGGTCCTTCCATCAAATCCATGTCTCTCCAATTTAGAGACAATGATGTTTCGCGGGACAGTGTCAAAGGCTTTGCACAAGTCCAGGTAGATGATGTCAGCTGTTTTTCCCTGATCCTCCAAAGCTGTAACCTCATTGTAGAAGGCCACCAAATTCGTCAGGCATGATTTGCCCTTGGTGAAGCCATGTTGGCTGTCACCAATCACCTCCTTATTTTCTATGTGCCTTAACATAATTTCCAGGAGAATGTGCTCCATGATCTTGCCAGGCACAGAGGTGAGACTACCGGCCTGTAGTCCCCCAGGTCTTCCTTATTTCCCTTTTTAAAAATGGGGTTATATTTCCCCTTTTCCAGTCAGAAGGTACTTCACCAGATTGCCACGATTTCTCAAATATGATGGACAGTGGCTTAGCAACTTGATCTGCCAGTTCCCTCAGGACCCGTGAATGTATCTCATCAGGTCCCATGGACTTGTGCACCTTCAGGTTCTTTAGATGCTCTTGAACCTGATTGTCTCCTATGATGGGTCATTCTTCATTCTCCCAGTCCCTGCCTTTGCCTTCTGTGATTTGGGCAGTTGTGGCTTGAGCACTTGCTGGTGATGAAGAATGAGGCAAACAAGTCGTTGAGTACCTCAGCCTTCTCCATATCCTGGGTAACCAGGTCTCTTTTTTCATTCTGGAGAGGGCCCACATTTTCCCTAGTCTTCCTTTTATTGCAGACATACCTATAGAAGTTCTTGTTCTTGGTGTCCCTGGCCAGATTTAATTCCGTGAGGGCTTTAGCTTTCCTAACCTGATCTCTAGCTGCTTGGACAATTTCTCAGTATTCCTCCCAGGCTACCCATCCTTACTTCAGTGCTCTGTCGGCTTCCTTTTTGTGTTTGAGTTTGTCCAGGAGTTACTTTTTCATCCATGTAGGCTTCCTGGCATTTTTGCCTGACTTCCTGCCTGCTTCTGAGTTTGGAGGAGGTGATTCCTGAATATTAATAAGCTTTCTTGGGCCTCTCTTCCCTCCAGGGCTTTATCTCATGGTGCTCTACCAAGCAGATCCCTGAAGAGGCCAAAGTCTGCTCTCCTGAAGTCCAGGGTGGTGAGTTTGCTGTGCACCTTCCTCACTGTGGATCTTGAACTCCACCATTTCATGGTCACTGCAGCCAAGGCTGCCCTTGAGCTTCACATTCCCCACCAGCCCCTCCTTGTTGGTGAGAACAAGGTCCAGCATGGCACCTCTTTTTGTTGGCTCCTCTGTTACTTGGAGAAGGAAGTTATTGTCAATGCATTCCAGGAACCTCCTGGCTTGCTTATGCTGTGCTGTATTGTCCCTCCAACAGATATTGGAGTGGGTAAAGTCTCCCATGAAGACCAGGGCTTGTGAACATGAGGCTGCTCTTATCTGTCTACAGAGGGCCTCATCTACTCTGCTCAGTCTTCCTGATCAGGTGGCCTGTCCAGACCCCCAACTATAATGTCACCTGTCTCTGCCCTTCCTTTAGTCCTGACCCATAAGCTCTTGGTCATCTCCTCATCCATCCCCAGGCAGAGCTCCATGCACTCCAGCTGGTCATTGACATAGAGGGCAACATCCTCTCCTCGTCTCCACTGCCAGTCCTTCCTAAAGAGCCTGTATCCCTCCATTCCAACAATTTAGCCATAGGATCCCTCCCCCCATGTCTCCGTGATGCCAATAAGATCATAGCCCTACAGGTGTGCACACATCTCCGACTCCTCTTGTTTGTTCCTCATACTACGTGCATTTGCATAGAGGCACTTAAGTTGGGCTCCCCATGAAGCTGGACTTCCTACGTGCTGCTCTTCAGGTGTTCTCCTGCCAGCCTGTGATCCCAGGCTGTGGGCATCTATTGCTGGCTCTGGCCACTGGTAGGAGTAGGATGGATTAAGGTTCCCCTCACCCAGCAACTTTAGTTTAAAGCTCTCCTCACCAGGTTGGCAAGCCTATAGCTGAAGATTCTCTTCCCTTTCTCTGACAGATGAAAACAGTAAAATACTAACTGAAGGAACCAAAACTTTCTATCACTAACAAAAGAACAGGTAGTTTCTCTTATAGGTAACTAAGTTTTCTCTTACAGGTAACTAAGGAGTAGGCAGCAAGACGTCCACCCAGCCTGGAGGGGAAGAAAACTACCCTTCAGAGACATCCAAAACCAGGGGAGATGCTGACAAACTCTGATTCTCCTACGCTATTTATACTGGCTGACAGAATGAGTCACATTATGCTACTTTTTAATAGCTTTCTCACCTTCCTGAAATGAATTACATGCTTGCAGAGCAGTGGTGGTGAACTAGGATTCATAGCTATCATTATTAGCTTTGCAACATCCGTAACATCAGCGTAGCTATTTGTATTCAGTACCCATGAATCAGCTGTAATATATTGTGATAAATAATCTGTCCAGAGGGACATCAGCATTGCATCTGAAGAACAGCCCAGACTAATCCTGTGAAATCTGCTTTGATGCAGTCTGTGAAGTTAGGTCTTGTTAAGGCTCTCTGAATCAAGGAGGTGGCTATTACTGGTTGATTCCTTCTGACTGATAAAGAAATTATTGAGCAGCTTTTTCAGAAAGTACTTAAATGCCTTGGTATTTGTGATTTCAAACTGATGTTTTTCAACAAGAGTGTGTGACCCCACTCTCTCTATTAGCTACATATACACCACTACATTAAAGCCTCACCTAAAGCAGAAGGAACAGATTTGGCTGTGATGACCTATATTCCAGGATCTCTCTGTGGTTTTGAAGGTTTCAGCTGAATCAATTTTCTGTCACCGGGTTATGCAATACATTCTGTTTATGTTACAAAAGTTGTGACATGAAAAACAGCATGGGAAGGTGTGAGGGCTTGTGGCAGCACCAAGCTGAATCTGTAAGACAACAGCCTGAAACAATTGCAGGTTACAGAAAATAGGCTCAGAAGACCCCCTGAGAGGTCGTCTGTGTAGTCTGCATGCTGAAGCTTGATTAATGCTGTCTGAATTATTTTGAGAAATGTTTATTTAACCTTGTCTTACAAAGTTCCCACAGCAGTGGGGGAAGATGTGGATTAACACCTTTCACCTACCCGTGAAAGCCAGAAGTGGTAAAGGCCAGAAATCCTGGGCTCATTCATACTGGCCAGACAGCAGGTGCTTTTAGCTTTTCTCTGCTGTTGGATATTCCTTCAAATTTGTATAGAACGGAGCCGCATTAAGGTGCATAAGGAATCCTTACCTTACACTTACTAAAGTTTCTGCTTTGTACTGGCAGAGCAGTTGTGTTTCAGTAGCACAAATATCTAGGACTGCTCTAAAAGCCTCCATATGGCAACCTAAAGTAAACGAGATAAACATCCCTGTAGGGAACAGGAAATGTTTTGATGGTAACTGATTTAGTAGTTAAGGTAGTGTGTACTAATGGGTAACTCTCCTGACTCTCTCTTCATGGCTCAGGTGGGGGTCTGTTGCTGACTCTACTAGTGATCTTCAACTCCTTTCTCCCTAAGTGCCCTTGTTCCACTGTCCTTCCATTTTCTATGTGAATACTGAGAGTTTATTTGCTGTAGGACATTTAGACAGCAGAAGAAAGTGATGCAGAAGGTCCTGTATGGCCCAGCTGACCCACCCGACTTAAAGGCTGGGTGCTGCACAGTCCAGTAGGTGAGCTGTGTAAGCACACAGTCCACCACAGAGCCAGAGGCAATAGGTGACTCCTTTCAGTGTCGTTTCAGGCATTGCCAGGGCTGTAAAGTGCCCAGGTCCTTGTATCTCCTGCAACCCTGCCGTGCAGATGTTCCACCTTAGGAAGGCACCAGCTCAGAGGTCTGGAAGACCATTTGGCTTGGCACATGGAGATGCTGTGCTCTGAGCTGTAGCTGGGAAGAGAGAATCTTCTTTGCTCCAACTGGTAAATCACCTTTAACCTGGTGCCACATGCTGTTGTGCCCTGTGTAAGCACTCCTATTGTTTCATGCTAAGGCCTTGTACCTTGGCTGAAGAATATGTGCTGCCAGTTTATTAAAAAATAAGATTACACTGTTACTACAACTTTTTTCAGCTAAACCTCTAGAGTTCACCTACCAATGAAGAAAGAGCTACAAAAAAGAAAGGTTATAGCCTGTCAAATACAAATTCCACAAAACAGCATTTATATTTAAGGTATATTTATGTTTATTGTGGTAGTAGTACAAATGACGATGATGTGATTTAATGGGCTGTTGGTACAATAATGCTCTGTGCCTTAAAAACGACACATTTCTGTCCTCCATTTGGGTGCCATCAATGACTCTGAGTCCAGCGGGATGTGTTCTTCCATTATCTAGCTATTTGCCTATTGTCTGATTATGAATTTAGGGTTTTATGGATTTCAAATTATTTTTCTGTGTTTAAGAGCTTTAAATGTTTACTTCCTTTTGCCAGCACCTGATGTATCGACACAAATCAGTTGATACAGGCATCTCATACAGCTGAAAATGACATTTGCCAGTTTATGTCAAACAGATATGTGTGTTGAGTACTTCTTAAATGCAGATTTAGTCTGTAGAAATAGTAATTGAGTGGTTACTATGAATCCTAAAAACATTGTGTTAGTTTATTTTAAAATGCAATAAATGCTTGTATACTGTTTTGTTTCTTTTACTCTTCTCTAGATGTTAGAAAATTACCTCAGTGGTTATTTTCAAACTCTATGTTTAATAAATTCATGCCTTTTAGACCAAAGGAAGTACTACGTCACTTCCAGTATTTATTTAATGGGCTGTATCACTCCGATAATCTGTGTACACCTTCCACAAATGGGCCATTACAAGGCTCAAAGTATGAAAAACGGAGCTCTATACATTGGCACTAAAGGGTGAGGGGTAAGTTTAAAATGTGGGAATACCTGACTGAATACAGATGTGGTGTTATCCTGGTGAAATCAACACACACTTTGCAATAGTTTGAAACAAAGCATTGCAGCTTGCTTTAAAGCAAGTTTCTTTCTGGGAGCAAGCAGATCTCCTAACATGCAGGAAGGAGTTTACCTCCTGAAATATTATGTACAGCTGATTTTCTTCTCGCTGTATTTTGTTTGAGAGTCAGATGCAAATATGAATCCATTTATTGCCCTCCATCTGTTGCATGTCTTCTCCTCAGAGCTTCGGTGCAGCCAGGATGGAGCTGCTTCTGCATGTCCTCAGGGCTGCAGCTCCCGTGGGATGCTGGGTGCGTGTGCTGGGCTTAGGGGAGAGGGCGACAGAAAGCCACTTCTCCTGTCCTGGAGAAGGGTCAGCTATGCAGCCTGAGCAGGAAGCCCAGCTGAGATGGCTGCAAACAGGAACAGCAATCTGTCACGGTTCAGGTATTACTCAGGGGAATGGGATCAAGCCGCCTTGTGACAGTAGTTTTGAAGTAAGATCAGCAGGCACAGGTCTCTATCTGGCAGACATTGTGTGAGCCTGTTTCTACAGGTTCAGGTGCAGGGATGGTGGATTCATTTGCTTTGAGATGGTTCAATGAAGAATCAGTTGCTTTCGTTCAACCTAGACAGTACTTTCCACAGCCAGGCTGCGGCATTACTGATGTACGCTATTCTGCCAGGGAGCAGGCTGAAGCTATCTAAATGTTTGTTACAAAACATTAACTGCAGCTTCAGGAACACTGTTAATATATATATTTTTTTTTTAATTTCAGAAGCTAAAGTAGTATTATTTGTAGCTAGCTAAACCCACGCTCATGGGAATTTCATGATCGAACTCCCATTAAGTTCAGCAGAAGTCAAGCTGAGGTACCCTGGAGCCAGCCTATGGAAAACCACACAAGAGACAGCTGTGCACCCAACCTGTCGTGAAGGACTGATTCACAAGCCCTAAATGAAAAGCCCAATTTTCAAATTATGTGTTGGGGTTAGTTATTTAAATAATGTCATAATTTAAGGATTTGTAATTTGGGCAGTCTTTCGTAAATTTTAGACACAGAGAGAGACTGACAAAATGTTTCTGTATTCAGCTGGTCCACAAAGACTTTTGGTGGTAGGCAGAGCAGTGAGGTATCACAACAGCCAAGCAGGTATGCTTAATTTTTAAGCCTGCTAGCCTTGACATAATTCCTTTAATTTTTCTAAAATCCTCTTGTACATCTTAATTATCCTCATAGGTGGATTTGATGACAAACATGTACTATTAATTTTCAACTTCAGGATGTTAAAATAACTGGTGAAGCTTGTACTAAGAAAAAAGATAGGCATCTTCAGTGTCAGAATACAATTCTCTCTGTCTATGAGCATTTGGTTTATATACTGTACCCTCTAGCAATGTTTACATTTTCACACCAATGAGAAACAGACCTTTACAGGAATACAGAGCATATGAAATTCCTGGGATGACTGACCTCCCTATCGGCAGTTTGCTATCAGTTTTGCAAGGTATGTTTCAGATGTGATATCTGTCTATAAAATTGTGTGATTTCAAATATTTAGAGATAAACACGCAATATGGCACATAAGAGAAATACTGTAGCTGGTTAACCTAAGGTATGTGAGGATAGTCTATAGGTTGAAAAATATGCCAGTCTTCCAAATACAATGCTTTTGAGATGCAGCACAAGCAAAGGTTATATGGTTAGAAGATCTATTTTCTTCCAAGTGCTTATAGCAAAAATATAAAAGCAACAACAAAATGCCAAAGAAATCCTTCCTATTATGATTTCCTCCTTAATTCTGGCAGTCAGATAAGACTCTAGTTGGGACAAAATCTGTTTATTTAAACTTGAGGTGCTCTAAGTCGTATCAGTTAATCGTTGCTAATTTACATCAAGGTAAGACCTAACTGATAAAATAAGTTTTATCATAACAATGCTTTAAAGTATTCAAAAATATCAAGTTTTATTGCTAAAATGCTGACTTTGTTGTTCTGGTCAAACACACTCTGAAGCTTCCAGTTACCTGATCTGATGACTTAGTGGGGAACAGCCGCCATGTGGATGGCATAAACACAATCAGCTGCAGCAATAGAACCAACAATATCATTGAAATTAGGCTACTGTTCTACAACAATAAGGTTGTGAGACCGCTTTATTAAAATCTGGGATTTGGGGATTTCTTTGTCTATTTTATAATGAATTATTATTATTTATTATGAATTCTAATAATGTTAGTTTTTCATTGGTAAGAGGAAAGGATGCTGAAAGGAAGCAATAAATTCCAAGGAATTAGTGGAGAAAACAGCAGAAAATAAAGATGAAAAAGAATGGGAGGGGGAAAGAGAAAGTGCTGTGCGTGGTTGTCAGGCAGAGGAAAGTAAGACTGATCACGACAGCATGATGACAGAAACGAGTGACTTACGAGTTTGTAGTAAGAGAAATTCTGTGATATTACCAGAATGAGGAAATGAAGGTGTGTGAAATTTAAATGAGAGGCTGTGGGATGCTGGGTCTTCCGAGTCAGGAGATCCATCATGTGGTACAGCCAGTGTTTTGTCAAGTATTCCCTCCACAGAAATGGTTGGGAAGTTGAGAGGGTAACAACTGGAAAGAATTTGTGTGTCAGGAAATTAATTTTAAGATTAGAACAGGATCTTCATTTGACTGAGTTTGTTGCCTGGATCTGCTTCTTCCTTCATTCTGTGGAATTAGAAAGTGTCTTGCCTGGACAGAGATAATTTATGAAACAGTGCTTTGTGTCCCTTTTTATTTTGTGTGAGTTAAAATCAGTAAATTTCAAATAAGAATTTTATGGTGGGAAATATATCTGAATCAGAGCTAGAGGAATGTGTATTTGCAGGAATCTAGTTATAGATATATGTTTTGGCTAGAAATTTAGAAATACTGGTTGTAGTTGCAGGACAAATTTGCATTGAACTAGCAGTTATGTAACTCTCTTTGGAATATTCTTGGAGTTAAAATGTTTAGCCAGATTTATCACTGTTATGTGATAAAACCAATAAAATGAGCATCCTTTATGTTGCCTTTTCCAACCTAGCATATCAATGTAATACAGAGGTACTGGTGAGTCCTGTTTGTTTCACAAGTTGCAGCTCGAGCAGGCTCATCAATATGAAACGAATATTTAATATGAAAAATATTACATGTATTTGTTCAAAGTTTCAGCAAAAAGGTCACACTCTAAGGGGTTTTTATAAATTATTTGGATCAGGGAGTAAACCCATTACTTAGGGGCTTTATTTTGATTTTCTTTGTAAACCTGTGTGTTGTTATTTCTAAAAGAAAACACTAGAAGAAATAGCTAGTGTGACCTAAACAAAGCAAAGAAAGTTTATTGGTAGGTTTATCTTCTTTAAATTACATATTTCCTTCAGGACCCTGAAATCAGTATTGTTCACCCTCACAAACTGGAGCCAAAACCCCAAATATCTGAACAACAAAGATTGAGAACAGTTAAATAGCCGTGGAATGCACTATCGGTACCACTGGGAATGTAAAGGCAGGCAGTGGGTATTTCTGTAGTCCAGTGTTGGAAACTTTGCTTCAGTCAAGATGAGAATGCATTTATAATTTAGAAATGTAGCAAATGACTAAAACATACATGAATTAAACAGATTCTTCATATTCATAGGCTCCCTACATGATGTTAGATGTTTAGCTTTCATGGTTAATTTTGTTACTTTCAATGGTGCTATTAATCATGCTTTCTCATTTTCATTCGCTGCTAGGATTTGACAAGGACTTTCTTTCACCTTGAAGAATTGCATATTCTGAGGAGTGTCTTCGCAATGCTCCCGTGCACTTAGCACACCCCGCTGAGTGTAGGCAGCTTGTTTTCTGCACTGCACTTCATTCTGAAAGACGGCTTCAAAAATGTGGGTTTGATCTCTCTCTTGGTAGTGAAAGATCATAAACAAATATGTCTTTCAAATTATTTTTCTACTGGAAACCTTTATGAGTCCATTGAAGAGGAAACTGAACTAACTCAATAAGCAATGGACCATAAGGCAGTAAACTGATACATTGTTAATTTTTATTGCTAAAGTTTCTTTCTACTACTCTGATTCAAAATGCTATTCATACTTTATTGTGCTGATTTTTATGGTTGCAATGGCAAATGCTTCTAGTATTCTACTCAATATTTTTTGTTGAAGTGCATTGGCCATAGCAAGCAACAATGCAGGGAGTGTAGCAATATCTCCATCCAGAAGAAGGGAGGAAGAGACCAGACACGTTACGCATGGAGCTGCAAGTTGTTGGCCAGGGCTAACAGAGCACCTTGCTGACTGCTCCAGGAACCCGTTCCAGAAAGGCCTTGGAAGAAGAGTGTTAAATGCCCAATGAATAAGGAAGCAAGGGTTATGAAAGTGGTATGTAAAATTGTTTGCGGTAGGTTCTCAGGAGCCAGCTAAGAAAATACATGGGGTTTGGCAATCTCTTGTGTCCCTTAGAATTTTTATATGTTGTAATAGTGAACTGAGATCCCAGGGGGAGCTGGGCCTTAGAGATTAGAGATCTGTAGGCGTAAGTTCTCATTAGGTTGCAGAGGTGGCTGCTCTGGTTCAAGTCATAGGAATAGTTTCTCTCTGCTTGTTCATGTGCTTCTGCACCATGTTTAATAGCACACTATAAGTACCATGTTTGTTTTCCTTCCCAGCCCTAGTTTCTCATGGTTGTTGATTACCCAGCAGAATGAAACCCCAGTCTTGACTAGGCACTGCCATGATCCATCTGGCCAATATGAAATCCTGTTTAAAGGTTATCAAGGTACTGATTTTGCAGACTTGATTCACAATGTGGTTTGTTAAATGGCTCTGAATACAAAAACACAATCTGCTCCACCAGATTGGGTTTGTGGTCCTTCAGGTCTATTATTCTACTTCCAGCAGTTTCTTTGTCTAATGCTTCAGCAGAAGGGAGACAGGAATAACATAGCTTGCCAGCAGTATGAAGGTTTCCATACAGGTAAAATTCCATTTTTAATCCTATGTCATCAATTCCTGCCCATTACCCACATTTGTCCCATCAGAAATATTTTTTTTCCTGAAAATGATCACTTCCTTTCAAAGTCCAATATAAGACAGTGTAATCCCTGCAGAAACAAACTTCATAGTCTGTCAGCAAACTAGAGAAATGTTCTATTTTTCTTCAAAATTACTTATTACAGTATTCCACTTCTTATAGCTAATGTGCATTTGAGGTTAACACAGATATTCTGGGAATCTAACCTTCCTTTGAGAGTACTGATATAAATCCAAGATAACTCAGTTTATCCCTAAGGTTAGCTCAGATTGACTTAGTCCCTTGTACTGGTCTCTGATATGAACCCTGGTTTTCAGACTTTGTTGTAAATTGGATAATTTTCCTCAATGAAATGAGTGTATGAAGAAAAAAAGAGGTGCTTCTCTGCTGCATTTGCTTGTGACTGTGGAAGATTATTTTGAAACATGCTCATCCAGGTAGCCAACATTACTGTTTTTTAAGGAGCTGCAGTCCACAAACTTCCTACTTGGCCCACCACCAGTGACACATCTAAACAGGGATAAACAGGGATTTAGTGTCCACGTGCTACACTGGTCACTGTAGTCTCACAGCTAGAGCTTCAAAAGCCGTGGTCAGTCATTGCCTAATCCTCAGAGCATCCAGGGGCTCTGGCTGTGTTTCTGCCAGCACTGTTCTCTGGCAGCCTAAAGCTTAAGAGTGCTGTTTGTACCTTGGTGGCTCTGTATTGGGGTTCACTAACTATGCAACCATCTTCCTGTCTTGTAGGCGTGACCTGACAAGCCCTGACAGGTTGCAGTGTGGCTTTTAAGCCCAAAGAAGAAGAGCTTTCCCCCACCCAATAGCCTAACACTTCGAGAAACTGCACAAGATGCTCTACCCAGATAAAATGCTATCTGGTCTGTGAAGACTTGAATCTTCCAGAAGCTGGGGTCCTTTGATGTGATCTGATCTATTGCATTTCTGGATGAACATATTAATAAATTGTTGGCCGTTACCTTTTTTTTTCCTGTCTCATATGCTTCTGTGCTGAACAGGCTACTTCGGCACTCTGCATGGGACTGTGTGTGTCAAGGCATCTTAGCTGTGAATATTACAAAGCTGAGATTGTGGCACTCACGTTCCTGTGTGGGTCTTGTTTCAGGAAGGACACATTTACTGTGGTCACAGGAATTAACACTGAATGGTTCTCCTCTGACTTTTAAAAGGACTGCGTAGGTCAAAAGCAGTAGGGTAGTATTGGGTCTCAAGACACATACCCTTGCTTAGTTGTAAAACTGAGACTGGAACGTAATTCAGCTTAAGCTCTGTTTTCCATGTCAGTCAAATTTCCGTTTGGTCCCTGCTTCATTGAGAGCAGCAAATGTGTGATCAGTAGCAGGATGGACGTAACAAACACCTCTGTTTCAAGATGTTGATAGGGAAATGGCACTCCCGTTATTCACTGAATCCCAGCATACTGTTCTGCCAAATTCCTAATGGAAAATTTCCAAGGCTGGGTTGATTTTTCTCAGAGCAAATACTGGGATCCTAATGTTGCTCTCTAGTATCTTCCTCACTGTATAGATTTACAAACACTGGTATAAATTGTTACAAACACCAGATAGGCTCAAGAATTATTAAAGCTGCCTGGTTCAAATGATGGCAAAATGATGATTCAAATGGTTCAAAAATGGCAAAGGTGCTTCTGAAGTGTTTATAGTTTCCTTTTTATTTGCTTACTGTACAGATGCAGTGAAATTTACTGTTGATCCATTAAATTCTTTAGCATATTACTTGAAGTTTAAAATGTATTTCTAATAATTAATGACACTTTACTGAACTTGTGTAGTCTTAAGAACCCTTCTTGAGAAAATATTTAAAATTGCATTTAGGCAGTTTAATAGATACTTAATAGATACTAATTTGCTGCTAAAACAGGTGTTTTTTAAAAGGCATACACGTGCTGGTTGCTCTTCCAGTCAGCTTATCATTAGGAGCATGCAAAGAACAAGTATTAATATCAGTTTAAATGTTCTTGGCAGTGAGAATCTAGATATTTTTATTCAATTACAATGAAAAAGTTGTGAAAATATAAAAAATTAGAGAGTAAGCTGTCAAATCTAGAACTATTGAAACAGTACCAGAAAATCTGAAATTCAGGTGAGGCAGTGTTCATACTTACCAGATGTTTCTATTCACTACTGATGCTCACAGAAGGGAGTCTGCTTGTAAAAGATGGAGGCTGTCAGCTTAATTTGTATAGCTGTGAGAAATAAAGGCTAAGCTATGCCAGTTTTGTTCTGATGACCTTAAAAAGAGATGGCTCAGTATTCCATTACTGTTTCCCTGAACCACCTAAATGCACTTAAATTCTTTTCTAACATAATTTAAAATGATAAATATGAATGAAGTCAATGCAATAACAAAGATAAATAAAATCAGGACATATTCTGCATCTGACAGGGTGAGCTGAGTAACTCATTGTCTTCAGTACTTAACTAGGCCTGTTTGGCTTTGTGCAGCAGGAGACAGTATGTAATTCAAAAGCTTTACTTTCAAGACTTACTGAAATTCAATTTCAGAAGTAGTGAAAGCATCATAAAACCACATCAATAAATCTACACATACATGCTAAAGCCAGCCATCTATCAATTTACACAGAATTCAGCCTTTCCACTCTCCCACAGAGAGGTAAATCTGCATATTAAATTTTGTCTATGTCCATTTTCAAAGACAAAAAAATAGAATAATTATTTATTGAGGGATAAGTCTCTTTATAGAATATTCTTTTTCAATATTTTAAAGCTCTCCCCAAGACTGAATGTGTTTTTTCCTAATCCTTTCACTATGTTGCAGTTTTGCTGTCTCTTCCTATGATTCTTGCTGTCTGCATGTCTTGGGAGGATGAGGGAGGTTGCCAATGTGACCCATACTCTCTGCCCCTGGTGTTACACTGCAGCAAAAGGGGAGATGTCCTTCTGTGATACCCTTGGGAGGCATTCTGTAAATGAGGCAGTTGCTTATGATTTGATGAATTGTAGAATCATAGAATGGTTTGGGTTGGAAGGGACTTTAAAGATGACCCTGATGCCATGGGCAGGGACACCTCCCACTAGAGCAGGTTGCTCAAAATGAAATAGTCCTTGAGCAGCTGAGGCTTTGAAATAGTAACTTAAATTCAGATATTCCTATCTGTATAACTCACTATCAAAAAAGTTAAGGGCACACCTCCCTAGAAAAGGAAGCTGCAGTTTGGTTTTCATCAATGGGTGATGTTCAACTAGCAAAAAAACCATCTGATTTTCTCAAATCTTCAAAAAGTTCAAACTCACAAGATGCATTTGCCCTTGAACACAAAGCTACTTAATAATTTCAGGGTACTCTCAACACTCAGGTAGCAGAGCATTCTGAGCACATACAAACAAAACAAGTCTGGTAATGATAGATGGTTTAAAATGAGTTATTTTGTGTCTCTAGTTTTATAAACATTAATGGTTTAATATATATTCTGTCTCCAGCCAGTTAAATTAATCCTCTCAGCAGAGGCAATATAAATTTAGAATGTATTTTCCAGATGATTTTGCTTACTTCTGATCCCTTTTAGTACATAATGTGCTGCAGCTCTAAGAAAATTAATGCTTACAAGTGTAGATGTTTATACGAGTCAGCAAAGCTGGCATAAAGTTGATGACACCTTGTGTGCGCAAAGGAGCTGACATTCACTGCTTAATGAAAACAAAAAGTCTGATCTTCACGCCGACTGTAGTGCCATAGCTTAATGCGCCAATGAGTCTATTTGAAAACATTATCTTGTGCTTGCATAGCAATTTATGTAACTCAGATTGCAAGAAATGACAAATGTGAACATAACCCATTAAAGGCACAAGTCAAGAATAACCCAACTGAATTCAAATTACTGCAGTTTCAGCTAGTATTAGCTGATCTGCTTTAATCTTTGCTAGCTCTCTTAAGCAGCAGCTTCCTCATGCTGAACTTGGTCTTTAAGATGCTGGTTGCAATTTCTGCAATGTAAGGGTGCTCTCATTGTCCCCATCATTTTGCTTCTTCATCTTGAAAACTTCTTGTTCTATAACAAGCACAGTCAGTAACTTCATACCATGTCTATGTATTGCACTTCTTTCTGCTTTATTTTGCTTTTATTTCACTGGAGAAGCAGAAAACCCCAAAGTAGAAATTAAAGAGTAGTAATGAACAAAGAAAAAGAAAAAATCTCCTCATTTCAGAACATATCATTAGATGTGTTTCTTCCGTGGTTGTCAGTGGGAATTCTGCATTTTACCCTTGGTGCAGATATTGAGACATGAAAGTTTAAAATTAAAGGTATTTATCAAATTAAGCCATTATTTTTGCAATGAGTGTAATTAAGGAATAGCTCTGGAAACGGCTCTGTTCTGAGTCACTGGCTCAGCCTTGTAAAGAAAAAAATGAATCTTCTAAATGTTTCTAAGGTAAAAGCAGCAATAATCAGCAAGTATGATGGGAGGAATGAGAAACTAACCATAGACTCAGGGGGTAAGAGACGGATAGTACCTAAACAACACTGCATACTGCTGTACATTGGGGTGCCCAATTTTTCATACAACGTTAGCAACAAAGACTTGTGAATTTTTGATTCAGGGTGAAAATCATGCTTAGTAATGTCATGTTTAATAAAAGTCATGTTTAGTAAAACAAGCAAAGAAATTACATCAAGTTAAACACGCACTTGAGATTTACTTTTAGCAGAAGATGTGTTTCATCTAGAAAAGTCTAGATAAACAATTGCTTTGATATTTCAAGAAAATTATATTTGTTGCATTCCCAAGTATATTTCCTTTTGTCTCAGTGTTCAAATGGTCTTCTGATCGTTCCATGAAACTCTCACAGAGCCTCTTACTCGGTTGCTTCTTGGAGAGAGACTAGCTAAGGCTTCTTGTTTGATGAGGTTCTGTGAGAAGACAGTAAAGATCAGTGCTGTGCGATGGGATCAAAGAGCGAACTCTGGCAGGTGGTGAAGAAGAATCACTTTATTGCTCTTTTACAACTACTTTTATAGTCTTTTACTACTGTGAATACATAATCTACAGAACTTTTTATTGGCTATTAACTAAAAACAACACACTACTTTCTAGCAGATTCATTCCCTTGTTTACATTCCAGTCAGTTCTCCTTCCGGCCATGTCAGGTCCTCCATCACCTCCTCTTCCATTTCGCTTAAGGGCAAGGCCTTCTTCTTCTGTTCAGTTAAGGGAAAAGCTTTATGTCCCAGAAGTCAAATCCTAATTCAGCATCTTCTCATTCCCCTACAGTGCTGTGCTCCCCTATAGAAGATGTCTTGCCAGGCAGCTTGGATGACAGAGAATTTTGGAGACTTCAAATTTCCTTGAGACATCACAGAAAAAGTAGCGGAACCGTAAATTGTCTCATAACTGAAAATTTACATTAGGCCAAATGATATAAGGAAGTTCAGTTTGGCTTGACTGAAAACTACATTATTCAACTTTTCAAGTGAAAAAATTCTGATTTTATAAGACAAATTAATCCTCATGTAGTAGGTTGTATTTTTTTTTTTAATTTTGTTGCAGAAGTGCTGTTCTACTATCATCTGCTCAAAATGCAGCATTTATTACAAGTGCAACAGAGTTCTTGAGCAAAGCCAGAGTATTAGCTGGACTTGTGTTGTGGTTTGACTCTTGCTACCACCCCACAGCTGCTTGGTCCCCCCCCCTCCAGGGAATGGGGGTGAGAATTAAAGGGGTAAAGGGAAAAAAGACTCGTGGTTTCAGATAAGAACAATTTAATAGCAAAACTACAACAAAACTTAAAATGATAATGATAATAGTAATTTACACAAGTATACAAATGAGTGATACACAGTGATACTGCTCACCACCCGATGACCAAGACTCAGCCTGTTCCCAGCTAATGATCCCAGAGCACGGAGAGTCCAGAAATTGCACACCCAGAAAAGACATAACAGCCCAAGCGTCCCAGAGAGCGAGAGCTGACCGAGAGACTGAGACAACCCCGAGAGAGAGTGAGATGATCCAGAAAGAGAGAATTTCCAGACAGATCCTCATTTATATACTGGGAATGACGTGCATGATATGGAATAGACTGTTGGCCAATTTGGGTCACAGTCTTAGAAGAGATTCAACCTGAGGTTGAATCCTAGACTACTAATTTGGGCTGTGCTCCCTTCCAGCTTCTCCTGCACCTGCAGACACTGGCACAGCAGAGAAGCTGAAAAGTCCTTTACTGTCCCGGCAGCAACTGTAAACATCAGCATGTTACAAGCCTTCTCCTCAGCACAAATCCAAAACAGCCTCACATGAACTACTATGAAGAAAATTAACTCTGTCCCAGCCAAAACCAGTACGACTTGATATTTTGCTCTAGCCATGATCGTCTATGGACAAAAGTCATAATGTAGATGGAGGTAATTTAGTTTATTACTATCTTGTATAGCTGGTAAGATTAAAAAGCTTTGGGCACATGAATGCTTCCTCAGATCTTAAAAGGAAAGCAGAGAGAGGATGCATGAGGAAGTGAAGTTTATGGCATATAAGAAGGTGTTGGCGACAAGGAGGTTGGTAATGGAGTGTTTTAAAAGACAGAAGCAGTTAAAACTCAAACCTTGCCAACATGGAGATAGTAGGCTGCTGCCTCTTCTGTGGCTGCTGTGCATGAGTGGGAGGAGAAGGCTTTTGTGCTCACTTTTCCTGCAAAGGCTGGTGAGGTTTTGAATTCTCAGCCTGCTCTGTACTGCTAAATAAAAGAGACATGGGGAATTATTTCAAACACTGGTCTAGTGACCATCTAGACTCTTAACTGGACACGTCCTGCATGACCCCAGATGTTTTGTTCTGTGTTGGCTGATGCTTCCTGAGATGTTTTTTGAGTGTGACTCAGAGGACAGGAGACACCATGCCCAACAGCAATAATGGGTTTGTCTCCCACCATGTATGCCTCCAGGTCTCTCAGCAGGCTTTGCCTTCCCAAACCGCTCACAGGCCTTCGTGGCACACTGCCAGGCATGCCACATTGTTTAATTCTGCAAAGCACCTCTTTGATGGGCTGTAGCACAGGCTTTATTTCAGACACTTTGCAATGAGAAAGCTACCCTACCCCCATATTAGTTGCATCTGAGGGCTATAAGGTTATGAAATAGGGCTGTGGCCCCGTTTTATTTAGTAGTACACTGTGTGGCTTTAATGTCAACTCAAATGTGTCCACAGGAGAGTGGCAGGAGTAACAAGCATGCTGTAGATTCGTGCCCTTTCTGCTGCACGCTGGCTTGTCTGGGTAGGAAAACCTTCTACAGCAGCATTCAAAGTTGTGTCTATAAAGTACTCTTAAACTTTCCAAACGTACTTGTCTTCGGAAACAAATACATTTGATTGAGTGAATAATTTTTTGTATGTGAGCTTTCAGAAATTGTTTGCTTAACTATTCTTTCCCACTGTTTTGTGCTACCTGCTGAAGTCACCTTTTAGTTGTCTTCTCCTTGATTGAATGACAGGAAAATCTGAAATAGTCACCTCTACAATCAACTTTTAAAGAGTAATCTTCTAGGAAATAATGAATTTAAATTTTTTCACTTGTTGTCTGCAAAAATGACTAAATAAATTACAGGTGACCTTATCTTACAGATTTCAACTGTGAAAATATTTATAAGTCAGGTCTTTACCATTCGACAAGCTTTGATAAGAGTGCCATATAACTCAGGTAGCCTTCATATCACACAGTAGATATGCAATGAGATAGAAGGTTGTAAGTCTGAAGGATCACCATAAACATCTTGCTTTCATCAACAAAAATTGATTTACTTAGCTTTAGTTTAAACCTGCTCTAAAATGCAAATGCTATTTATCTCCTTCAAAGGCCAGAGGAACTAGCTTTTCTAGGCAGATGCACAGCTTTGAAAGACATACAATACATGGCTAATCTGTCAAAGGTACAAAGAATTTCAAGCAGTTTGGCATTATCATAACTGTATTGAGCTATGATAGGTTTTATCATGTTGGGTTCTTTGACATTCTGCTCGGCATGTGTGTGCTGCCTGTCAGTCAGAGAATCAGCATGTCATGAGGGAACTTTACTGCAGAAATAGTGCTACTCGGAGAATTCAGATGAGCTTAAAGAAAACGAGCAAGGAATGCTTGACAGCTGCAGGGCAAATTTTTGAGGTGAATCTCAGTTTCATTAAAAGTATGGTTCAAATAATGGCTAGAGATGGGATGGCAGAGGAAAAGGCTCTGACATACTTCTAAGACTTCTTGTACTGGAAATGCTTTTTAAAAATTTCTCTACAGTTTTTCACAGGTGAGAAGCCTACTGAAATGAGTGAGCAGCAAAGCATAACAGTTTATTTTTAAAGTTAAAAAGGTAGTTCCTGAATTATTTAAAGGATGCCTGTGTATCTATGTAACTTACACTGAACACGGGGAAAACCAAAACAGGCTGAATTCAGCTAAACTTCCTTTTGTGGAAAATTTACAAGTTTGTCCTATGCTATGACTTGGCTGTGGACCTCCAACAGCCTAATGGTTCCAGGGCTTCTTTGCTATTATATTTTGCTTCACGTTTTATCAAAACAGTTGCCTGCTTGTCTCCTTGCCTGATTGAATCTGCCCCTGCCTTGGTGGATGCTGCTATCACTGTATCCATGAGAATAAGTCAAGTGGTGGCAGGAAATGTGCCTGGGGCTTGGAACCTGACTTGTCACAGTGGTCTCTGGGGTGGTTTTGCCCTCACCAGCCATTTCTCAGCCAGTGCTGGGGCCTTGCTCAGCTGTTAACAAAAGGGAGGGACCAGTCCTAACAGGCAATCTGGGTAAGGCCATCCTGTTTGGGAGACGAAGGGAATTTAGTAGTATGGACGTGAGTAGTAGTATGAGCTGGTCCATGGCATTTGATTTCAGTGTCATAGAGTGGTACAGCCATGTTTAATTTACTTTTCTGTAGATGTCAATTTTTTCTATACCTACTGGTAAACTTCTGCTCTGACTCCTTCGATTTCTCCTCCACAGCTTTGGGGATCAAAGCGTAACTCCTGTTCACATTCAGGGGAATGGAGAAGAGAAATACAAGATACAGGCCATATTTGATAATTATCTGGAGTGGAAGTGATGGTAGTTCCTGTTGCACAGTTACTCTTCAAATCTAGTAGATTAGGAGCAGTTAAAATGGACTGAGGACTGGAGTGGAGCTCTGGGTCAGTCCTTCACAGTTGTCACGGCAATACGGACAGACATCACTCTGCCCTGGTGTAAATGGTTACTATAAGTTACTTTTTCTCCAGGGCTTTGAAAAGGAGAGAGCTGGAAATTGGAATGTGACTGTAAAAGCTGCATGGAAGTATTTGCAAGGTTAATGCTAGAGGCAAGTAAAAATCTTGTTGTACTTTATTTGGTCATAGAGAAATTGCAATTTAGCTCCAAGATGATGCTAAAGCTGGGTAGCAAATACTTTGATGAAACCTTCTTTGTGCAAAAACAAAGATTTGGCACATTAAAAAGCCCTGTGGAACACACTGAAATACTAATCAGATTTTTTGGTTTTGGAGAATTTGAACAAACTGTAATATTCATGCAGTGTTGTAACATTCACTATGCACTATTTTTTGATTTTTTTTTTTTGTATTTTGCTATAACTGTTGCCACTTTAGAGTATTTTTAAAAAGTCAGTTTGGAATCTCTAAACCCCTCAAATTGCAGAACATCAATCTTCAGCATGGCTTTATTAAATTTCAGACAAATAAAGACTGAAAGAAAGATTCGTCTCCTAGATTCTGCAAATTCTTTCATTTCCCTCATCTTACAGAAACCAGGAACAGGAAAGCTCTGGTGGTGAAAAATACGGTTCTTATTTCTTTCCTTTTAGGACCCAAGGCATACTGCAAAGATGATTCCTGTTCTGGTTGACTTCCAGATGCAAATAGGCAGGTTTGAACTCCTAGCTTGAAGCAGGCTCAGCTCTTCTCTTGTAAAGACTAATCAGACTAGTGTTGCTTTAACAAAGCATACTGAGTCTTCGCTGTTTTTTTGATATTTAATTAAATTTGGAAGGTCGGATAGAAAAGGTATGTTTTCCAATTAACCTTTACCTCATTAAGATTTCATTCTAAGTTGTGAGCAGTTCTTTAAAGTATATGCTGTTAAGCACTATCTGGATATTTCATTTCCTGTTATAGTTGCTGCTTAAGTGACCCTAAACCAGGATAACTTTATTTTAAATTCTTACCCCGGGAACACAGATCACCACTGATTTACGTCATATTGTATATATAACACCTGCAGAATATAATCTGATTGTGTTTTTTGCGTGACGTAAATCGGGATTTTTCTTTGTATCTAAACAGAAGTTGCAGCAGGGATTAATATGAGTCATAAATAGCTAGCATTTCAGAAAAAAAAGCTTTTGAAGAACACAGCCACAAAGCTAAAACACTGGCACTGCTTTTCTTCCATCTGGGTGAAATCTGGCCCTGAACTGTGTATCTACCTCTGAGCTCTCAGGTATGGTGTGTATAGGTTTTTCTTGAACATCTCTTTTATGTTGAAGTTGCTAAAGTTGGAGAGAGAATAGGAGTCCATTGTAATGTAGTTTGAAACTTCTGTGATTTGTGGTTATATTGCCAATAAGAAGTTGAAGTTTTTTTAACCTATTGGCAAAAGTAATGAGAAAGGCAAATGTCATTTTGTCGTGGTTTAACCTCATGTGGCAATGAGCACCAGACTGCCACTCACTCACTCCCCCTGGGTGGGATGCAGGAGAGAACCAGAAAAGTAAGAGGGAGAAAACTCATGGCTTGAGATAAAGACAGTTTAACAGGTAAAACAGAAGCCGTATGCACAGGCAATGCAAAACAAGGTATTTATTCACTACTTCTCATGGGAAGGCATGTGTTTAGCCATCTCCAGGAAAGAAGGGCTCTGTCACACATTACTTGGGAAGACAAGTGCCATAGCTCCAAACGTCCCCCCTTCCTTCTTCTCCCCCCCAGCTTTATATGCTGATCATGATGTCACATGGTGTGGAATGTCCCTTTGGTCCGTTGGGGTCAGCTGTCCCAGCTGTGTCCCCTCCCAGCTTCTTGTGCTCCCCCAGCCTACTCACTGGTGGGGTGCGGTGAAGAGCAGAAAAGGCCTTGACGCTGTGTAAGCACTGCTCAGCAATAACAAAAACATCTCTGTATTATCAGTACTGTTTCCCCCACAAATCCAAAACATATCCTCATACTAGCTGCTCTGAAAAAATTTACTTTACCCCAACCAAGACCATCACACATTTAAACAGAATGAAAGATAATGTCACGAGCATCATTATGAACTCTGAATAACTTGTTTCCCAATTTTAGTAGATCTGACTAGAATTATGTGTTCTATGATAACAAATAAAGAGAGAAGAAAGCAGATCAAGACATTGAAAAACTATTAGTGAAGGACAGAAGTCTACTGAATATAGACCTGGAGGTGATGCAAAATGTGAAAGGCAAAATACTGCTTCGGTCAGTCTCGTAAGGTTGATGGGGCTGGTCTTAAAAAGTTATAAAATAACTTAAAAAAAGTTATTCTAAAATAGTTTTGTTCATTTGAATTTTGTTTTGTTTCAAACCAAAATATTTTTCAGACAGATTTGGAAACTTATTACCTTCGACTTATTTAGACCCAAATCTCTACTATAATATTATTCGGAGTATTATGCTGGAACAAGGAGTAGCCAATCGCAAATATTTGACTTGGCAGAAAGCTAACTCAGGAAAAGGAATTAATGGCTTTTGCACAAGGGCAAGGTAGCCATCTTCATCGTAAGACCGTTATCTTAGCAATCTTCATCCTTCATTTCCTAAAATCATCTTCCTGGCTTGAGAAGGATGAAATTAACTTGTTTAAATTTACTTGTACTGTGGGCAGGTATAACTCCTATTAATGCTGATGAGAAATCTGCTGAATTTACTGGGGCTGAAGTTACTTAATTCTCTAAAGCAGCTTATATTTCTTTTTTCATGGCTGTGATTATTCCCCTCCTCTACCATAATGGTATTCCACAGTATATAGATCTCAGCATTTTATCTTGGAGTTGCCCTCCAGAATAATTTCTTCAAGGATTTCTGTAATCACATCATAAAATTTCCATTGGTTTGGCACATGAGAAAGAAAGAAAAAATAATTTTAAGGAAAAATTTTAACAAATCTATATTCTCACTTCCCTGTTAGCATTATTGATCTGTGTTAAAACATTGAAAAATACAATTTCATATTCATAACTGACTCTGTTATGCTCTCAGTTGAACGTGATACCTAATCTTAACATGTTTGGATTTTTTGGATAGGATTTCTCAGACAGGAGTTTAACAATAAAATGTTTTAAAATAAGCAGTACTAAAAACACAGGCAGTTGCAAAAGATAAACCACACATTTATGTTCACTTGAGCCCAAGGTACTTAAAGTCAACCTACTACTAAGTTTTTTGTAATGCAATAAGAATTTTAGTATTACAGATGCCTGGTTTTCCTCTTACTGTTTTTATGTCTTTAAAATTTTAATGTGTTTAAACTTACCCTAAAGCCCATAACAACATTTCTTTATTTTATGCTCCCTGTGACACTTAGGCAATCTTCAAGCATTTTTTCAGGATCTTGGAGTTTATGGAAAACAATACTGTGTGCCAGCCCCTGGGACAGCTGCACAGCTCCAGTTGCAGAGGGCCGGTTGTGGTCCTCAGTGCAGGGTGACCTGCCGGTGCCAGCTCATACTGCAAACTGCACATTGGAAAAGGAAAAAAAAAAATCCTTTCATTTCTTAATCTAGTTTTTCTTTAGGCTCCAGCTTGAAGAGTGGTTTCATGTTTAGTTGGAATATGTGGCCTTGAATTTATTTCCTTGTGTAACTGCACTGCAGACTCTGTGCCTGCCCACAGCCACCCATCCCTCTGAAAGCCTTTGAGCTTAAAAAAAATGTCTTGTCTGCATCAACCCAGACTATCTCAGAAACATGGCAAAACAGCATCATTCATTAGCACCAAAAGCCCTGGTTTTGTGTCTTTCTTCTCTAGGAAGTGTAAAGGAGGAGAGAAGACAGCACGTTCTTGTGTGCCTTTCACAGGAGCTTTTCACATGAGATCTGTGGCAGGTTCTCAGCTGTCCTGACAGCTCCACAGGCAGCAACACAGTGCAGCCTGCACTAGTACCTCAACCGCTCTCTGTAGAGAAAACATCACAGAAAGAAAATATTTCATGCCAGGAACGGTGAGCGTTTAGTCAACATGCTTTTCTTCCTTGCTGTTCAGTCTGCAACATTGGTAACCTCCATGACTGCTGCCACGCTTTGAAGTATCTGGCATTTTTACCTGGAAGTGCACCTCAGGGTATCCTGTGGCATGGAAGAAATCAAACTTCTAAAAAAGAAGCTTCTACTAAAAAACCCACAGAAAACAGAAAAAAATATATCAAAACTTTCTCTATGGTTAACATTTTGAGCAGGGAAACATTTTAAAATGCCAATTCCATAGATTAAAAATCCAGTGGGCAAATAAACTGAAGCTCAGTATCCAATTTTAAGACTCAGTGTCTTTTATCCCAAGCCATTAATTTTTTAGGACTGACTCATCACCTGTGAAAGATCGCTGTTGGCAGGTAGTCAAATAACAGGACCGTTACAGCACTATACGAAGTAAGGACATACTAAAGTCTGTTTGGTAGCTGAGGATATTTTCTTTATGTCTCAGTCTGACCCAGCACCCTGAATATTGCTGAAGAATCCAACAGGACATAGTCTATAGACAGTCCTGGTTCCTAATAAGCTTTTGTAAAATTAAACTGGGGAAAATCTGAGTAACAGGATGATGAATCAGGCCTGTATCAAGATTCTTAAGACCAATGACAGCCTGTCTAATGTGGGTCCCTACAGCACATCTCAGCATGTGTGGCCCCAGCTGACAGTGGACTGCCTGCCTAGTGCATCCAAAAGGAAAGGCAGCTCACCTGTCAGCAGAACAAGTGCGCTGCCAATATACAAGATATTTTATAGCTAGGGGTGGATCTAGCTGTTTCAGAGAAGGTTGTTCATCTGAAGATGAGGTTACTGAGCTATTCACAAGTATTGTTGCTGCTTTCAATACCAGGTTAACAAGAAAAGCTGTGTTGAGATATCTGCCTGATAAATCCCTTTGCTTGTTTGTTTCCTTTCTACATATATCCACCAAGGACTTTTTTGGTTTTGCTTTTCTTTAAATGCTGATACATTTCAACCTCATGGGGCCCTGATCCTGCCTCAAGTCATTGGAAGCTGCACTAATGTAAAAGTAGGTGTTTTTAGCAGTATTTCTATTTGCTAGAGACTAAAATGTATCTGCAGACCCACATAATGTGTTGTTTTAAATCAGAATTATGCTTGAGGGCTCCAACGTTGTCTAAAGCTTCTAGAAAGCAAAGAAATCTATATTATCTTGTATTTAGTAGTCTCAGGGGATTCCTTGAGTGTTTAAAGTTAAATGGGTCTGGTATGATTTCTTAAGTAAACACAGACTTTACTTTGGGATTGAAATTAGTTTTTTGGAAGCTGTAATATTAGGACTATGGTATTGACATTGACAGTTAAGATAAGCTACATCTTTTACACAGAAATTTAATGAAAAGAATTGCTATGATGTATTTCAAAATTACAGTGTGATCACATATTTTCATTCTTTATAACTATTACATGGCATATTTTTCCAGAGGTGCTACCTAATTATGTTCTAATTAAATGTGATTCATCAAATAGAACTGAAGACAAAACTGGTAATCAGTGGGTGTTTTCCATTCACAGAATCTGTAAAAAAGGTGTATCCTGTAATTAGTTTACAGATGTTTACTTTAGAACAAGTGAATCAAAATGGTAATAATTTTTCAACTCATCATCTGGTAGAATATTTTAGCATATATTTGCAGTACCTAACAAGGGCTTTTATGGGCGGGACAACAGGCCCCTACCAGAAATTATCAGCATAGCCACGATAATAATAACTATTCAGAGGATAAAAAAATGTAGCTTCTTACTAAAGGTAATGAATAATACCAGGTTTTAAGTCCTCGAGGCAATATGAGAAACTTATTTCTGTTTGTACATGTTTTGTATAACTGAAACATCAACTATTTATTGTTTGTGTTGATTGAGTTTACTTTTCCGTGTAAAGTTGAGTAAGTACTCCTGGAAAACCAAATACTGCTGTACACAGCATATTGATTAAAAATACACCTTTTTTTGAATATTTACAGGCTTCAATTGTCTTTCTGCTAGAAGGGTTTGATTTTGCTTCTAATTTCACTGGCTATAATCACTTTACTTCTGGGTAACTGAGAAAAATGGGTCTGTTTCTCCCCTGAGGTGGTCAGTTGCAAAAATCTGAATAGACTTAACTTGTGTGTGCTGTCTACACTGAGCTAGTTTTGGCCGGTTGCTCTGCTGATGTAGTACAGAAGAAAGAGGGGCTCTTTGTCATTGCTGCTCTGGGGATGTCCCTAGCACATGAGAGTCTTGCATGCACACACACACACAAACACACGCACATTCACAGAGCTGGTGGGCTACAGGTCTGTCCACTCCTCTTGCTGGGACCAGTAAAAGGCAGATGCTGGGATATTTGATCACATACCATGGCTATAGCATGGAGCCTTCTGATGGCAGAATACCCCTGGTGATAAGAGCACCTGTGGAAATAGGTCCCCTACACCATTGACCAAAGACAGACTGCACATCAGAGAACAGCAGCTGGACCCTGTCCCCTTCCTGTCCTCATGCCTGACACCAGCTGAACACCGCAGAACCATTTCACAGAAAAAGGAAAACGTAACTAAGATAGCTTTTTTGTTTTGACTGCTGGAAGTATATTTAGCCTAATCATGCTTAAAGCAGGTAATGATGAGCCATCCTGTTTATTTATGGAAATTGCTTTCTGCTAGAAAATGAATCTGTTTTCCTTCTGAGTACAGACCCAAGCCCATCCGATTTCCATCACTCACTGTGCTCCCCTATATTTATCCACCCACACAATCTATTTGAAGCTACAGCCATTTGTAGGACTCTTCTTATCTTCCCAGACTTTGCAAAGATTGTCTGGAGAAACAAAGCAGCTTAAGAAAGCTTTCTCTGGGGTCTCCTTTTTCCTTATTTGTTTGTTTAAGGAACATTTGGCTGAAATCTAACTTTTGCTCTTTTACAGTTGTTTCTGCTCTTTCAGTAGCAACAAATCTTTCATTTTGTGACAAGCTATTTCCAAGACAACCTGTTATGATGTGACAGAAAATTACAGCTTAAGAGAGGAAGAAAGAGAAGGAGCAGATGCTATCTCGTAACCCCGCAAACAAATCCTGTTGTCATGAAAAGTATGCCTATTAATAGCTATAAAGATGAAGGAAAACAGGTACCATTTACAATTTTAAAAGGATGGTTGCTAAGCTGAAGATATTCCTAAGGACTTTGAGCTGCTTTTGGATAGTGATAAGCCACTATCAGTTCTGAAAAATGCCTGGCAATAGGCACTGAAGAAAGAGATACAGCATAAGCAGACAGGGAACACTCCTGAAGCTTAATCACATGCAAATTGGAGATTAATAGATTACAACAGACTTCAGTGCACGTGAGGAATACGGTGTAAAGCCTCATGTATCTTCATTTTTAATTCCACATTAATCTCTTGGAGTGTTAATAATTCTTAAAAACGCCTCAGAATTGGGAAGATAGACCAAAGAAGCCTCAACTTCTCTGCTGATGATAGAACCATTTACAAAATTTCTTGTTTTTTTTTTCACATGCACATTTTTACTATAGAGGAGGTTAAAGAGTATTCCCAAAGATTACTTGCCCAGTAGGGTCTAGAAGAGAATGTAAGATCTTTGGGGGCCATGACTGAAGTGCGATGTACTGTGGATCCAGCTGCCCAGGCCATGCTGGTCTGAAACTCTGGTGCATGTGCTCTGTCTGGGACTGGATGGTTGTGCCCTTGCCAAGCAGGACATTTTTAGTGGTGCGTTCTGTGTCCCTATCCAGATATCTATTTAGGGACAGAACTCAAGCAGTATGTTGTTGTATTTGCAAGGCATCAGCTTCCTTTATTTTATTACTAAGATACATGGAAGACAGTTCCTGATTTTTAGTTAACGTATGGGCTGCAGACGTGTACAGCACACATGAACCCTCCTTTGTAATATTATCTCTGCCATGGATTCACAGGAATACAGACCTTAAGACAGAAAGGACCATGATGATAAATGATCTGTTGTACAATTTTGAAAAAAATCATTCACTTATTTGTGCCCCCTCTGCCCATCTGTGACATGATAGTAATCAGAGGGTAAGTTGAACTTGATATTTTTCAAGGAAACATTTTTCATATCCCCAGATACAGTGGCATGGATTTATTTCTTTTCTAGTTGCCATGCATGTTAAATAATTAATAGGAGGTATGTATTTACTCGCAATACCAAGAGGTTAGTCCTTGATGCCTAATCCAAGTTCAACCTGCTTTGAAAATTTGAATAGAGTGACTCTGGTGAGGGTAATATAGAGAGAAGCAAACTGTGCAGGCATCCTTGGCCTGGATACGTACTTTTTGTGCAACCTTGGCCATACTAGTTTAAAAACTTTTTCCCCTCCATTACAATTTACAAAATAAATACAAATCTTGTTTCTTTATTTTATCAGGATGAAAACTATTTTTATGTAGTATTAGAGCATATGGGCTAGATCCTTAGCTCAGGAAAATGAGGGCTATGCCATTGCTGATTTATGCTAGCTGAACTTCTGTTTCCTGAAGTAGAAAATATTTATCCGTAGAATGATTTCTCCATCACTGGTAAATGTATTAATGGATTTTTCTACCCCAGCTTTGTCTTACTCTTCAACCATGATGTATAATTCATATTCTTTAGTCTGTTTTTTAAAGTTTTCAAAAATTATTTTTTTTTGCTAGTTCCAGAAATTCAGATTTTCTGAATTCAGAAACAGACATATTGTCATAAATAATATAAAAGGATTAATTTTTAGGCCAACTGATCATCATTCAGTGGCCAAAGGGAAAGATTATTATTTATACAAAAGCATTTCACACATAATTATCAGTAAATTGTTTTTTATATGACTAGAACTATGTCAGTTGTGTGATCACAAATAAAAGAATTGTAATTATTCTGTCTTTTATACAAAAATGATTGCAATAAAGAGATTATGTAGATATTCTTTCATAGCAAGAATAGCTAATAAATTACCAGCCACAGGAGTCTGTCAGCTGGATACAGGATCACTGGCATGACAACTGCTAGTCTGACATGGGGAGAAGGGAAGAGTATTTTCCTCAAAAAACTTTATTCCTTTGAATGAAATCTTGGACAAAATGTTATGTGGGAGCTGTGTCAGTAGTGAAGAAAGATAACCCCTTGAAATGGACGACTCACAGGCATTATTTTCAACCAGAAGCTACTCTAGGAGAAAATTTCTACTGAAAGCTAAAATGGTGCTGTGGTTGTTACAATAGCCATTTCCTTCAGTGTATAAAAAGGTAGCTTAAAAGGCCTTTTTAAAAATACTATTCCTGACAAAGAAATGAGTGTGTAGAGTCAAATAGACTCCATGCATTTTCCTCCATATTGTAAACAGAAATGCTAAATATATGCAATTATATTTGTAGTGCAAACACAGGTTCAGCATGTATGAGGAGCTACAGAGCTGAAAAACGATACAGCACTTACATCAGTTTGGGAATGACAGGAACGTTAAGAAGGAGACAGACAGGACCCAGTCCTCAGCTGATGGAACCTGACAGAGCTCCACTGAAATAAATGGAGCTATTATGATTCACGCCAGCACAGGAGGTGGTCAATAAATGCATTGCTTTGAGACTCGAGCTTTTCTAAGATTACAGTAATTATTAAGTGCTGTGGATCTTTTATTTTTTTTTCAGGACTACATATATATTTATATCTTCTGTGACCCATTTGGCATCTTATAACACAAAAAATAAGAAAAAAGTCTTAAAAGCTTTCTAATCTGTTGTCCTGAGTCCATTTTCAGGCAAAGCTCTCAGCACTCAGGTTTCGTTGAGCTTTCAGCCTCATTGCAAATTCGCACTCTGTGTGGAAATGAGCAATTTGCTGTGCATGCAAATGTGCGCTGAGCTGGTCACTCCTTCTAGTGGGCTGGACTGGATTCACAATTTGAGTAAACCAACACAGCTGAGAACCAGCCGATCTTTGCCTTGGACTGAACTGGTGTGCCTAGACTGTAGACTGGGATTTAAGTGAGATTTAGATAGCTGAACCCAAATTACCATGGTAAAACTCACATACTCCAGGGCTGAAAAACCCATTAAATGTCCGTTTTCATTCTTATGCATGGGCAGAAGCAAGCCGGTCTCAACAGTCTGCCTGCTCACTTCCACAACCCAGAAGTGAAATAGTGGACTGAGGTCTGCCTCATAGCCTATCCCACGCTGACCTGGTCAGTGTTCTTTTAGCAACCTGCTGTACATTAACAGCATCGATTCTCCAAGAAGGTGTCTAACTGCATGTAATTTTTAAGCGTTCTTGTGCCTCAGTTGGAAGTATCTGAATTTCTTTTGATCTCGCCTCTTCTCTTTTCAAGAGAAAAAGACCGCAAAAATGTGACTGGTGCCAAAAGGTTTCGCACAGAGCCTTATCAATGACAGCTGTCAATGACAGGACATAATGGCTCTGTATGCCAGCACCCCAATATTGTCTCAGCCAACCATATACCAATGAATATTGACCAGGGTAAGGCTGTGTGTAGGCAGATTTGAAATATGAAGTTTACATCTGTTCCTTACATACTATACGTGCTTCTGCAATTCATAGAGTTGCAAAGAATCAAAGTTGTTGAAATCCTGGGTAACTCAGATTTTTTACACATCATCATGGATAATGAATACTTCTGATTAGGCTTTTGTGCCTCTGGATGTCACTGTTGTTTTGCAATAATATAATCAATGTTATACAACAAAGCAACAAATGAAAATGGTATCATAGTCACCATCTTATGTTTGTTAAAAAGTACAAGGCTGGACGCATGGGCTATCTAACACATACTATTATTTTAGTGTAAGGGATTGACAGCTGAATATGTAAATACTGCTTACTTCAGCTTAATAGTAGATGAAAAGGAGAAAAAGCCAATACATTTCTTCTTAGATGAAAATTAACTTCTCTTGTGTCCTAAAATTAATTCCTTTGAAAGGGCTTAAAATGGAATCTGAGCCTTCATCACTCTGATGTGGCCATGTCGGATTGTGTCAAGGAAGGATATTGGTTTATTTTAGTCAGATGCAATAGTGAAATGTGTGAGGAGAAGGTGGGTAAAAGTGTAAAGGACCATGCACTACCATTGCTGCTCACAGGTGCTCAGGAGAGGAGTGGAGCTTACTTTTCCCAAGTATATCTGTTTTGCATTTGTTACAAAACTGGGATCAAAAAGAAGGAAGGGAGAGATCATACCTTCTTTAAGAGTCTCTTGCACAGGCAACAGTTCTACCTTCTGGAAATATATATAAAATTAGTGGAGATTTAGTGATTAGGGAGGGTATTTTCAGAATCATAAAGTGCTGTGGTTGCTCCAGTTATTTACAATAAAATAGGATGTGTGTCTGCACTGTGTGGAGAAAGTCTTCATTGGAACAAGGAAGATTTGTTAGAAACTTGTAGGACTAGTGGGGTGTGACATAAATAAACAAGAGAGTTTATGATTTTCTAAATGTCTCTGTTGAAAATTCCATGGATTAGAGTGGCTGCCTTTCGTTGGAAGTATCAAATGCTAAATAAAGATGGGAACAGAGCACTTCCATAAAAAAACCAGAACATTTTATTTTTTAGAATCCTTGAATTTTGTTTGATCTCAATCTGAGTAGGAAATTTTGCCTGAAGAGGGTCTAGGACTCAGTGATCAGGAAACACCCTGGCATCCTGTGTTTTTAAAGCCAGTAGCCACTGACTTCAGTTTGGATAGGATTTCCTCTTTACAAATGGGTCTCGTAGGCTCTAATCCCACTCTCAGTCAGAGTCCCACTGACTTCCGTGAGCAATGGATTAAGGTAGTCAAGCTACTTTCGAAGTAGATTAACGTATCTGGGTATGTCTGAGGTACTCTTTGCTATTATTTCTCAGTTAGAGGAAATGGATTAAATCATTCATATATAGAGATGCTGCTCTTAGACTGTATCTTCCTTTTCCCAGTAGCAGGGTGCTAATGTCACATCATGCTGTGTGGGTAGGTTTTAATTCTTTTCTCTCTTTTAAGCCTGCAGACAAATATCTTACACATTTCTTTTATGGTTTCAAACTGCTACCATTACAAGCCTGATTAATAAGGCTTTATGAACTAATTAATATGCTTTTATCTATATGAGCTTTTATCTTTATGTCCCTGATTGCTACAGTAATTCCATAACATTACAGGAAGCTATTCATTTTCAAATTAGAGACCTTTTACCACATGGGTAAGTCAAGGTTCTGGCCTGCCAGGTGCATAGAGGGTAGCACAAACTGTTCAGTGCTGGCTGTAAATTACAGGCTGATGAGAGGGTGTGATGATCCCTGTTCCTTCATGCATATGCAGCAGTTTATTCTCCCAAACATAACTGATGATGGAATTCTCAAACACTGGAAAGACAAATGAAACAGGCAATTTCTAAAGTGGCAACAGCAGTAAGAGCATTAATGGATGTGCTTACTGAGGAGCAAGTGTCTGTGTGCCTGGACCAGCCACTGATGGTGCCTATGGCTGGACCTCCTGGCCACCCAGGGACATCTCCAGTCCTTCCAACTATTCTGCCCAAGATCCTCTACAGGGTGTATTTTGGGAAGTTATATCACCAGGCTGGTGTGGATCTCCATTTCTGATCTGTGGTTCCCCCAGCCCTAGTATCTGCACTGACTGACTGGGCAAAATATTGAAAACTCCCATGTGCAAAGGAACAAGACACAGATATTTATATTACTGTAGTATATGAGGCTTCAGTAGAATATGGGTTAAGCTTGGCTCTTGGTAGAGAACTAACCTGTAATGGGAACCTCTCCTTTGAAAAAAACTTAAAATCTCAGCAGTAACAAAAAGAGAGGGGTTAGAGTAGAGCCACTGAAGAACAATAGTTCTATCGTGTCTGTGACTTCAGCATTTGTTTGCATTCAAATGTATTCAAAGACAGTTACAGGGGGAATTACTTAGAAGTATTTATTTTCTGATATAGAAACCATCTGGCTTCTCAGGTCTGTCTTTCCTTTGAAATGACTGGAGCTTGTTAGTAGCAGGATGCTGCCGCAGACATTTAGACTTTAAGAAAATGTGCTGTTTTGATGGAAAAATAATCTCTAGTAAAGAAACTTAAAGGAAGTGCAGTGATTTGGAAAGCTATTGGAAAAACTCAGAAAATGGAACTACAGTCTCCTAAGTTTTAGTCCAAAGTCTTATTTTCTGACAAAAATGTTTTCCATTTAAACATTTTTATTCCCCTCTCAGTTCAATAGTTCAGCCTTGCATGGCTGATTTTTTTTCATGACTTTTTGCTTCATCCACACAAATTTGAAAGACTCTGCTGCTTTCCAGGTTGCAGTTCAGATAGTGGTTCTCTGGAAAAATTTTAGCTTGTACTGGTAACTCAGATAATTGAAAACATAACAATAATATCAATTGGAAATAACAAATATTACAATTATACTACTCATATAAGAAAAACTTTTTTTACTCTACCATATTTGTAGATAAATAACTTCTTAAAAATCGTTAAATTTTTTTTGCACAAGCAGTTTTGAATTGGATTCTTCAAAAGTGCACAGAGTCTGATTTCTTTTAGAGTTCAAACTGATCAAACTTCCTTCCATTAATGTTAAAATATCGAGTTCTGCGCTATTACACAAAGGGATTAAAAGCCGTAGTGTGTCTGGGGGAAAACATTCACAAAAGGATGGAGATGAATTTATGTGGTATTTGTGTGACTATCATACATGCTTTCAAAGGATTTCTATTGTAATTCAAGCTTAGTTGAGCATAAGTTAATGGGCTCTTAAAGTATTACCCAAAGCTTATTATGACAGACTATAGGAGCCTCTTTTTAAAATGTTTTTTAATAATGTCAACTACAAGGTCCCTGAAGACATGATATTTCTAGGCTTAGTATTTCTTCATCAAATATTAAAATAGGTCAAGCAATTTTGTTTCAGTTCCTTTCCTGCTCATTCTGCTGCTGTAGCGTGCATACCAAGTAGAGTGTATTATGAAGATCTACCAACTGTTGAGTTCCCTGCTTTGTTTCATTATGTTGTTTATTTTGTAATCTGTATTGAGAGTGGAAGAATTACAATTACATGCTGAGGAAACCTGATATTTACTAATTCCACATAGTTCTGTAGCAATGGGAGAATAAATTAATTGATCAGAATGCAGTCATGCAGATGCAGGTAAGTTCAAGGCCAGGCTAGATGAGGCTTTGAGCAATCTGGTCTAGTAGAAGGTGTCCCTGCCTGTGGCAGGGGGGTTGGAACTCGGTCCTTTCCAACCCAAACCATTCTATGATTCTATGATTCTGTGATTCTAAGTTGTAACAAAAAGACTGACATGAGAACAGATACCTCAACAAGGTTCATAGTTGCATGGTTAAGCTACTAAAAGCTTATAGTACGAATAACAGTGTAACTCTGTGAATCCACTTGCATGTTTTCCAGGAAATATTTGCACTTGTCAACTAGAATTTGGCTCAATTAAGGGCCTCAACGCTTTGTTCTTAGGGTCTAGTAGTAAAAGACAACCCCCTCCTGCCTTACTTTCCAGCTGACCAGTTTTCCACACCTTTCTTTTTGTTGTTTTTTCTGAGCAGGAACAGGTATGTAGCGTGTTTAAAGCTTAGTCCCACCAATCTGGCATTAAGTTCTGTACAAAGTTTCACAAACACTGGGCAGGAATCAGACAGAACAGGGCCATATAAACATAGTGAACTATCAATTATAAACTTAGTTTTGGTGTAGTATAAAGGAATGTAATCCTTCAGACCTCTTTTATTTAAAAAATGAAACTATAAAGTAGTGCACAGAAATGGCATGTTCAAGGTGGACATTTAGAATAGAATTAAAAATCTTTTGACATTTCAAAAATGAAGATGCACACATTTTTTACATAGTAGCTGTCATGCAAAACAGATTCTTAGAGCATAAACTGCAGTGAAGACATGAAAGTTCATGACTTTATAAGCATGTAGTTCATCAATAACATTAAATGAGTTTTCACAGCTTTTGCTATACAGTAGCAAAATGCTACTGTCACTGATTTCGCCAAAAGCAAGATCTGGCAGCAGAACTGTTGCTGGGCAATACATAAGGTTAAAGAAGCATTTAGCATGTTTGGTTCTGATTTTAAGCAATCTAATATTCAGCAGCTCAACAACTTTGGAGGCTGACTGGCTTGAAAAATGTTGCAGGGCTTGTACAGTGATGTCCTTGATCCATGAGCAGGATCCATGAAAGAGTACGTCAAGTGTAGTTTGGAGTCTGCAGACTAAAATAATCCATGAGTCTTTGACTTGATTTTGATGCCAGAGAGAGTCTTTGTTCTGGTACTCATGCCAAAGACCGTCAAGTCCTTGTCAAGTAAAAGTAAAATCATGTTTTTCAGCATGGCATGCCCCTTTTGACAGTACTGGTGTATCATTATCTTGGTTTACCTTTCTTCTGTGTAGGGCAATCTGTTTCAAGCAATTTAAAATACTTATCATTGAGATTTCAAAGGTGCCTTATTGTTAATGATGTATTTCAAGATGAGCTCCTAGCTAGTCTGGTCAAATTTCTCAGGGTAACACTCTGAACAAGCTTAGGTGTGTTGTTTTTAGTAGCTTACTGAGGAATAAACTTTATGATTATCCTCTTGTCATTCAAATCAGTCTCAGATTTTTTTCCCTTCCAAGTACTGCAAAAATACGAGACAAAATAAGTCTAATTTTTTTGAATGGTGACTCTGAGTAGCAAAATAAAACAATCATTCATTAGGAAAGGAGTTGATTCCACATCCCTGCAAGTTACTGCAATGCATCTTTTGACTGGCAGAATTCTGGATCATGGTGTACAGACCTCAGGAGTGAAGAATTCCCTGTGTTTTACTGCCTCCTTGTTACCTCTTGGTTGCAAATTGTGGCCAAGAATACATATCAAGAGGTTTTGTGAAAGGATTATAGTTTTTCATATATGTGAAGTATTTTTCAAATTTCTGGTGGCTCTAAAATAATTAGTGTTTGTAAGACAGAAAAAGGAATAACCTGAATGCTAATAACTGCAACTTCATTTTTTAATCAAATTTTAAATATTAAAAATTCGCAAAACTACTTATGCAAATTAAATTGTCCCATCTCACTGGCAATAATAATCCTGCTCAATTATGCTACTGCTAAGGCATCCACATTTACCAAGTTTAAATAAATGTGTGTAATTCTTCAAAGGCTTTGTGTAATTGCTTCTAGATTTGCCATCAGCTGTACTTGTCTTTGTGATTGTATCTGTACTTGGTACATTTTCATGTTGTAATTGTATGGTAATTGTTTGTGATTGTATCTATGAGTTTTTTATGCAGTAATTTTGAATGGCAATTGTCTGATTATACCTTTGCTGGAAATTTTAGTACTTCCTTTTCCCAGAATGTACTTGCTAACAAGCAATTCATATAGACCAATATATATTGGACTGAAAATTATATAAATAAAATAGGAGGGCATTTCTACAAAGATAACACATTGGAAATGATAAAAGTTTAGTTTTTTATTTAATGGTCAACATAATCTGCACATAAAAAGTGTTTCAACATGAGTGATTAAACTCCAAGAAAGGATGCTGTGAATAGGACAGCATTTTATATCACGTTTATTCTCCATTAATTAGTTCTATATCACCATGCCATGTTTCACTTTATAAATAGCCTCACAACTGGCACATGCAAGGCTGAGTCCTTTTGCCAAGGCTCAGCATAGGCAGGTGGACTAGGAGAGGGAAGACTTGCAAGGCTTTTTGGCATGTTATCTTTTCCTTTTCCTTGTTAGACAGGTTCTATATATGCATATTATGCAGCCTCATTGCTTAATAAAGAAGTAGAGTATCTGCATAGAGAAGTAACAATTAACAGAACAGTTAGAACTCCACATCAGACTGATCAGACTGGCCCAGGTCACATCTTCTTATCCTGAGGTCCTTCTGGTACCAGCAGTTTCCCTATATCTGTAAAGATAGACAGCAATTTTCTCTATAATAAAGAAAAAATATGCTGCAAATTCTGCTTTTGTTAGCAAAAATGGTACAACCTAAGTGTAGCCATTAGGTATTTCTGTCCAGAAATGTAATACCATTAGGTATTACATGTCCCAGAAAATGGGGATAGTCAGTTTGTCAGTAAAGGACTGAAAACCTGTGGGCCACGGAGTTTGTCTCTAGACTACCAGGTTTATCTGGAAATCCGTCCTGCTGCTCCTCTTTGGGAGGGATTTAGAATGTCTTCTGTGTTCGGATATATTGCTTATGGAAAATATACTGCATAGATTTTTGTGTCAATACAGTGATTTTGACTTTTTGACTCTCCAGCTGCAGTGATCTCCAAGAATCTGGACATGGATCCAACCATTCTGTAAAGGGAGCAGAGGCGTCCCCCATGAGGAGACTGGAAGAATGTTGGAGCTGTGTCACAAGAGCTCTGGAGACCTGTGGCTTGCTTTGGGGGAACTGGGTGAAGAAATGATTAGGTGGGTTACTGGGTCCCCTTCCCATCATCTCTCCAACTCCTTCTGCTCCCTGGGCAGCCTCAGCAGCAACGGGCTGTGCTGGAAGGAAGTGTTGATCCCAGCTCCACGACAGACATCAATGACTCCTGTATCCTCCAGCACTACCAAGGCAAGCTGCCTGTCTTCCCTGTCCGTCTTCCAGTCCAGATAGAATCATAGTATATGTGCTGCCGAAGTGAGCACAATTTGCTTACGTTGCCTGGACTAACATCTACACAGGCTATAGTAAAGAAAAAACTTTAATTCAGGGGCTGATGAAAAAAGGACTGTAAGCAATACTGAGAAAATGGATTTTTAATGGATTTTTGTTTTTGAAAGTCAAACTAGAAATTTATCATAATTAAAAAATTATTCTTGTTGAACCAAAAGTAACTTTTGGAAGTATGAAAAAAAACCACTTTAAAAATTCCTGCAACAATCCTACAACTATTTTGGATTAAACTTCTGCTTTGCTTGAAATGACTGTATCATATTCAGTTTTATTTTCAGATTTTTGACTCTTTTACATGAACATTTCTCTTTAGCTTAAGTAAATTGTGTAAGAACTAATTGCAGTTCCAAATGAAGAACTGAAAACTGTCAACACCATAAAATACTGCTCGGCATATTTCTGAAACAAACTGTTTTCTTTCAGAGGTGTCAGAATGGTAATGTTTTGATGCTTTTGATCTCTCTTCCACTTTTTAAATTCACAAACTTTGTCTGTACTTGTTTTACAGTAAAAAATAGTTTTAGTCTTTCTGAAACTATATTGTGTGGAGAATAGACTGTGAATTGAAAAAAAAATTGCTAAGATCTATCCAAGATCTTTTCATTCACTGAATATCTGTAATTTATTGTATTCAATCAACATCATAATTTTTCTTGTAAGGTATTTAAGACCATGTAGAGCAAGTGATAACAGCTATAAATCATGGAGACGGTTCCCAAATGAAGAGTGCTTACCTTAATCATCCAGTACTGACCAGAATAAATGTCACCAGCTGACACGAGAAAAGGTGCATCTTATTTCCTCAGTCATTAACATATATGAGACAAATGAAGTTTTCTCATTGTGAAATTGATGGACCATTTTCTTGAACTTTTGGATAGCATTTCATTGTTATGCATTTGCAAAATCATGGATAAACCATCCTTTAGCTTTTGTAAGTTCACAGATTAAGTAGGCATCACCCGATTAATAAATTCATGTTAATGAAATAAGATTCAGATAGTCAGTAGTACCTTGTTTGTAGCCATTATGTGATATATCAATACTATGTGATAAAGAGCTTTAATGGTTTATACCTTTTCACTTCTATTTCCTCTGTCAAAGAAGAGCTGCTTGACAGACTGGTGACTGTTATGATTCAGTAGCTTTGGGTGTTTTCACATTCTTTCTGCCTGTTCCTCTGTGCAATTTCTCATGGGCACTCTAACTGATATAATCTTTTACAAGGTAATCAGGTTCTCTTGACGTTTATTTTCAAGGCAGAAACACAGCTTATAAGCGGAGCCAGGGCCAGCTGCAGTGAGTGGGCAGCTGTTTTCCTGAGTACCATCCAGCAGCAGGAACTTTGGCATGGGGTGGACACCAGACACCCCTATGCTTCTGTCAACTCTTCCCAGGAGAACCTTGTTATAAGCCTGTTCCATCTAGGTAACTCAGGTAGCCAGCATTCTGAATGATTTGTGTTGTCAGAGCATCTCAAAGCTCTTGGTACAGCCCTGGGGCCCCTGGGAGTTTTCAAGACCATATGTAAGTATGGTCTGGCTGCAAAGAGTGATATAAATTCTAGGCTCATTCCATAAATCCTGGTGTATGAAATATAATTTTGCCCAAGCACTCACATATGGGAGACAAAAACTAGTTTATTGTCTGCAGTGCTAATTTTAGAATTAGCTTTTTTGGTTTGCATGTTTAACAACTGGTTTACCTCATTTTCATGGCTGGTGGAACTAGAAAAAGAAGTAGATTTTGAAAAACTCCCTGAAACCAACACTCCAAAATCTTTCATGCTTATGAATTTTATTTTATTTTTTTCTTAATAAAGATATTTATTTTTTAGATTATTAACATTGAGAAATTATGGACTGCCTTTTGTGTTTCATCACTCAAAGTCAGTGATAAGGAATTCTCAAAGTAATTTTTTGGATGAATTACAATATATAGATGCTTGATTTTTGATGTTTTTCTTACGTGTCTTGATTTCGGATATGTGAAGTTGAATAAATCTGCTACGCTCAGCACATTTTCTTAGTTGATTGATGCCACATCATTCACATAATGTGATGAAAGATTTTACCACCCCTTAGAGACTATTCATTCAGTTCTGACATTGCTTGTCAGAATTTTTTTTACAGTTAGTGTTTTCTTTTTTCTTCCTCTTTTTCCCCCAAACTGTCTAAAAACAGATGATAAAGGTGGAGGCAGGCAACTCTCAGAAGATTTCACTAGCCCCAGTTAGATCAACTCATTCAGTGGCCAGAATTCAGCAATTAATCAGCAAAAAATGGATCTCGCTAAAGGCCATTTATGTTAGCAAATGATGTATGAGTGAACCATGAATAGGCTGAGCAGGCAAGACCAGCTGGGCTATTTAAATTGATTAGGTGGGCCAGTTAACTGTTGTTAGGAGTCATTGCAATCCATTTAGTTTAAACTATGCTTTTGACAGTGATGCCAATAAGCAGAAATTTAATTGTCCAGAATTCCAGTGGTAATAAATGATTTAAGACTAAATACAGAATCATGCAATCATGAACGGTTTGGTTTGGAAGGGACCTTAAAGATCATCTAGTTCCAAACCCCAAGTATAATCTACTTTTAATATATTCTGTGGTTCCCTTAAGCGTAAGCCATCCTTGCTCTTTTTTTTTAAAAGGTATGAATAACATGAAAGCACAGGTTTTGCTGTTTTTGTCCAACCTGTGGGATGCTCTAGGGTTAGCTGAGAGAGGGCGTGAAGAGTAAGGCAGCATGTAAGGAAAGATGTACCCCCTGGCCGGGGAAAATTTCAGTACTTAATTAAAATAATAAGCCAGGCTCTGCTACAGTAAGTCTTGCCTGAATAAAAATGTATCAAAAGACTAAATCAAAGATGTCAGGTTTTATAGTTCTCCACGGTTTAGAATTTCCTCAAACCACTGGATTTTGTGAAGTTTACCATCACAATGAATTGGAAAGTTATGGACTTCCTACATTTTGTGGATACTTAGAGCCTAGTAAAAAGGAAAGGATTGAACATTCATGGCTAACAGACATGAAAGAAAGAAAACAATGTACAGTTTAAACCTGTTTTCTGAATTGTTAACACATTTAATACTTAAGAAGTTAAAAAACTCCAACAGCTCAAAACATGTCAAGCCTGGAAGTGTTTCTGGA
Organism: Pterocles orientalis; assembly: GCA_011057875.1. Lineage (NCBI taxonomy): Eukaryota > Metazoa > Chordata > Aves > Pterocliformes > Pteroclidae > Pterocles > Pterocles orientalis. The sequence goes on from WKFP01014104.1 coordinate 347,940, forward strand.
GTCCCCTGCAATCCTCATGAGATCATTAACTAGCATCTGTCGAGGGGCTTGTGTTGCTTCCCTGGTGCTTGCAGCCGTTTTGTTGGGCTGTGGGAGCTGTAACGGGTCAAATGGGACTCAGAAGAACAAGCGCAAGGAAGGGGACACCAGCAGAACATGGAGATTCATGTGCTGTTGTGCTGCCTTCTAGGAAAAGAGGATTCTGAATTTTTGTGTCTATTTTCAGGAAAGCCTTCTACAGAAGCAATCTTCATCTCTCTCCTCTCTGAGCAAAATGGACTCATTACTTGCTACACCTACATGCTAATTGCTGGGGTTAATTAGCCTGTTGTCTAGCAAAATATTCCTCATTACAGGTTTTGAACCTTCTGTCTCTGAGAAAGGAACAAAATCTGTGTATCTGCTCATGTAAGACATCTCTAACCACCTGACTGCTATGCAAAAGACACATGAGGCTTTTAAAAAATTATAAAAAACAATAATAGTTTTACTTCCTTTCAGATCACAAAATCCACAAACAATTTTTTATTTTAATGAGCAGATAAGAGGGTTGGTGTTTTCCATGTGAACTATTTTTGAAGCTTTTAGCCCTCCTTTACCTAACTGAAAGAGTCCTGAAAATGAACCGATACACCACTTGCAGCATTCCTGTCACAAATGTAGCTCATGTCCATGGGTTTAAAGGCCTGAGACTCCACAGAAGTTGCTACCACGTGAAGTACAATTCACTCCTCAGCAAAAGGACTTCTCAAGCTCTGTTATGTACAGATGCCCAAACTTCCTGCTGTGTTCTGCATTCATAGATCTCAATGTGCTCCTTGGAAAGTGGGCAATTTCCAACCTGAGGGAATAGCTGCTTCTTTAAACTTCACAGCTGGCTGTGCTAAGAAGCCCATTTTCAAAGCAAAAATAAACATCTGCTTGAAGAGTGTGTATGTGGCTGGTAACAGAAAAAAGAGGAAAGAAAAATGTAGGTTAAGAGCTAAGCCAAGTTGAGACTCAACATGGTCAATTTTTTGTTGACTGCTGGCAGACTTTGTACAGACAAAACTTTGTCAAGTAATAAACCCTTCTGAGGAAACTCTTCCAAATATCAGGGTGTTTGCTTGCAATGGTTTGAACGTGTTTACTGAGAATAACAAAGAATTTGGACACTCTAAGTGGCAACAGTAAATTATGTGTGTTCACTGATACTTGATTACTTTATACTAATTGGTTTAGTACATACCAATTATATCCCTAAATGGTTTCCTGAATGTTAATGTATCAGCTACATTCCTCATTTTCCTATGGATTTTGTAGTTAGAAAATGAAGCAGTAAGATTCCTCTTTCATACCTATTAGTCATCATTACATTCTTTAGTAAAATGGTATTTCAGATGTAAAGATATTTGCAAACATATTTAGACTGAAGTTCTCAACATTTATACTAACTGTTAACCCTTTATATGACTCTAGGTGGAAGCTTGTGGAGAGAAACTATGAAGGAGAAAAACGATCAGATGAAGTTATGACAGGATGTGTTTTATACATTTTTCTATATATGACATTGGATGACAAATTAACAGAATTGTAAAGGCTTTATAATGACCTTAGCTATTGATAGAGTCCAGTTCAACTGTGGAACCATTTAGTCATGCGTCACATTAGCGTTTCCTCAGAATATAAGTGGTACCATTGGTATTACTGTAGATGTTTGGTTGACTTTGTGTGCTGAAGATTTTTCTACTGAAGAGTAATATTTTGCTGAAACTAAAAGTCTTGCAGGAATATGTCAAATCCAATGAAAATATAGACTGTTTCAACAAGAAATGTAAAAAGAAATAATTTGGTTTTGAACTGACATTTGGAAATGAAATGACAACCTTAATTTAGTTTTGCATGGAGATTTGCTTCATCTTCAATAAAAATGAAGCAAAACAAAACAAGCATATTGTGTCAAAATGTTGATATGAAACGACAATGATCAAGTTTAGACTTCTGATGCCCATCTTTTGTTTAACTTTAAAGTACTAAAATACCCAATGTCCCCTTGTTTTGGAAAACACTATACGTGTTTAACATCCACAAACAGCTGAAAAGGAATAGCATCTTCTTGTGCAAGTAAGTATTAAAAACATATGTATCTGGAAACAATATGTACCTATTATACTTATGATGAGGCAGATGAGGCTAGCCGTAAGTGAACTTGTTTGCACTCCCACAGGAACCTACCTGCAGTGGAACTGAATACTATGTGAGTTAGTTTATCCTGCATTCAGGCTGCTTGGCGACTTTTGGCACTCACTCCTCGTGCATTTATGGCTGGCCTGAGGATGTACATGCTGCATGACAGTACACAGCACAGGCATATATCCTTACTGAGTGATTAAGCACAGGAGTAGTTGTTACTCTGTGATGTCAGCTGGTTATCTCTTAGACAAGGTGTCTTGGGGACGGTATGCTGTGGAATTTACGTTACTATCTTAAAATACGATGTGATTTCTTTAGATTAAAGGACACTGCCAGGTTAAATCAATGTCACATTTTGAATTTTAGGTCTTTCCTCTATTCTTAATGTGTTTTGAATTGAAAAAATTGAATTTGTTTTCCATTTGAGTTACTCTCTCTGCTACCACACTTCCATTCTAAGCTCCTTTGCCTGTAAAAATGTGGTTTCTCTTTGCTTTTAAATGACTGTGTTTTAAATTTCTGAATAAAGAGTTAACATAAAAATATATGCTAAGTGTTTGGCAGGGAGAATGTAATTTCACCTCAAAATCCTCACTTCAGAAAGCCAAAGAAAATCTGACATTCCAATTCAGTGTAACTGTAGAGTCTTGCGGTCTGTTATTATTAATTTTTTGTACAGTGAGAGCATCTGAGCTACCAATCTGAACTGAGACCCCCATCATGCTAGATGCAAGGACTTTGGTAGACTGATTTCCAGTTCATGATGAACACATGAAATGAGTTATGTACTAAATACTTGTTGTGGTTAAAATCTGGCTAGCATCCAAGCACCACACATCTACTCAGTCACCCTCCCCTGCACAGGGAAGGGGGAGAGAATAAAGGGTAAAGGGAAAGAGGCTCATGGGTTGAGATAAGAACAATTTCATAACTAAATGGCAATAAAGTTGGAAATAATAATAATGATTATAATAATAGTAATATACAAATATGCAATGAATGATACACAGTGAAACTGCTCACCACCTGATTGATCAAGGCTCAACCCATTCCCAGCTAACAATCCAGGAGAAGGTAGAGTTCCAAAACTGCAATCCTGGAACAGAGATGAGAGCATTAAGTATGAACATGCTCTCCCTTTCCCTTTGTCCTGGGTTAAGCTGAGACAGAGTTAACTTTCTTCACAATAGCTAGCAAGAGGCTGTGTTTTGGATTTGTGCTCAGAAGAAAGCTGATAAAAAGTGATGTTTATGCGGCTGCCAAGGTTTTTCAGCTTCTCTGGCTGTCCGCAGACCAGAGAAGCTGGGAGGGAGCCCCGGTTTAACCCAGGATCTGATCTTAGGTTCGGGATTGAGACCCAAAGTGGCCAATAATCTATTCCATAACATACCCATCATGCCCAGTATATAGGTGAGGACCCTCTGGAAGATCGGCTCTTTTGGTTCTGGATCTCTTTTGCTCTGGATCATCTCGCTCCAAGTGGTCGCTCTCCCAAGGCCTTCCCCCCCCCACCCCGGTCAGCTCTCGGTCTGGGACGCTCAGACTGTTATCTCCGTTATGTGAGTGCGGTTTCAGGACTCTCCCTGCTCCGGGATCGTTAGCTGGGAATGGGCTGAGCCTTGGTCATCGGGTGTGGGGGCAATGTCACTGTGTATCACTCATTAATATATTTGTATATAGTATTATTTTCAATGTTGTTGTAGCTTAGTTATTAAATTGTTCTTATCTCAACCCATGTGTCCTTTTTTTTCCCTTTACCCCTTTAATTCTCTCCCCTATCCTTGGGTTGGGGGGAATTGGGTGAGTGGCTGTGTGGTTTGGCCCCCAGCCAAGGGCAAACCAATCACACCCTGTTAAAGAAAGCGTGGTATTTCTTGGGTATGTGATATCTTAAAAATTATTGCTTTTCATAATATTTCTTATTCTGCTTTTAAGTCCTCTCCTGATTTTTCTTTGGCTTTGGTCTTTGAAACTGCTAAAGCATGAATCAGTTTAGGAATAATCTCTTTTCTATTGTTTCCAAAAAGATGGTGTAACTGAAAATTACTGGAACTGAAGGGGAGAAAAATCAATACCCTCAAAGAAAAAAAAGTGCAACAAAGTCTAAAATTAAAATGTACTGAAGCAGATTTGATGTAGTACATAGCAAGCTTGAGCTAAATGGACTGTTGCCAAAGCTGGATATCACTTTCTCTAGGACAAGGAGAATCTACTTTGAATTCTGTGATCAGGTTAACAAAAGCATAACTCATCATAATGTTAAAAATAATAGTAAGCTTAGTGCAAAACAGCAGTGAAGCAACTGGTGATGCCTACTAACATGTCGTTATCAGAGAGACGGACTGTTTGGTAAAATGGGCATTGAACAGGTACTTGCAAAACCTGAGGTCTGTGATGAATCCTGCTGTTTGTTCTCTTCATGATCTTGAGTGTCAGTCCTTGGCTGCTCTTCCTACCTGTTTTTAGGTCTTAGTTTTATAGGTAGTAAACTCGTTTGAACAGTGCCTATCTCTCATTTTCCAGCAAGCTAAGTGAGACCCTTGGTCTGTCCTCTGTCTCTGTCAATGCAAATTTCAAAATCCCAGGCTGATTTTCTCTGCAAACCTGTTTGTGTCTTCCCAGCTCTTTGGGATCCTGCCTGTTCCTCCTATCCCCTCTCCCCTGCTTCAAGAGCCGCAGTGATCTTAGAGCCGGCAGTATCAGGACCATGTTTCTGATCTCCTAGGAAGCTACCCTGCTGCTCTAGTCCAGCTTGTGACATTGTCAATGTACTTTGGTGTTTCAAGCACATATTTTGATGACTCACTTGAATACATATTTGTTTCCAGAACTGAATAAGTCAGAACCTTTCTCAGTCACATAAATCAACAAGAACTCAATGAAAGAAAAGTCTGAAAAGAGAATACTCAGGTCTGGCCAGGCTGCTTAGGCATAAAATATTCCCAAAGTGAATATTTCATGCCTAAACTGTAAAGCTGAGCAGATTTATGACAGCTCTGAAACAAAGATAACCAATTTCCAAGGAAGTTTGTAATTAAGCAATGTTTAATGAAGTGTGGGGCTTTCAAATATTTTTAAATTCAGTAAGATTCTAACATTTCTGTTGCAACACACTGTTACAGAAAGGCTAACCTATTCTGCTACATTCTGCAGGATTTTTCTGTGAAGAGATGATTAAATTTCCCTTTATGACTAAACACCATCTGAAAAAAGATGTTTTGTAAGAAATTCTTGGTTTCCTAATTAAAAAAAATAATTCTAATAATAAATTTCTACCAAAGGACTTTATTAGCTAAGCTTTTGTTGTACAATTGTCAATAAAATATTATTTAAAATTCAACAGGGATTAGTTCTGTCTTTGAAAAACATATTTTTTAGAAAGAAATAGGGGATTTGATAACTTTTAACATATCGCTACCATATCCCATATCTCTCCCAACATTTTGTTTAAGTAGAATATAAACTACGTGGTTTAGTTTGTTCAATTGTTTGGGGAAAAGGATCATTTTCTGCTGGGATTAATGGTAGATTAATGGCAAGACTTAGAGAAGGGAAAAAGAAATTACTTACATGAGCCCTCTTTATAAACGCTGGTACTAGAAAATTTATTCTAAAGGATTTCTATTAATGGGATATTGTATGCCGTAAGGAGTAAAACACACAATGTGGGTAAAAACATGGAAATAAAATAGAGGGAGGATTAGATCAAGCTTGCAATTACTGTTTTTCTGACAATAGCTAAGTTTGGAAAGTACTTGAGGAAAACAAGATTTGATCATAAGGATTTAGACTGGCTACATTTAAATGCTTGCAAATGAACCTTTCAGTTTCAGTAACTTTTAAAGGATTAATTTATATTTAATTGACACATGCATATATATGCATGAAAGTACAGATTAATGCATGATTAAAAACTGAAAATATAGCCAAGAGAAAGTGGTAGATGAGTTTACTCAAATGATATATACTACCTTCTTTTGAAAAAGGACCAAAAATCTGCTCTTAAAAATCTAAAATAATGGGGTTAACTGGGTTTATTTTCCCCAGTAAAAAGTAGCCAAATATTTCCCAGTGAAACTGAGAGGGGAAAAAAAACCTTTACCTAATAATGTTGCCCAGCACAGAGAGATCTTGAATTCTAGATGTGGTTTTAATACTAAGGTCCAGAAGCTGATTAAGGGCCAAAATACCTGACTGAGTTTCTGATTAACATTTCAAACACGGAGTGAAATATTCAGTCTCTGAATAATTACAAAATATAAACATCAGAGAAGAATAATGACTTTGAGTGATCTATCTCTTTGTGACAGCAAGATTATCTTTTTAAACTGGTAGTTACAAGGATTTTTTCAAAGCTAATTTTGAGGGTTGCCATTGGTAGGATGCAAACTTTTTTCCTTGGAAAAATATTCCATGGCCTAAAAGATCTTCCTGGAAAATTTTGCTGGTTCATTGATATCCACAAATCTATTCCACTTTCTTTCTCAGGTGCAGTCTCTTTACATTTACATTTATCTTTGCATTCATATTCACATTTTAAGATGAGTGAAAAAAAGAGCTAAAAACCTTACAGAGTTTAAAATATTTTAAAAGCTAAAACTTGTATACAAATATAGACAAATGATTTGAAATGTTTTTTGAAAATTTGACTCATAGAAGGGGACACCCTTTTACATTGGAAGTGTAATAATTTAATAACTTTAGTGACAGACCATATTTATGACTAGAGCGTAGGAATAGATGGGTATAAACTCTTTAGGAAAGACAGGCAGGTGAGAAGGGGAGGGGGTGTTGCCCTGTATCTCAGAGACCAGCTGGAGTGCATGGAGCTCCACCTGGGGGTGGATGAGGAGCTGCCAAAGAGCATATGGCTCTTCCTGACCAGGAAGACCAAGTGGAGGAGGCCCTCTATAAACAGAGAGAAACAGCTTCACATTCTCAAACTATGGTCCTCATGGGGGACTTCAACCACCCTGATATCTGCTGTAGGAAAACACAGCAGGACACCAGCCATTGAAGAGGTTCCTGGAATGCATTGATGACAACTTCCTCATCCAAGTGTTACAGGATCTGATGAGAAAAGGTGCTATGCTGGACCTTGTCCTTACCAAGGAGGAGAGGTTGGTGAGTAATGTGAAGCTCAAGGGCAGCCTTGGCTGCAGTGACCATGAAATGATAGAGTTCAAGATCCTTAGGGGGTCAAAGAGACAGGATGAGGGCTAGTGGCTTCAAGCTGACAGAGGGTAGATTTAGATTAGATATTAGGAAGAAATGTTTTACTGTGAGGGTGGTGACCCACTGGAACAGGTTGCCCAGGGAAGTCATGGGTGCCCCATCCCTGGAGGTGTTCAAGGCCAGGCTGGATGAGGCTTTGAGCAACCTGGGCTAGTAGAAGGTGTCCCTGCCCATGGCAGGGGGGTTGGAACTAGATGTTCTCTAATGTCCTTTCCAAGCCTAACCATTCTGTGATTCTACGATTCAATGATTTATTTATTTATTTGAAGAAGCAAAATTCCTAGTTTGGTATAGGGTCAAAATTATACATTCAAATCAAACCAGTGACGAAATTTAAATTATCACATATCTAAAGTCATGTGAAGATTGTTTCAAATTGCAAAATTTTTGTCTGTTTTGAAATCTCTTCTTAGTATTCTGCTAAACGATTCCCTGATGTTATTTGGAATTTAAATGTGTCAAAGAACTACTTCTAACACAGTAAGTACATCTTATTTTTAAAATATGCAATTTTACTTTTTTGTTTATGTAAAGAAAAATGTGAATTCTGTGTTGAGTACTCTTACTTAGCCTATCTCTTTTTCTCTTGGAGGTTACTAGGTGCGTTATTCTTTCCTAGTTGCCTTAATTTAATGTGTGAGGCCATACACTGTAAAAAGAACCCAAACATACACCCACAGAAGCAGGTTATTTTTTAATACATATAGACAATTTATTGAGTTTTATTTTGGAATTTTATAACATTGGACTCGTGTTCATTTTGGCTTGTATATTTATGTACAATAATCAATATCTGTGCATTCTCTTCCTTTTTTGTTCTAATTTGTCACAAATGTTTCAGAGCTATTCAGAACACAGACCTCTTCTACCATGTGCCATCGTTGCTGGTTTTCTTCTTTGAAGCTTTCCACTTTTCCAGTTTTCCCCTCTGTCCTCATTTAGTTTATTTTGCTTGGGAGTTCAATACAAAGTGCACTATGAAAACTTCATACCATGCTATGCTTGCTATTTTATGTCAAAGAGCATTAGACCTCCTCTTTGTGTCACAGAGCAGGTGTTGCAGATCTTGTTATGGGGCTTTGGCTGTGTGGATCCTCAGCTGTGTCTTCAGACACATAGTTTTGCTGCTTATTTTTGGGCTGCCAAATTCAAGATTTTCTTCTCAAAAAGAAAATCAAAAGTATAAAGGTTAGCTGTTTTCACTGTGCTCTTTTGGCAGAGAGGTTTTGTAAATTTGCCGACACTTAGCTATATTTTGATTTTTATTCTCTTGATGCTGTTATGCAAAGTTGTTGAGAAAGACCAGGTAAAAGTGAGATCCTTTGAGTGCATCTGAAAGATGCCACTTACTATCCAGTATTTCTGCTTCTTTCCAATAGTGCTAGTGTTCTCTGAGAACATGAGGTGAAAACGAGCCCAAAATACAAATGAGTAGGTGCATTTAGTGTGTACTTATCCAAAAATTAATTTGATTTTTTTTTAGTGTTTAGGAAACCTGACATACAATAAATATGCAAACTTTTTAATGCTTCTCAGAAAGCATTGACTGATTATATTTTGTAGGACAATGAGCATTTAATCAGACCCAGGACTGTTGACAGCACTATAATATTGACTGCCATGCAGACATATTCCACATGCGGTGTACCCAGTGGTGTCAATACTAAAGTAGTATTCCTCCTGCCAAAAGTGAGCTTGAAAGTTATATACTTTATGTAGACATAATCACAGGAGATCCTGTTTCCCTCATTTCTACCTAGAAGTCATACAGATGTTAACTGACAGAAGGGAATTCTGCAATATTAAACATGAGAGACTCCTTTGAGAGAAAACAGACAAATGCTCTGTTTCAGCTCCAAGCATGAGTGCAGGCACTTGAAGACAGCATCTGCTCTCCATATCAATGACTAAAATGACACTTCAATTTTCTAATAATGAATGTCACTTCTGTAGGGTCCAGTATAAACTTATCATAAGAAGAGCTCCATCCAAAGCAGGTGATTGTCATCCCTATTAACTAGGGACTTTTCAGTGATATGAGATTTTCTAAAGCTGAAATGAGAGATGTCAAAACATCCAATCCAAAAGAAACAAATGCCTGTCATTACAGTATAGGTTGCTAAGCTAATGACTCTAGAGAAAAGTCTATCAACTCCACATGCTTATCTGCTTCTTGCTTGTATGGGAAAGAGTGATGATATGTTGGAAACAAGGGCAATGTTGTCTAAATTATGGAGGTTTTTTTTGAATTATAGTCTTTATTTTCCTAATAGTAATGACTATAAGGGTTCCCTTACTCTGTTCATTGAGGAGGAAATGGATATAAAAATTCAAATGTTCCTCAAACTCTATCTTTATTTGTTCCTTTCAGAATAATCTGTTATGGAAATTAAGTATAAGACCTCCTGAACTGATTGAGCTAACAGACATTTTCCTGGGAGATTATTTCATTTCTTGAAGAACTTGAAATAATGTATGTTACAAAATGTCATAAGCAAAATGTTTCCTATTCCAGTTTCAGCACTAAGGAATAGATAGGCTGCTTCTGCTATGACCAAATATCTACTTTCTAAGCAACACTGAAAAGCTGTTTTCATGAGTAATGTCATTATTGGTATTAGCTAGAACCTAGATGTATTAAACTTCAGCTTTGCTATGGATACTTATTATTTGTTACAGAATTCTGGAGATTGGACAAAAGCATTTGTCTGAAAACAGGGGTTGAAACAGTTCATTCTTATAGACTAAAGAGCTGTATTTTTCAGTAGGTATGTTTGGCATTGCTGTTTGTTTTGATTGTGTATGACAATGCACAAAATAGTAAGGGGATCAAAACTGCTACCTGCCTTTCTAATATCTAAATGCATATAAATATTTTGACATGAGGAGCTGAGCTTTTAAAATGCTAAGCACTACAGTAAAATGGATTAGCCTTTAGTAAGGGGAACTTCAAATTGCAAGTGCCAGGGGGTTAATGGAAAGCGGTGTGTCATATTTCCTGATTTACCCTTTCACTATCTTGTCCAAAACACCTGGGTAATGTGTTACTCATATATTATAATTCAATAAGCATACTTTGAGTTTCAATCCTTATTCTTCTCAAAAGTTTCAAACAAACTGTATGGAAGTGCTGGCTGTGTGGAAAAGTACTCTGCTGTGGTTAGTGTCATAGAAATACCCTTATGGGCAGAATGAACATAAGGTAGAATAGATCAGCCGTTTTGGTAATTTCAGAGTACTTGAAGATCGAGAGATACTCTTAACATTTTCACAGTGGGTTCATGGGAATAGCTGTATTAATTTTAAGTGAGTCCTTTATCTATATGTATTATAGTTTGCTAGGAACACAGAAACATTTTATGTGAGACTGTAAGTTTGAAAAATACAGTAAGGTTTATTATTTTCATCAATGCTTAGAGTTCACAAAAACATGTGACATAATTGCTAGGTGATATCTATCTAACTTAGATTTCACCCTCTCTTCCTGGCGCTCTCTGACTGCAATCTTCAGCATTGATGGCAGAGGAGCCATGGAAGATGACCACCTTGCGGTGGATTTACCTTACATCCTGTCAGCTTTGCGGCTGCCTGTGAATGCTACACTGCCATGGTGGAACCACTTAAGTTAACTCATCCAGGTTGTCACAAAGCAGCAGAATCGGACGCTGCTTCAACATCTCTGTCAATTCTGAACGTCTATCATATGGTTATGTAATGTACTTTAGTGTGGTCTAGTATTAAGAAATTTATCAGCCTGAATTTGTGACACACGTGTTTCTCTTAATGGACCAATACCCCTCTTGCAAATGGTACAAAGTTGTCATTTGTAACCTTTCAAAACTGGGATATGGTGATCTGGAATCAAAGTATTAAAATGTCTGCATCTTAAGAAATCCTGGCCTTTGGGTAACGGTATATGCATTTGAGAGACAAAAAATACTGAATATTGACCATGGTAGATTGCACTTGACACAGCAAGGCTTTGTCATGAAGAGGGTTGTGTCTCCCTCTTTCTGTAACTGATCCTGACTTAAACCAGTGTGTCAAATGCTAAGGATTCCTAAGGGCCTCACAATTAATAAGAGATAATCGGATTCTGCTTTATGTCAGCTGATCATCCCACTTTCCCCATCCTGTTCCCCAGGAGACTTTCTACTATTCTCCCCTCATCCTGCTTCCCTAACCCTTTGCCAATGTCCCACTCTGCCACTCAATAGATGGTATATCCTTCGCAGGTACAACACTGAAGAAAGACTAAGGAAATGGAGCAAGGGAGTGTTTTGATCTGTATAAGTCATGAAGACGAGAATCCCAGGAACACACTTGTCAGAGAGATAGATGGTGTTGCTACCATCGAGTGGAGTGTCTTGTACGTCATTGAACAAGTCCTATGAATGCCATTTCCATCTTGACATACTATGTTACTCAGATCTATTAATATAAAGTTTTTAGCTGTGTATGTGGGTTAATATACAGTACACTGAATGTATATATATTTCTTACTGCTCTTTCACTTTCTTTCTTGTCTTTTGATAGATTTTTGAAAGTCAATCACAGTCACTGTTATACTTTCTGATTTCCCTTCCATTCTGCTCCTTTCTAAAATAAATGGCAGGATATTTTTCTTCTGTGTTGGACTTTCTACCCTTTCTCAATTTCCTCTGCAGCTCTTCCAAGAAAAAAATCAAACTATTTTCTTGATGATGAATTCACTATATCTGCTCTGCCTCTTCAAAGAGCCTTGCAGTATTGAATGTACCTCTCAAAAGATACACCAAACAAAGAGGCTTTTAAGAAGTGGATTTAACAGTAGACACAAAGAATGTTGGCAGTCTCAGTCCCGATTAAATTAATGGGATTTTGGTCATTAATTTTCTATAAGAACACTATTTTACCCTGGAAAACAAAAAGTTCTGATCCAATACCCATCAATGGAAAAAACTGCATTGGTTATGTTCAAAAGGAAACAGCAGTTCAAGATTTCAGCTGCTGCTCCCAGAAATGTCTAAATCCAAAGGCTTATTTTACCAGGGGATTTTTGCTTCAAGATGTTAGTTATTTTGTATTTTATTTTCATATAAAGGCTATGTTGATTATTTTTTGGGTTTTTTTTTTATTTTTTATTATTAGGTGATCATAGAACATATTATCGTAGAATGTATTTATGCATTCCAGCAACATCCATGTCACATTATTACTTCTTAAACAGCCCTATGTTACATTCTGATTACTCTCCTACTGTAATGTTTCCTCTTGTACATAGCAGTTTGAGACCTCTGCAGCTTACTTAAGCATGAAGATTGCTGATCTAATAGAAAAGGGCAAAACCTGGGAATGTAGCAGCACATGGGTTGAATGGAAAACTAGAATGCCCTCAGTATCAGTGCCTCTGAACCTCCCCCAGCCTGTAATGTTTAGTAATTTAAAAGTTGCATAGTATGGTATCTTTAGTTAGTTTATTAAATCTAAATGTGTCTTATCATGACTAGACATTAATTTTGTGGCTATATGCTGTAAGCTTTCACCATTAGATATAGTATAAGAATCCCCTCATCAAAGAGCTTCCTCATATCAATTTTTCTGACTGATTTTAGACATAAATCCTTTATGGTGCTGTGGATAGTGGGAAGACATCATCCCCACTGGCAAGGAAGTCTCAGTGTATTTGGTGAAGATACGTAGCTGCACCAGGGACTCAACCCCTGTGATGGTACAGGTGCCAACATGTGCTCTAGACATGTAAAGACATTAAACACAACTAGATGGGGTTTTGCATTTTTTCTACTTTTAGTAGTGACCTACTTTCCCTGCCATTTATCTTATAGGAGCTCATAGCTCATGTTAGGTCTTAGTCTTTACTCTTTGTATTGTATTTGCAATAATGATCCTGAAAGCTTTATCAGACACTGCGTAAAATCTTTTTGTAGTGTTTCATATTTCAGGTATTTTAGGATTTTTGTAGCACAATCAGCTCTAGTAGCTCTGTTTTGTATTCTTTTAAACTTCAGCTTCTTTTATTTTTTTCTTTCATCTTTTTCTGCCTCTGGAACATTTCATTATGTAAAATTTAAAATGTGCACTACATTTACTGTACAGTACACATCAGCTTCTTTTGGGCTTCTTATACCTTACTATATTTTCTTTGATGCTATGTAGGAAATCCTTGTTTATTTTTTTTAAAGCACTTTTAAAGATTTTTCTGCCTCATGCTTCATAAGATTTTTAAGAACATTTTAAATAAAAACATCTCATTTAATCTTTTTTTTTCAATTCTGTCCAGCAAGAGGATATTTTTTAAAGAACGTGAATAGATTGAGGCTATGATTGAGAAGTCTTCATCCTTTCCCTGTGGAGACACAGAAAACTCTACCAGATCACTCTCATCTTTTTCTGAAGTATTGGAGAAATGTCTCTTTCTTGTAATACAATTTCTGACCCCACATAATTCAGTACACAGAGGAAAAAGCTGGTGACCACAGAGTTTTTGGATATTGTCAGTAACAAGATATATACCAAGATAACTTTTTGAACTTCAGTCTTAAAAACAGAAGCATATATTACACATTATCCTTAATTTTTTTCCTTTTTCTTTTTTTTTTGACAAACTGTTCTTCCATATTCCTGATGACTAGAAGTAAGTCACTGACTAGATGGAAACTCTCCAGTTTCTTAAGCTTCAACGTACCTGTGGAGAAGCAGCAGAGCTACCATCCCTGCAGATGGTCCAGGGCTCTGCTCTGTCCTCATCATCTTCCTTATGTACTTTGTAGTCTTCAGGAAAAAATTCATACTGAAGGAAGCCATGAGTTAAAGGCTGGAGGCCAACATTTCATGTAGACAGTTCTCAAAGCTTACGACTAGTACGTGCTACGCTTTATCCAGTTTGATTAGGGCCTCTCAGAGACACTGTCTCAGATATCTAAGGAAAGGCACTTTCTCAGCACCACAGATGTCTGAGGCCAAATTCGATGTACAGCAATACTGAACCCTAATGGTGACGTAACTGACAGAGATCAGCTGACTTAGGATAATATAAATGATGTTTTTAAGCAAAAGCTGATACTTTCCTGAGATCACATGAGACCTGTGTCAGTGCTTAAGGCAAAGCATAACAGATAATTTTGAATAAAGTAAAACAGAAATAGAAAAGGAATTATGGAATGGTTTTCATTGTGCCCAATATAGAAAAAATGATTGTATAGAACACAGATAACTTTGTTGCAATTATCTGTCATGATGATACAAATGGTCTGCACTGACCACAGTGTTCAGTCTTGCATCCAGTTATCCTGTTCCTCGCATCCATGTTCCAACATGATAAAAGTCTACAGTGTGGGTAGAAATTCAGAAAATGAGATGCACATTATAACCCCATGGAGATTAAACTTATCCTGAAGAGTAATCACAGACCAGAACATTATTTATAGATAGTCTGCATGTAACCCTAATAAAAGAAAATTACACTATAGGCAGAACAAAATTTGCTTTAAATGAGAGCTCAAAGATCAGCATTATGTCCCAGTTTTAAATGGAGGGAATGGGAAAGGTGTTATCATAGTAATTTTGAGGGTTTGAATTAAAGACAAGTGAAACCAGCACCTCAGGATTTTTACTGAAACTATTAAATTACTCTCACCAGTGCAAAGACTATCCAGGACTTGGTGTCTTTGACTCCAAAGGTTTTGAGTAGCACTGGGACTGCAGTTGTAGTAATGAAGGACAAATGAAAGTGAAGTTCAAAATTAGGATTTTTCATAGTAGGTAAGGTGTGTAGCATTTGTTCAGAGGAGTCACAGCAATAAGATTTAGTAAGTTTTTGTATTCCGTGTGTCACCAAATATTGCCAAGACTAATGGAGGAATCCCTCTTTATATACATTTAGCAGCTGATCACTAGTAACATCACTGTGGCTGTTGTGACCTTTCTTATAAACACAGGGGAGCTCTGCTCCAGTTGTTGGAAGGTTAAATACAAGGTACCCCATTTAGGAAAGCATGTGGTTACATGCTTACCTTTTGAAATTCACAATTTTGTCATATAGAAACAAGGCCTCTGTGCACATTTATTCAAAACTCCTCTGAAATCATGCAGCACTGGCACCCTGATTTGGTAAAAATGTATACAAGTCAAGGCTCCAGAGCTTCAAAGCATGAGTGTATGGTTTTAAAGTTAAGTTTGCATCACTCCCACAGTTCACACAAAAAAACATTCTACAACCATTGGGAAGTGCAAATTATCAATCATTCTGCTTCACCTGGGTGCACAGGAGCAGATGTGTGTGTACCGATCAAACAATGATTCTTCGGCTTTTGACAGCCCTAGTACATGTATAGCTGGAGTACTCTGTCCAGTTTAGCACATTTTTTCATGAAGCTTGGGCCATTTAGGCAAGACATAAAATAATGTTCAGAAATTTTGTGTGAGGAAACATTAGAAGAAATTGAATTGCTCATTTCAGAGAGCATATAGTATAGTAACGAAGGAAGTATAGTATAGTATAGATAGTATAGTAGTAACGAATATAGTAACGAATTTCCAAATGCAGCTGCAGAATAAATGAAAAAGTGGAAAAAAAGTAATTTTCATATACAGGATGTTGGACATAGTCAATTTGAACAAAATGAAATGTAGGTAATAATCTAAGAAATTACAAAAGTAGTTAAATACTAAAATAAATTGACTGGGAAGGTTGTGGAACCTTCTGTCATTTAAGGTTTTAAAAGACAAGCTGAATAGATGTCTCTCAGGAATGTATTTGGTATATATATGGGGAAAGAGATGTGAAATAGAAATTTGCTTCCCAAAATGACATACAGGTATGAAGTTCATAGGCTCAAGGTGAAAAGCTGTGTGATTTTGTGCCAGGTCAAATTTCAGTAAATTCAGCTTTGGTTGGCTGCAGTAGTGCTTGGGGAAGACAGAGGGAGCACAGAGACTGTCGTGAACCTAAGGGACGGGTGGAGACTGGCAGTGTGCTACCAGTTAGGTTTAGGCTAAGAGAAGAAAGCAGCAACAGTGAGTTCCTGCTACAAAAAGTGAGGGGCTTTTGGACTAGGTTTCGTCCCGAGGTCACACCTAATTCTATGATGTGAACCATTTCCATTAAGAAAAGAATAATTTTGGGAAATTCAATTGGAACTGTACTAGTAAAACATTAATGTTGTTTTTCCTTTCATTTGAAGCTCTCAAGAAATGCAACTTTATAGAACACTGCTATTTATGACATACTTCATTTAAATAAATATTTTAAAAGTGAATCCCAGGCTGTTAAGCCTGAAAAAATACATATGAAATTTATTAGGTTTTCTAGGTTTTTTCATTCTATATTCTTAGGAAAATAAATTCTACCAAGAAAATTGGGTTGGCTTCATTTCTGAATGTAAGCTGTTGATCCCTACAAATATGTCCACAAATACTAATAGCAAGGGCAAGACACATTAAGTGGGTTGTTGGAGTAGTTTTGCAAAGTAATTTTGCTTTAGTCTGGTCCAAAGCCAAAAAGAAATTAATCAAATAGATTAGGTAAAGCTAGGTGTAGCATTTCAGACCTCAGTCACAAATGGGAAATAAAGGCTCCACAGAAAATTGGAATGTTTGTTTGTAACTGGCGACTACTTAAATATGAAGCATGCTTGCAGGCACCCTTTAATATAGCTATAATTAAGATATGTGGAAGAAAATGTACATTCACCCTTTCAGATTAGTTAATCACATTAATATTCAATTGACATTTTCAGTAAGTAACATTGGTCAGTGTCAAGGAATAAGCAGCAGACAGACCTCTTTAAAACTAAGCTGATCTGGCAAAAGGTTGTGAGATCAGATAAGTTCCTTAAATTTTGATTATTTTCACCACATTTTTAATCATTTCTCATTTCTTGCTGTTTCTTTTCTTGAACATACCAGATATTTCTTTTTCTTCTGTTCTTCTGTTCTTCTTCTGATCTCCATCATTGTTAGGTGAAGGTATTTAATGAAATAGTGGCTTTGCAGCCATTTCTTTGGCCATTAAAAGTTACCTTCAGGAAGTCCTGCTTTCTCTGGTTGTGGGTGTCTTTTGGGAAGGATGCACTTTTCGAGTTGTTCCTGAGAGTTTCCCTGGGGATAACTCTTCTTTCCCTCCAGATTTCCTCGGGTATGGCTTTAGAAGTTCATAGTTCCCAAACAGAGGATTCCAGTCCTTGTTGGCCTTGTAACGTCTCCCCCACTGTCTTTTCCCTTTCCCAGAACTGGGCGCTGTTCTTTTGGCAGTGCTGAAAATCGTGACAGGTTTCATTCTTCTGCAGTCTAGAAGATTAAGCTTAATGCTCTCTGCAGATTCAGGTTCCAAATCTCATGCCGTCAGCTATCATTCTTAATTTTTTTTGGATTTCTTTTCCTCTCTATTTCTTTCTCCTTGTGTCTTTCTGATTCTGTTCTTCTTTATTTGAGCTGTCTTTTTCTAGCACCCAATTTCCTTTTCTTGGATCCTATATTAATATTCTGATTTTCCCAGCAAGTCTGGACCTGTAAGGATCTTCAAACTCTATCTGACTTTAACAAAGCAGGGACAAAACAGAAGTGATGAAGGCAAGTCTGAGAGACTGAAGAGATGGTAATACCAGGATATTAGGAAATACAAAGAACCAGGGAAAAATATTGAGATGGTCTACATGATGATGGTTGTCAGGAATTCTTCTTGGAGCCATGTCAGCCAGTACTGAAATTGATTTTGCTCTAGTGGAAACTGGAATAGACCACTTTGAACCCTAACATAGAAAATTCATTGGAGATTTGGTGGAAAACTGCATCTATAGCAATTATTTCAGCAGTGCTGATAATGGATTTAGTCCCATCTCCATTAACAATTAAGCCATTTTCAGGTCAAACTGAGGACGATAAGCAGATCTCATTGCTGATGCAATAACGAGGAATTTTCTGGTGCCTCCATACTGTTGTGGGATAGTCCTCAGCCAAAACCTCAAAATGATTATCAACCAAATTCTAGATATTTCCATCTATGTTAAGACTTATCCTGCTGGAATTTATTACTGACATTAGGGTACCTTTTTATGTAACCAGATACAAGAAAAGTGTAATATTCTCTATGAATGATTCCAACAGCTGTTTGTTAAAGAAAGGTTTATACTTCAGTGTTTAAGTTTCAGTTATATTTTAAACACACTCCCATTCCTATTTAAAATGCATTCTAATTTAGGTCATTGAAAACCATAATTTAAAAATTCCTTAAAATTAAGCAAAGTATTTAATCTTACACCACAAATTATGTGTTATGTCCTGCTACTTCCTTGTTTGATGTTATTCTGGCTGGTTTTGGTTGTTTGGGAGTTTTTTGTAGTCCTTTGCAGTCATTTAGCAGTGATAGCAAAGGAATTTGTCTAAAGCAATGACACTGTTATTATTACAGTTGATGACTATGCTTGTGTTTGGAAAAGCTTCATCTCATTTACATATGTGTAATGACATATCTTGAAGTTTCCATGATATATGGATATCCACCTGTATTATCTGCTGACAAATGACCTGCACTTAAGATATTTCTCTGTCATAAAGGGGCTGATTTAAAAAAAAACTATAAAAAGCCCATAAATATTCTCACAGAAGTATCTCTGAAAGGCTGCTTTTTTTATGTTCTGCCTCATATGAATCAAAAGCTTAGGTTTCCCTTTCTCTCTTCTCTTTGTATTGCAATCTGTCTTTGATATTATGCTGTGAGTTAGGATGTCTGCTATGTAACACCAGTCAGAATGCAGTATGTTAATAAAAGAAGGAAAATGTAAGTTTGCAGTTCAGGGAGCAGTTTCTCTGAATCAGAGACTTGCTGTTAATTCACAAAGGCAGTGAATTCTGAAGGTAAGTTTTGTGCCAAAGTATGTGGGGAAAATGTAGGTAATCTGGACATGTTACAAATGCAGACAAATTGCTGCATGGATAGTACATAAATAAAGTAAGAGGACCACTAATTATTTAAATGATGGAAGAGACTTTGATCCAAAAAAAAAAGAAAAATGCAAAGAGTCAAACCTTCAGCTACTGCGAACTGTCTTGTCTTCACTAATGTGTTTTGAAGGGTTTCCTTCACATATAATGTGAAGAGAAGAACAGCTCAGAGAGGTTTTGTTTTCTTTCTTAAGACTTCATTTTGCCATTGTGTATGTGATACTGGACCAATACTGGAATGATAAGCGTTCAGAGACTGCAGGCATGTGGGGTCAGCCACCATGAGAATGTTACAAATTTCATGGCAGTCCCGGTCTTCCTCTTTTCCAGGAAGAAGCATGGGGTTTTATTCAGATATACTGCCATGTCTGGTAATGGAGCAGAGACGAATATTTGCAAGTGAGGCACTCAGGGGCTTCTCATCTCAGCTGATGTTTGAACAGCATAGCTCCACAATGTTTTGGCACAGGTTAGAACAGAAGGTGCAACAATTGCTCTGCCAGTGGAAAAGGTATACTTCATTATCTGGCAATTAATCTGGCCAAGATAATATCACAGGAGTAATTTAGATGGAGCTCAGTGCAGATCAAGAAGAAGAGAGGTTCAGAAAGGTTTAAGTCCTTACTTTTTTGTTCTAGGAGAAAAAAATTGTCACTTAGAAGGAGTTTTCATGCCTTTGGATAATAAATTGTGTACCTACAGTGCTTTTTGGCAAGTATTAACAGACAGGTGAGGAATTTCTGGGGATATGTGTATGTGAACTTAATTTGAATAGGGAATTAAATATGTGCAGAAATGGATCAGCAAAGTCTTTTGGATCCAACAACAGTTTTTGATTCTCTAAATGTGCCATTGCTGTTGCAGAAATACAGAGGAATTGGCAAGGTTAATTGTTTCAGAGACTGAACAAAAAGTTTCTGCTTGAAATGTGAGTCTCTGGATCAGCTGTCTGAATGGCCAGACTGTGAAGTCATAAATTCCTGCTTCTGTGCTTCTATGGTGTTTGTAGATGACCTAATCCCAATTTCTTTATGCACGAAAATGTCTAATGACTTCTGCACAAGTGAGTGTCCAGAGAATGCACAATCAGACCCCAAATTATTGTACACTGTTGGACCTTGCTACTGTTTCCTGTGTTACGAACTGACTGATTTAACCTTGAAAAATCATACGGCTGAATTGATTAGCTCTGCATTTTTCTGGACCTCTACATTGCATTGTGTTCTCTCTGTTTCTATCAGCTTGAATACTATAATGCAGTTTTGTCAAGGTTCTTTGGGATGCCATTTCCTAAGGACCAAGTAAGTAAGTCATGCTAGGAAAAAGAGGGGAAAAGATGAGTAACTGTTCAAGTAACTGTAAAATTCTGTCCTAAATTGTGGTCTTTTAACCATTGTTTACATTAATATTTTAAGTTTTCTCTGCACCATCAAAATATGTAAAAAGGAAATCTTTCCTGCATTTAGATTAATGATTTCTTGTTTCATGACTGTTTCATACTTGTGCTATCACCATTCCTCTTTGGGTTGCTTTTTCTGGGCTCTTTTTGCCAGGTACAGAGAAATTCGGCACAGATTATAAGAATAAAGGTATTGCAGAGAGCTGGAGTTACTGAACTGTTAGGCATTGCCTCCCTGCGTAAGGGGCGTGATGTGTTTTTGCTGGTCCGGTCATCAGACAGGTGCAGAGGAGTCCATTCCTACTGTTCCCTGAAATAACTTTGTTAGTTGCTATCTACATTCCCCTCTTTTATTGTCTTTAGGTTTTTTTGCCTTTTCACATCACTTTTTCACCTCTCAAGCCCTTGGGCTTGTTGTGATGCAGTGGGGGCTTGAGGAACCCCCCCCCCAGCCACGAGCAGGGAAGCAGGGATGCAGCAGGGCAGCCCAAGCCTCGGGACAGCTTAGCCATCTCCTCAGAGGTCAGAGCCCAGGCTGCACAGCAGGGTCACAACGAGCCTTGGACCACAGAGAGCTGCACACCTGGGAAAGGCGGAGATTGATGTGGAAACCTCCAGGTCATCAGCAGGTGACAGCTCTGATCTTCCTCCTCACCACCTGCCCTTGCACTATTGAAATTGGGGCCAGTTTAGGGGGCAACATCAAGAAAAAATGAAGTATGATGAGCAGACATACCTCATGGTAATATTTAACCATCCTGGTGTGTCTGTTATCTAGACTGGAAGGAATGCCACAGTGAACCCCATTCAGCCCCACTCCCACTGGCAGCAGGGATCTGCGACAAGGAGATGGCTGCACACGGGTTTGTCCTGACCCAGAGGGAGGACAATATCTGTCTGGAGCAGATATTGGGGGGCACACCTGACACCCTCCATCCACAGGCCCCTGGCCATCTGAGGTAGGGCACGCTTATTGCTCCAGTGAGCAGGCTTGCAACTAACCACAGGTGGGATTTTTTCTTTTGTACATCTAATATTATAAAAGTGCCTTTGCATATTAATGTACAGCAGCTGCTGTTTTCAATCTCTCTTTCCCTCTGTATTTGTACATAAACATCTTCAGAATTTCTTAGTTATCTTTTACTTTTTTTTCTTTCTTTGTCAGAAACAATCATATTTTAGGCAAAACTGAGCAGCGTTGCCTATTACTGAGGCTGCCAAACATTCTCATTGACACAAGCCTTTTTTCAGTTACTTATAACTCAGCCAGACTCTAGCTGTTTATGATGAATTTTTCCATGCCAGTTTCTGCCTCCAGCTGAATCTTTGCATCATAATGTTTCAAGCTTTTCTGAGAATGATGTTAGAGGAAAATGGGTTGTTTTGTCCATAGGATTCAGAAGTTTTTATTTGAAATACTCAAATATCTTTTATTTGGAGGAAGAAGAGATGAGGAAGAAGTAGAAAGACTGTAAAATATGCGATATGTGTCTTGCTTCCCATAAAAACCTGACGGACCAGAGGTTGAGGACAGACATCCAGATTTTGGAAGGTGGAGTCCTGGGAAGGTATATAAGGCTGTCAGGAAAATGGCCAAGGAGTGAATGCGTGCAGCTGGACCAAGGAGAAAGAAGGGGTAAAATGTGATAGAGCTGGGAGAGACCTGGAAGAAAGACCTGGGATTGCCCAAGTGAGTAATTGGAGGCAGGTAGCTAGGAGAAGCAGGGCAAGGACCCTGAGACAGTAACAGCCTGAGGAGTCCCGGGAGATTCTGTGGAGCTGGGATCATGGCAGCTGAGATTCAGCACCAGCACTGCCTCGTGAGTTTTCACTGCATTGATCACCCACTGCTCTTCCACAGCATCCTAGTTTCACTCACTGTGCGGAAAGCATTTCTCCAAGAAATTCTGCAGTTCTGTTCGGTATAGAAGAGTCTTGTTTGGAGGATGCTAATCTCCCCACTTTATTATCTCCCCACTTACTACGACAGAGCCACGGTGCTGTTGGATAGAGGAAGGACAACAGACATTATCTACCTGGACTTGTGCAAAGCTTTTGACACAGTCCCACATGACATCCTTGTCTCTAAGTTGCAGGGACATGGATTTGATGGAAGGACCACTCGCTGGATAAGGAATTGGCTAGATGGCCACACTCAGAGAGTTGTGGTCAATGGCTCAATGTCCAAGTGTAGACCAGTGACAAGTGGTGTTCCGCAGGGGTCAGTACTGGGACCAGTGTTGTTTAACATCTTTGTCGGAGACATGGACAGTGGGATGGAGTGCACCCTCAGCAAGTTTGCTGATGACACCAAGCTGTGTGGTGTGGTGGACACGCTGGAGGGAAGGGATGCCACCCAGAGGGACCTTGACAGGCTTGAGAGGTGGGCCACTGCAAACCTCGTGAAATTTAACAAGGCCAAGTGCAAGGTCCTGCACATGGGTCGAGGCAATCCCAAGCACAAATACAGGCTGGGCAGAGAATGGATAGAGAGCAGCTCTGAGGAGAAGGACTTGGGGGTATGGGTGGATGAGAAGCTCAGCATGAGCTGGCAGTGTGCGCTTGTAGCGCAGAAAGCCAACCATGTCCTGGGCTGCATCAAGAGAAGCATTAGCAGCAGGTCAAGGGAGGTGATTCTCCCCCTCTACTCTGCTCTCGTGAGACCCCACCTGGAGTACTGTGTTCAGATGTGGGGCCCCCAACATAAAAAAAAAGACATGGACCTGTTGGAGAGAGTCCAGAGGAGAGCCACAAAATTAACCAGAGGGCTGGAGCACCTCCCCCATGAGGAGCCTGGAGAAGAGAAGGCTCTGAGGAGACTTAATAGCAGCCTTCCAGTACCTGAAGGGGACCTACAGGAGAGATGGGGAGGCACTCTTTATCAGGGAGTGTAGTGAGAGAACAAGGGGTAACGGGTATAAGCTAAAAGAGGGTAAATTTAGACTAGACATTAGGAGAATTTTTTCACTATGAGGGTGGTGAGACACTGGAACAGGTTGCCCAGGGAGGTTGTGGATGCCCCATCCCTGGAGGTGTTCAAGGCCAGGCTGGATGAGGCTTTGAGCAACCTGGTCTAGTGGAGGGTGTCCCTGCCCATGGCAGGGGGGTTGGAACTTGATGATCTTTAAGGTCCTTTCCAACCAAAACCATTCTATGATTCTATGATTCTATGATTCTATGATTTATGTATTTATTTTTCATAAGCTGGAAATATTCACAAATGCCACACAAATTGTGCAGAATCTTGCAATCCAAATTTTCTGCAGTACAAACAAGGTAATGTAACAAACAGTGAAAACAAGCTATGCCTCCTAATGTCATCCAGAGCCTAAGGTAACATTAGAACTAGTGTTCAAAATGAAGGTAGGGATAGAAATTCTAAGATTCTAAGTAGACTTAATTATGAACAACAAGAACAAAAAGAAAGTTTTTTTTCCTTTTCACAATTCTCTCATGCTTCCTTTGCCTTCTCAGGGTGGTTTTCCTCTTTCCTATTTTATTCTTTTGCCTCCTGTCTAAATACAGAGGCTGATTTAACTAGCTAAGATTTCATCTTTTGTAACAGTACTGTGACCCGTGACCAGAAGGGCAGCTAACAGCACTGACTTAAAGAACCTGACTCTGACATCTGCTAGGTCTTGAAGGGGCTGATAAGGCTGTGTGATGTTTTTGCCTTTCTCTAGCAGTGAATTTGCAAGTAGGAGTCTGCAGTTGCAACTGAAAACATTTTTTTTCTCTTTTCTCTCTTCTTCTGTGTGTGTTTTTCTTGTTGTTCCTTCTAGAAAGAACATAATTAATGTATATTTTTCCCAATAAAGGTTAGAATATTTGAAAATTGATCAAGCAGTAAATTTTCTATCTAAAAAGTCTTTACAGTAAAAATGAAGGAATAAGAGATATGTTAAAAAGAAAACCTTTGGTAAACAACTACTCTAAAGCCTCTGTATTTGTTATTTGAGCATTATTCAACAATCTAATGCTGTACTGTCATATCGTCATTTCACAGCTTTGACCTTTTAGGCCCATTTAGTTCTTCAAAATTAGAAAGCACACTGCAGGAAGAGAAGGAATAGCGGCTAGTTAGATCAATTGAATGGAGCTCTGAAAATCTCGATTTGTCTTCCCAGCTTTGTCAGTTGGACACTTTCAATTAATCAAGAGATTAAAAAAACGTTTTCATTTACTACATACTCTTGTGTTTCTGGATGTTTGACTCTATATCCCAAGGGCTGATCTGCACAAGTGCAGTGTTTCCTGTGCAACTGAAAGTAATGTGAACTGAAGTTTGAACATTTAAACATCCTCTATGGTATTAAATTGCTTTGAAAAATCATGACCTAGTTCACAGTTTGGATTCCGTTCTTCTGTTCTGTGTTTTCTCATTTGTAGCTAATATTATTTCCTCTATCTCAGATTCATTCATATTGATAATGACCAGTAAAAATTACAGTGATTATTCTGACCCAATAGTAATTTTGTGCTGCAGACAAGATGGATCAGGGGGCTCAGTCTTTTTATCAGAGGATGTGTTCATATTTCAATAGCAGTCACGAGATCACCTTTCTTGATCATCCTGGCAGCCAAATGACACACTAAACTGGCCTAGAGCAGGTCTTTTTTATTTTCTGGATTTGCAGATCTCCAAACATTTTCCAGCAGAAGCACAGATCCATGGACTGAATAGAAGCCCCCTGACAAAAGGAACTTTCTCTTCTTTGCTTACCCTTCATGGGCTCATTAAAAATTGTTCACTGTCTGGTAGAGGTCTCTGGGCTGCAGGTTAAAAACAACTTTAGAGACATTAAATTTTCTGTCTCATCTCTCTAGACATGTAGTTTTCACTGCTGTTATCTGCATTATACAGGTTCTGGAGAAAAAAGATTTCTACGTACAGCCCTTCCTTCTGGACATGAAATCTACTTAAATATCTCCATCTTTAAACTGCATTTTCAGTAAGATATATGACTTTTATGTTAATTTAGTGCATCTGATTGTCCCATTAGAAAGAGATGCATGTAAAATGAGTGTTGGGAATTCTACACAGGATACAAAATCAATGTGCATAAATATAGCTTGATATATATATGTAGTGGAACAGCATTTATTCACATATGATCCCTGATGACCATCCTTCTGACCACACATATCAAAAGATGGATTGCTAGGAAGAGGTGCTAATACTGTATTAGCTGAAATGACAGTCCCATTTGACCATCAACTGCAAACCTACCTGGAAACCACAAATGTGCTTTAAATAATGCTAGAAGGGAAATAAAGAGAAATGAAAAAGCTATTGGTGCTACTAATTTGAGAAAGGATTAAAAGGCCAGTTAAACAGCTCTATTTTGCAGTCTCATTTTAAATTATTCATTGTGCTGGACATGCAGAAAGAATGACAAAGCACAGGGGATATGGTTTAATTAGCCTAAAACTTTATTAACTTCATTCATCTGGGAGCTATCTGGCAGCAACTTGTACAGTGTAGGTTATCATGCCCTTTTCACTCTTTACAAACTATTTAAAGGGGTTTATCTTCAGCTTCATCCCCATTCTCACCCTCTGGTACTGGCTCATTGAAATTGCAAACAAGTTTAGTGGCTTCTTAGTCCACATGTTTTACTTTTGTCAGTCATCTTCCTCACCACACTGTCTACTGCAATCTTCAAAATTCAATTACAGGCTCTTTGTTTTGCTCTGGGGAAAGGTATGGGTCTTTAGAATGTGACAGTCTCCTCAGTGTAATGCTAATGTCTTACAAAGTCTCAGCTTTGCAAGGTGCACAATAAGCAGTGCATCAGACTGTCCCCAGGTGTCAGACTGTAGAAATGACACAGGCAGTCTCCCCTGCCTCAGCTGGGATCACTCGCTGGAATTTCTTACCTATGTCCAGTACCCTAGTCACACCTCCACACATGCCCTTACAATATCGCCCAGGCCTCTGAAGAGGGTGCAGTAGTATTATAAGGCATTCACTTTGCTCACTTCTCATTCCTAATGGTGAGGAGGGTGAACAGGTTCTTATATGCCATGTACACATCTGTTTCTCTGTTGTTTTCAGGGTAGCTTTACCTCAGCCCTAAACCAAAATGCTCAAACAGTACTGTGAGACTGTCCAGACCTAAAACTATCCCCAAGCAATGAGATGCTAATTTTCAGCCTCTTTCAGCTAAATATAATTCCTGAATACCTCAACTAGCATAAAACATTTAATGGAAACCTCTTGTAGTATTCTATTTACTTTCCCTGCTTTGTATTTGATAACTCAAGATCAAAAGACTGCTCCACTCCTCTGCTTTAAGTCTCTAAATCTCCACATGTCCGATCCTTGCCAAGACAGTTCCCTTTTCTCTGCTGTAAACAGTCCCCAGATGCCACCTGGACTGTAATTGGGTGCAGAGAAAATACACTGTTATTCTGGCATATCTAAAGTAATCAGGGGCCAGAGATGTTCTTTAAAGAACACTAGGAAAATTACTTTGATTTTACAAATTAACTGGGAATTTAAAATGACTCTGTTTTCCATTTCCATTTTAACTGTGTTCGTACTCATTTCACATTGAACCTTTGCTTCACTTGAGATATTCTTCCTGAGTAAGTAATTTGAAGGATCTGCTTAGCCTTTTACAAGCTTTTCCCTGAAGTTCTGACACAGAATTGTGAAGATTTTCTGTAGTATACAACAAAGCTCCTCCAAATAGGCAGTGCTGACCTGAAGGAGGAGTGGGAAAATTCATATTCACTGGGGAGATGGAAATGACTCAAAGTGCAGACAATACAAAAACATCAGGCAGCCCAGGTATCTCTGAGTTTTATTCTTCTTAGGTAAAAGGTCTCATATTTCCCTCTAACTCACTGAACTGAAATTCACAGACAAACCTTTAAATATGAAGGAATATGAACATTCAATGATCCTCTCTGGCAACTGTCAGGAAGCTAATTGTAAGTTGCTTGGATTTCCTCATTACTGTTCACATGCTGCCAGATTTTTGCTTCACATGTGTTATTCTGTGCATGGAATGGAACAGTTGAAGTCCTTGATACTTTATGTTTGAACTCCATGCTTTTTCTTGACTATGATGGATTTACCATGAATATTAAGAATGTTATTCTTGTTCAGTGTGGTAGCAAGAAAGACATAAAGTAAACTGAAAAATTTGGCTTCTTGCACCATTTTGTACAAATTGATAGATTTTCACTAGGTACATGAAAGCAAAAATCTAAGGAAAAAGAAGTATTTGGCAAGTAAAATTTGAAGAAAAGCACCTTAATTTTCTCTGTGATAGGAGACAAAAAGCAGGTATAGGTGGCTTTTGGAATTTTTTTTCCAAATTAAGAGAATATTCGTAATACAAAGTATTTGAAGTTGCTATGATAATGGCAGGTAACATCTTAATATTGGAAATTTCTTTGAACATCTTGGTGCTAACCAGATCAAAGAAACCACATTATGTATCAAATACAATATTACTGCTCAGTAGGCTCTCGCAAAAGACTCTCAAATGTTCAAAAACAAAAGAAGGTCTTGTCTCTACATGATGCTTTGTAAGAGTTACCTTCTAACAAATGAGTTCTTTAGTGAGATGTTAAGAGAATTTGAGTGATTTTAGACACTTTCTTTCTATGGAATAAACAGAATCAACCATCAATGATGCATAACTCAATGTTACACTTTTCCTGGGCAATGGAGTCCCTCAAGGGATTGCCTCTATCTGTCCTCAAACATGTGCAATTCCATGAAATCTAAATTAGTGACTACCTCATTCTGAAATATTGAACACATCTGAGATGAGGAAACTGCAAAGCTGGTGAATACAAAGTGGGAGCAATCTTTTACCAACTAGCAAGCCTTAAGCATCTGCTTTTAGGCATTTCAGTAGAGCAAAACTGTGTTTATGGAGCCTTTTTGAATACCAGGTTTGACTTACAGCTCACACAGACAACAAATCTATCAAATCTTGTTTCAAATTGTATTTGTTATGAGTTTCTGAAAGGCTGTGTGATATTGAAAATCCCAAAACATCACTTGGCTGCCTAATACAGATGAGAATATCTGACATCCAGTCTCTTTGTCTAGAGTAGCAGTGTCTGCTGAAAGCTCTGTTTATGAAATCCTCAGGGTATGGCAACCAGAAAAACACCAGATACTTGAATATATCAGACAGAATTATTTTGATATAGAAAGACTGACAAACAGACACACCCAAGGAGATATCTTACTTCAAGCATTTGAAAGAAAGAAAGGGTAAAGTAAAAAGGAAGATTTGGCACTTAGTATTTATGAAGAGAGTTGTGCAAGTAACAGATCTTTTGGTTCAGTGGCCTTTCAGAAATGTGTATACACAAAATTTGTTGGGGTCTGCTGAACATACTCAATCCTTATTTTCTTTTTAAAATGCTCTTACATTTCTGTTTGTCAAAACTGGCATGAGTTGTTTGGATTTTTGCACTTCTAATCCCTCTATTTTCTGCCTGATACTATTAATCAAATAATATCAACATCAGCTTTATTGCTCCAAAACTGTGTTTTCAGCCTTTTTTTCTTCAGACTATACTTTGAACAGCTCTGCTTCTGAATATTATGTGCATAGACAAAGAACGAATATTTGAGATTGTGCTTTTATAAAGAAATAAAAAAAATACTAAAACCTATGGATCTTGAAATGGTAAACCATATACATTCAAAGTGTATTCAAGCTAAAGGTGCAGATTTAATGCACTCTTCAGCATGTGTCAAAGTTTATAAGCTGGGACAGAATCAACAGCAACTTTCTAATGAATTCACAGTGCTTTTGCCTCGGAAGATGCAGGCATAGGCTAACTAGCAATTACAAGGAAGCAAAATACTTCAAAATAGTTGTCGGTATGTGGACCGTAGGGAAACAGATCTCACACATGAAAAGTAGATTTTTTAAGTGATTGCTGCAAAAATAGTTTTTCTGACATGGAGTACCCAATATCTCTAGTGACAATAAAGGATGTTATTTATATTGGCTACTATGAATATGTAAATTTGCAGCATCAGCAGAATTTTAACATATCTCTGTGTTACTTCAATAAAATGTCGACACTGTTACATCTATCATGATATTATTAAACAAAGGCCTACTGGGGTAATAATTCCTCAGACAGAAATGCTGGGCTGTGGAAAAGGCAGACCAGTATAGCTATTCATGTCATAGAGCATATAGAATCTGTTGTCCTAAAATGAGTACGTTTGAAATTGTTAACTGAAAAATTAGTCAGTGGTGGAAGCCATTATGGCAAAAATACAGAGTACTTGAAGTCAAGATAATTTAGTCTGAAGCTAAAGCTGTCTGAGAGCTGGAAGGAAAGGACATGCTTGCATAAAGCCAACAAAACCCTCTGAAGAGCTGTTTTGTGCAAAGTATGTTAATCCATACTGGTGACTCTCACAAACAGACAATGTTGATGTAAAAAATAACACAGGATCAAAAAAATTAAGTTCAGAAGGGATTTTTGGTGGGGAGGTGTCCTCTAGTCCAACCACCTTCTCAAAGCAGGGACAATTTCAACGGGAGGTGAGGTTGCTCAGCCAAGTCTTGAATGGAGCGCATACAACCTCTTGGCATCTTGTTCCAGATAAGACATGAATCTCTCAAGGATGAGAAAAAGAAGCTACTCAGAATGGAATGAGACAAAATAGAACAGCAAAATTCCCTTCTTACTTCAAGCACCGCTCAGCTAACAGAAAATTTTTGTTTTCCTCTTTCAGAGGCAAAGTATATCAGTGAATGTTCCGGGCTGGCACGTAAGCAAACATGTACTGATAGTTCCAGTGGGTGGTGCTTCAGAGCACTGAGGTATTTCAGGGTTAATAACACTGCATGCAGAGCACTAACAGGAACTCCTTCTTGGTATTTCACAGAGCAGGAGACACTTCCCCCAACTTGATTTAACAGTGTTGTAGTTTATTAATCTGTAATTCTGTGTCGCCACAGTGGCAGACATTTGCACTAAATAGATCATCACTGCAGTTTTAGCTGTTAATTGAACATTCAGATTTAATTTAACTATGTCTGTGATAGGGTTTTTGTATAAATAGTATTTAGAAAAACTGTATTTGGTGGTTATATTTTATTTCATATATCTATACAAGATTTAATCCTTTGGTAGATCTATAGATGAGCTAGAGCTCTTATTCTTTCCTGATTTGCCTAAATAATTGTCTTTTTTAGCTTTACTGGTACCAATCCCCTGGCCTCACTTTGTGATTTATTTATGATTCCTATGCTTCACAATCTTGGTAAGAAGAAGAATTAAAAAATTCTGAAAAGGAACAGGAGTATACAAAGCTCTCAATGGCTAAAAGTCTAATATTACAATGGGATATTCATGTGGCAGCTAAACTTATCTTAGGCAGAATCCTAAAATCCCTTAAAAAAATGGTGGATGGAGGTAGACGCACTGTGGAAGGTGAACCAGAGCTCGTGAGTGAGATATTAGAGGTTATTCTTTACTCAGCGTTAAAGTGTCTTTCAAAGGAGGTAGTGGGGACTCTTCTCCTGAGGTG
Source organism: Pterocles orientalis (assembly GCA_011057875.1). Classification (NCBI taxonomy): domain Eukaryota; kingdom Metazoa; phylum Chordata; class Aves; order Pterocliformes; family Pteroclidae; genus Pterocles; species Pterocles orientalis. Next base: position 379,217 of record WKFP01014104.1, read on the forward strand.
AATGATGCATCATCTGTTCCTCCATTAGTATACATTCTCGGTTCCTTTGTTAGTACTAATTTGTTCCTAGGTGTGGTGGGTTGGCCCTTGGCTGGGGGCCAAACCACACACACCCGCTCACACAGTCCCTGCCCCCACCCAATGATAGGGGAGAGAATTAAAGAGGTAAATGGCAAAGAGGGCTCGTGGGTTGAGATAAGGACAATTTAATTACTAAACTACAATAATATTAGAAATAATACTATATACAAAGA
>WKFP01014104.1:379490-398701 GCA_011057875.1 Pterocles orientalis
AGCACTCCTGGGAGACTCTTCTCCTATATACTGGGTATGACGTGCATGGGATGGAATAATTGGTCAGTCTGCTTCTCAATCTTGACTTAAAAGCAAATCCCAGGCTAGAAGCCGGGCTCTCTCTCTGTCTATTGAGAGAGAGAAGCTGAATGTATCTCGTCCTTGAGAACAAATAGCAACATCCTAGCAATAACTATAAACGTTCTTCTCTGTTTTTCTCTTATCAATTCTCTCCTGAGCAGGAATGCAAAACATAGCTTCTTTGCTAGCTATTTATGAAGAGAAGGGAAAAGGAAAAAAAAATTAACTCTGCTCTGCTTAACCCTCGACACTAGGCTTTTAACTGCACTAATATTTATGTACGTCTTTAATCTCCCCACCTCTCTTTACTGGATTCTGTGCTCTGTATCATCATCATTGATAATCAGCATAGCCCAAGGAATAAGTGTACTCCTGGCTTTAAATGTTATTCATTAATTTTGTGCATGTTTGTCTTTGCTTTTTATTTATTGGCAAACTGATTCCTGTGCATATCCCCTTTCTGATTAGTACAGAGCAAATGGGAAGGGTAAGTGACAGCATTTGACTTAGTCTCTTCAAAGAGTGACACAGGGCAGGACATGGGAATGGATAAACAGCTGTTTGAAATTAGACGCTGTGCGTGTGAAAATGAAGATGTGTCAGCTGGGGAATAGAGCAGGGTCAGGTCTCAGACCTCTGCTACCTTTAATGGGACCAACTTGCTTGTGAGAGGAAACTGGAAGAATATTAAGTGGAGTGTGGAACAAATAAGAGCTTTTGTAGAACTGCTTTGAAAAATGAGTGCTGTCTGGCAAATGAAAGTATGCCTCAGTTGCATAATCCTGCTACGTCCAGCAGGCTCAAAGCAACACAATTATAGCAGGAGTGCTATTGTACCAGGGGTGGAAGATAAATGAAGTATTGATTTCAGAACCAGCAGAATGCCACGAAAGGGACATACAGTGTTTCCATGGGACCAGATCCACACTTGCTGTAATTCGGTGTTGCTCCATTGAAATCAAGCTGATTTATGCCAGCTGTAGCTCTAGCCAGGTATATTTGTAACAGGAGGGCAAAAATAAAAGCCATGCTCAGAATGCTTGGTAGGAGTTCATTTCCCAAAACAGAATGATGAACACACAGGCACTGCAGTTTATCTGTTCTTTCAGCTTACTGCAGTGCTCATCTCCAGATAATTTCTGATCTGTCTTTAGCCTTTCTGAATAACTCTTTTCATTGCTTCCTGGAGTGTTGTCTCAGCCTGATGTTCTCCAACTGAAGAACTGATTTTGCTGTAGAGGCATGAAGACAATTGCTAACCCATCCACTGCAAGCGCACCTGCATCATGCCATTTTTTTTTTCCTTTAGCCCCACAAAAGTGTTATTGCAATGGGCTCTTCATTTTGGCATTCCTTCATACCTGCCAGGATGTGCCACCAAAAGGAGAGTGACCAGTGCTGAAATATCAGGTATAGATCTTGCATGGATCAATGACTGCCAGCATTATAGGATGGATCACTCTTGTCTGCATGCTCAGAAAAAGATGGATCTGGGGAATAAATCACTTAGTTCTAGTGGTTTCAAGAAGACGCCGCTGTGAGTGCAAGCAATATGCTAACAGAACATTCCACAATGTATGACCAGGACAAAGCACTGTGGGATACTCCTCCGAAAGTTGCATACTTGTACCTGCAAAAAGGTCCATGCTGTGTGTGCACGAATGGTTTGGATGAAGTAAGGAACAAAACACCTAATAATGAATGGTGGAATATCCAAACAAAAGCTATGTGCCAAATCTATCTCTATATTCTATCCTCAGATTTTATTAGTACAGTGCTATTCTTCACATTTTGAAGACCAGCAAGGGTGCTGCTAATGTTCCTATAGGTCTGAAGTTTATACAACTTTCATATGTGCTTCGCAAAGGTCTGTGTGCAGTGTTTCTTTTTTGCAGTATATGGATTAGCTGAGGCAATCTAGACTGCCAAGAGCCTGCTTTGGTCACTTTTGGCATTGATTGACCTAACCAAGAACAGAGACAACATTCTCTTTCTTTTAGTGTAAGTCTAAACTTGTCTAAATATAGGGGAGAGTAAACATCCACAGGAATATATGTCCTTGGAATATTTCTGTTAAATTTTCCCCAAGAGAATCTTGGACAATCTCTTTGAGGTTTCTGTTTTCTACAGGCTTCTAAGTGATCTTGACATGTAGTGTATGCTTGCGTGTAATCTCATTCTGAGTATACTTGATTTTCGTCTTGATTTACGTATTATAAGTGAGACGAAAATTTAACATCAGGTTACTGAGGATTAAAGTGCATTTGTGGCACTGTTTAAAATATTTAAACATACTGCACAGAATATACTTTTTGAAAAATTGAAGAATTCTCCCATAGTCATGTATGTGTAATCCTAGATAATTGGTAAATAAAATTAAAGAAACATTCCCAGTAGATAAAGTTGCTTTAAAATGAGTTACTGAAAGTCCAGGATTTTTGATTTGTTGTAATAATTTGGTTTCAACTGCATACCAACTTGAATAACACATGCTTCTTGAACATTATGTTAAAATGTTTTAGTCAATCTATTGATTCAATACTATTCACAAAATTCTTCAAACCAGAGCAGATCAAAGGAAACAAAACTCTGCTGAATTTTTTTTTTCCAATTTGTCACAAGCCTTTTTGTATCTGTATTTCAAAAAAACCTGTCTTGTTAGTTGAGCTTGCCATAGAATATGTAGTACCAATAGAGGAATCTACCTAACCCAAACATTAAAGATTTTATTACTGTATAAAACAGAATCATAAGTCTGAAAGTCTGTATTGATTAGTTAGCAAATATTTCCCCATAAAAACTGCAAGTCTTTTGGTATGTTTATAACCAATGTACATCTGTGTTAGGTATAAGGCCCACTCAAGAATACTAAGAAAAGAGAAAAAAGCTCAGTCTGCTAGATTAAGGGAAAAAAGGTGTCAGTTCCATAACTGAAATCAGAATAATACTGCATTATGAACTTGCTGTGAAGAAGGGATAAGAAACAAATGTGTGGACAGATATTTTTTTCCTTTTAATTTCCCCCCTGTTTCCCACATCTAATGGCAACTTGGCCAGCTTGATTTCCCGATTTTTCTCTGCTTAACCAGATAAGTATTGTGGGGGCTTCCTTTGTTTTCTAAGAGTGCAAAAAACTCATGTCCTCATAAATTATTGTCATTCTGATTAGGAAAAATCCTTAAAAACTTGTATGGTGCAAGAAGACTGAACACATAAAAGGCAATGTTTCCCAGTGTTTCTCTAAATCATTAAACTATGGAAGAGGACTCCATACTCATTCGGACATAGTGCGTGCTTTGCTGGGGAAAAGTAAAAAAGGAAAAGTGGATATGTATGCACAGGATGGGATCATGCAAGTGAAGTCTCATCTTGAAGGAGAGGGCAGGAAAAAATAATCTTGTCATATACGTTTACTCCAAAGGTTTCTGATTCATTTAATGAAGGAGGAGAAATCCTTCTTTCAGGATGAACTGGTTTAACAGTAGAAATTGTGAAGTTCCACAGCACAGTTCTGACCATGAGGAAGCAACAAATTGGCCCAGCTTCTTTCTGCCAAAATCTATATCTGGAGCTTGGCCGTAGTCTACCACTGATCAAAGAGAAAAACTGCTAAAATTAATCCTGAACTCTGTTGAATAGTCAGTGACAATAGGTGCCCCTTAAACAATGGAAATATAAAAAATGGTGAAACCTTTTTCGCATAAATAAAAAAGGAAATCCTGGGTGTCGATGCCCTTTAAAAATCCAGAGTGTTCTAAGGGCCACTTGCAACAGAACACTTCACAAATGGAGAATAATCATTGAACACAGGAAGCAAGCCAAATAGTTTCTTCCTTTAATGAAGGAAAAGTTACTTTTCCACCCAGATATTTTTTTTCACAGAGGCATGCACAAGTAACTGGGATCAAGAAAAAAAAATTCTGTTTTTTTTTTTTGTTGTTTTTGTTTTTGTTTTTAGAAAAATGGGTCAGTTTTTAAGAAACACATCTCAGAACCATGAAATCCAGAAAACTTCAGTTTACTGCTTTTAGTCATGTTGATAACTTACTCAACTGAAAATTATTCCAGATAACATTTTTATTTATTGATTTCCTGTACAATCAGGATTAAGCACTGTGGAATGAAGGTACTCATAATATGACCCGAAGAAAACACTTACAGTGCTAAAAAATTAAACAGCTTGGTATTTTATTATTATTTATAATTTATATGGTATCAAAGGTGTCCTTAAAGCTTTGCAAACATGTGGAAGGACCTGCAGGAGCTAACAAACTAATGTAAACAGATACAGCAGTATAAATGTTCAAGCATACAGGCAGAGCTGAAGAGGGAAGATGCTTTAGTACTACTTGATGGATGTGACATGAATCCTCAAATCCAAAAGTCTTCATGGCCTATCCACATCCAATCTATCATCTCCTAGGCAGTACTGAGAGGTCAGCCACTACCTTTCACTGGCCTGGGTTATCAGCCACTGTCATTGGCTAGTTACATTTTCAGACAAGCATTTTTCTGCTCTCTCCTATTTTACTTGTCATTTGAAAGAGCTCCTTATAAATATAGGTAAAGGAGTTCTCCTTTAAATATCTCTTTGTATGTTACCTGGCAGTGATGCCCTGGAAAACACTATAAAAAATGTATCTGCTTCTGGGCTGAGACTTTTACCTAAAATATTGACAGTAGATGTCTTGCTTTTTTGATATCTGTTGGCTTTTTTTCTTTAAAACTCACAGAAGATGATAAGCTTCTGAAGACAGGCACTATATTTTTGCTGTGTTTGCCCAGCAATGTTTTGTTGCATGGCTATAATTTGGTGCAAATAAAGCTGAAAAAAATAAATAAACCTTATAATTACCAGTGAATTTTAAGGATGGAGTAGAAGAAGAAAAAAGAGGGGGAAAAAAGAAGACAGAAACCCCACTTAATAGTGGTCCTGTGACATAGTTTAAAAAAGCTAACTCTGTTAGAAGGAGTATAGTTTTCATCCAAAGTTTTCCCTTGTCGCTCTTTCATTGGAGGAGATCTCCCTGCAAACCTCTCCATATCCCCTCCCTGTATGGTTACTCTCTTCCCATTTAGGATGAGCACATGCATCCAGTGTAGATGCTGAGCTGAAAAGCAAGGAGGGTTATCGTTCACGTAACCGGGGAAAGTCTGGGGCTATCCTCTGCCACAGCAAGAAGATGGATAAAGACTTTTTGTGTCCACTACATTATATTAACAAAACTCCATTTTCTCCCAGGGCCTGTAATTTATAGTCGCACGTGAAAGAGGTAAGTCTCAACCTCTGCAACTCCTACAATGCTCTAACAACACTCCCGGGAAGCAGAAAGAGATAGGAACAGAGCCATGAAGCTCTGAGAAGGAGTGGTCTGGAGTTCACATGTGAAAAACATGACAGGTAGATTGGAGGAAAAATGAGGTCCTCTGGTCCTTGGACCTTGGCTGGCTTCTTGAGAAGCAAAGAGGCTGGAAAGAGGAAACATGATGACCAGCAAACTGGACAAGGAGTAAGATGATTGTGTATGAGAAAGAAACTCACCAGAAGGGGAGACGGTTTTTAAGATACATTATACGAAAGACACAAGAGAGCTAAATTTTTGGGCTATTCAGGGTCAAGTTATCCAGAAGAAGAGACAGAGGATGTGAAGGTGGTAAAGGAAGATATTCATGGTAAGAGAAAAAGGGAACACCAGGTTGTTATCCAAAAGACTGTTTCTTTGTCCCATTTATATTACACTGAGAAAGGTATATTTTGGCACCACAGAATTGCTAGATTCTGAGTTACATTTGTATTTCATATGCTTCTTTAAAATACCATTTCTGAGAAGTAATCCACAAATAATCGTAGAGCATGGGTTCCCTTTCAAGGCAACTCTGAATACAGCAAACTCCTCTGCTTGTGTTCCTGGGTGCTTGGCAGTGCTGTGGGGATCATGAGGTGATGTGAATTGCAGGGACTGAGGGAGCGGGCAGTGGCAGAGCTCAGACATGGTGGTGGTCAGCAAATGAAAAATTTGATGTGAACGACCTGTCTATATCTGCAGATAATGCATACTGATGAATAATAAAGGTGTTTTCTTCTATACTAATAGAAAACCTATGAACATCCTTATGAAAAAAAGCTTACTACTGGGTTACTGAGAGTCTGACTAGCTGTTATGTTGCCATAAAATGTTTTGAGAAGTCAAGAAAGATAACAGTACCAGAACAGAAACTATGGCTACAGGAGAAGGACTGAAAGAAGATCAATGGTAATGTGTTATTTCTTGAATGTGATCCTAACGTACACACTGCATGTAACAAATCCTGCCTGCAGCTTGCATCTGACATGCCTAAGGCAGTGCTCCCTGAGAGGGACTGCAGAGCTGGATGCATTGCTTCTGTCTCTGTCAGAAGTGTGTCTTCCTTAGTGACAAGTACATAGAAAGCTCATCTATTCTGCTCTATGATCTCACTGCGCTATTGCAGCCTTTGGACAAGGTTGGGGTACAGTGCGAATCCTGGACAATACTTAGTGTTGGGGTTAGATTAGGCTAAGCTAGGATGGCAGCAATTACAGATCTTTGTATCCACTCAGTTGTGTCACTAGTCTGTTGCTCACTCTGTCAAAGGGTCCAGAAGCATGAGAAGATAGAAAGTGCTTCAATTTTTTTTTTTTTTTGGTAATTTACTATAGGAAAGCAAACCTTTTCATGTGTGTATTTAAAATTCTGAAAGCATATGCAGTTCTCTCTATAAGCACAGCTTGGAGTAATATGGAATTTTTTTTCATTTAACTTGCATATTTGTCTCTAATTATTTCTTGTTGATCTGCCAGTACTCAGGGGTTACTATTGCTCTGGAGTCTACAGTCTTCTGTCTTCCTATACACACACAACTTCAGTGCCTCATAAGAAAGCATCTCATTGAGGTTTAAGAGTCTGGCAATATTTACATATATCTTTCAGCTTTACTCTCCACTGCTCCTTCTTTATTTGTCATATTGATTTTGTATTTGCAGTCACCCATTGGCCTTGAGTAGGATGAATGATTATGTATTGTTTACATTGCAGTAATGCCTCAAGGCGATAACAATTTAGTCATAGAGCTGGACCCTGTACAAATGTCCAGCTGGATGGATAAACTCTGAAAGAACAGTTTGCCAGAAAAACAACTGTCAGAACAGGTAAATAGGATGAACTATCCTACACAAACAAATGGCAGGATAAAGTCCCATTGGTTTTGTTATAATAGAGACAAAGTCAATGCTGACATAGTGAAGTGGTGAGAGTTTAAGAAGGTAATGATTTCAATGAACTTTAGGAGGGAAAATAAGCTAGATTTTAACATTGCCTCATTAAAGCAGCACAGAACTACAAGAGACTGGCTGTGTCACAGAGTCTTGTCCCTGGCCATGTTTTCCAGCTGCCCCAGTCAAGACAGCCTTGGCACTATAACCCCATTGGCTATGTGAGGTGCCTTTCTTTTAGTAAGTAATCATGAAATCACTGAAGAGGACTATTTTTTTTTCTCTGCAGGAAGAAAAATATCCCCATGAAATTCTTGCATGTGTTCTTTGGGGGTCTTCAAGGTTGCATGATTTCTGTGTGCCATGGTTTTGAAAATTACTCCAAAACCGAGTGTGCAGCTCACTGCTGTCCATGTCAGTGGGGCTTTGGAGCAGAAGAACCTTCTCCTACATAACTGGTTTCCCCTGCTGATCAAGTGGATTCTGTGTCACATCAGTGTGGCCAAAAGCAAAAATCTTTACTCGGTATCTCGCGCCACAAATGGTGTTGCTCTGTGGGTGTGATTATGCCAATATTAGAACTGCACGTATATATGTTTTATAACGTCAAGCCCCACTTCAGTCAGTATTTAGGGCACAGCTGAAGGACACACTCCCAGTCTCAGCTGAGCAGGATGAACAAACTGCCAGACTGATTCATGAAAATTTTATTGCTGCCCTCTACAGCTCTCAGTGAACGTGAATAGTAGCTAACAGAGGGAGTCAGGTCACACAATTCACCCCACCTGCTGCACACCCACACGTCAGGCAGCAGAAAGAAGCTGTGCCCCACAGAACTGTTTGTGTGAGGGTCTTTGCATGTAATGGCAGCCTGCATTTGGGCAGTTCCTTGAGAAGTCTTTCTCATTGACCAGAACTGCAAGATGAATTTTCCTCATAATGGATCAACCACTTTTTTACAGACCACTTTGTGGAAGGAAAGCATGACTCTAAAATGTGTTCTGACGCTGCACAAAACAAGGACAACCTGCAGTGCTTAATTTTCTAAATGTTTTTGCATTCTTCATGTGTCACTAATCTTTGTCAATCTGCCCGCTTGCTTTTGGGTGAATCATCTGAGATGTGATTATGAGGCAGAGACCTCACTGAATACTACGCTGTGTTTTACCGTCAGTTTTGTTAGATTCCAAACTTAAAAATGCCAGCTGGGGAAGTCTAATTTTACCATTTACTTCAGATGTGTCCTTCATACTTAGTTTACTTGACAAAGCATCTGAGCTTGCCCTGGAGAACAGAACTAACAGGAAAACAGCAGCTTAGAGGCTGCTAGTGGTAGCAAACTCACTGCTATTTGTCCCTTAGCTGCTAGTAACATAGTATTGACACATGACTATGGTTTGGAGGGTGGGCGTTAGTAAGTGAACTTCTGACTCTGTAAACACAGTTAAATACATATTTTACACTGTTATTTTCCAGTCTAGTTGGAAAATTTTTCTCTCTTAAATCTTCAAATTTTCTTACTCATTAAATCATAGTGATTTTTGTCAACGTGAAGATTTATGCATCTAACTTTCAGGAATTTACCTGAACACCACATCTTAGCATGGAAAATCAGACATCGTGTTCAGTTCACTTTTCTGCAACTGTCATTCCAAGGACATGTTCATTTTTCCAGATAGTTCAAGTTAAAAAAAAAAAAGAAATCGTTATTGAAAAATAATGGCCATTGAAAAACACGTACATGGTGTCTGTATGTTCTGAAACCTAAAATACCTAGAGCTGCCCTGATTTCAAACTCATGAGTCATCTAAGCTAAAGCTGCAGAAATTCCAGAGGGCATGTTGTTAAATAATGCATGAGTGATGTAATTTTACTGTGTATCTCATTAGCATAATGCTGCAGGAAAGAATTACTGAAAAGAACCTAAACCAATCCTGGTCCTATCCCTCTATTTTTTTTTTCTTTTAGAATTGTCACATCCAAAGAATTAATTTATAAGTGATAGAATAACAAACTTGTGATAAATTACAGCATGACTATCTCTCTCTCAAGTGATGAGAAATATTCTGAGAATTCTTTCAGCCTCAAGTCCTGTACCCGAGCATGTCTTGCACTTTTTCCTTTCCCAGAGTGTGGGTGTGTATGTATGAATATATGTACAGAGACTGGGAGAGATCCCTCTTGCAAGAAACTGTACCGTGTTCCTTCCACACAAAAAACCCAAAACCACAAACCAACGAACCCAGGAGAAAAAAATTACCTCTTCGTCTGAAAGTTATTAAAGACTTTTCATTAGCTCTAGCACTGTATAATATTCGAGTAAGCAATCAGGTTATGCAAATAATAATCTTCTTTTATCTAAAGGTATGCATCTGTAATTAAGAATGTCAGTCACCTTATCTTGTAAACAGTCTGTTCTTAGTACACAAATATGGGATCTGGCGCAGATGTGTCTGTGTATGCCAGAGCACCAATATATCATTTTTGCTGCATCTAAAGCCTGCAATTTCATGCTTAGCTCTTGGCACTGTAACCATGGTTATCTCCAGTTAGATGCAGAATACAGAGACTTCAGCAGATGGGATTTTTACTTAGATCTGTGGCAATCAAAACATAGAAAAAGACTAGAATTCTAAATACATATGTGTGGAATATGATAGATATAATAGTATTTTTTACTACATGATGCATGAGGTCTAGACTTTATTGGGGGTGCTTTTCCTGAAAATTTTTTGCAAGCCAGGAGGACTGCTAAGTCCTGCATAAGAGAAATGGACCTCTTTTTCCTTGAATGTTTTTCCTATGCAAAAAGCAGAAGCCAGAAGTCTGGCATTTCTGTATCTGTAAGGTTAAAGTGACACATCATCTGTAAGTATGGATACATTCAAAGGATTGGTTACTTTATTTTTAATTTTACCTTTAAAAAATCTAGCATGCCATTTCTAAGTTTTTTGAAAGTAAAATAGGTTCACAGCTTTGATATTAGCCTAGAATTTTGCACATTTTATGGTGTTCCATATGGCAGTGTTTGTTGAGTAGAAAAAATTTACAGCAGAATAAATGAAACAGATGACCAGTGCGTCTTTACAGGTTGAAATAAATTGTGCAGTTTCTGAGGACTGTGTATGATTGTGACTTTTTCTTTCTGAATGATGAATGGTTATATGCATTGTCTTAAAGTTTTGACTTCTCAAGAGCATAAATTTTTCTGTAAACTCAGGGTTTCCTATGATAAAGTGCAATATTATCAATCCTTATACTAGAGGGATTTCCTCTTTAATTTGCAGAAAGTTTGCACAGGTTGGGTTGGCTGAGTATTTTAACTAGGAACCACTGGTTGCCATGCTGTAGACAGTATACATTTGCTGTGCAGCAGCTAGAGAACATTGGTTGTCAGGAACAGACAAGAGTTAAACTCAGTTGAACTCTCTGAGCCTCCCAGGCAGCTCTGCTGAAGAAGATACTTTGTTCAGAGCATCCTTCCAAAGCAAAACTGGATTATGCTCTTAAATGACAATATCTACTGTATGGAAGAAAGCTGGGTTGAGCACTAGCTCAACCTTTCCAACAAAAACATTTACTTTGTATCTGCTATTTTTATTCATTTGTTGGGGCCCTGACCTGGAAAATAGAGGTTACTCTGAAAATTGTACTTAATAACAGCTGCTGTTATTCACTGTACTCTATACTGGATGAATGTCCAACGGTGACAGTGCACTCAGACTTACTGACAGACAGAGTGTGCTGTTAGAAACATGTCCCCGGGGCCAAAAGCGAATTCCAGAAGCATTTGAGACCCCTGGCATCAGTCTGCCACTGAATTGGTGCAGAGAGATGGAGAGTATATGCTGCCTCCAAACAAACAAAGGCTCTTGTCAGCATTCAAAACAGCTGGCACTGTAGCTTACATTTAATCTTCACAGGTCTGAGGAGGTGGCTTACAGCATGGGGAAGAGCAAAGTAAGCTGTGGCACTGGAGGAGACATGGAAAAGCATTAGACTAGCTGGAGCTGAGCAACTTGGAAGCATGCATGAAAAAAATCAATAAATACTTGTCCTGGGTTAAGCTAAGACAGAGTTAACTTTCTCCATACTAGCAAGCAAGAGTCTGTGTTTTGGATTTGTGCTCAGAAGAAAGCTGATAAAAAGTGATGTTTACGAGGCTGCCAAGGTCTTTCAGCTTCTCTGGCTGTCTGCAGACCAGAGAAGCTGGGAGGGAGCACAGCCCCAGTTACTAGCCCAGGATCTGATCTTAGGTTCGGGATTGAGACCCAAAGTGGCCAATAATCTATTCCATAACATACCCGTCATGCCCAGTATATAGGTGAGGACCCTCTGGAAGATCGTCTCTTTTGGTTCTGGATCTCTTTTGCTCCAGGTCATCTTGCTCCAGGTGGTGTCTCACACTACTTCACCTGAGGCCAAAGACAAAGAGTAGTTGTGGTGTCTGGAAGGGAAATGTGGCACTCAGTTAAAAGCCCTGCTTAAAGAAACCAGGAAGAGTAATTTTGCTGCTTCAAGATTTTTCTTAGGCCTGAATATTGAGGGATAGAGTTTGATTTTGATGAAGTGCCAAGAACAACAAGTTGAAATACCAGCTACAGAAGACAGAGAGACATGTTCTGCCACGTCTTGGTTAAAGTGCAAAAACCTATGCACTGTAGGGAAGTAGGAAATTTTAGGAAGTAGGGAATTTTCAAGTTTGAATAGCTCCCTTTCAAATGGGGTGCATCATACAGGTCCAGCCCCACTGTGTATTTCTGGAGATGGGTCTGTTAGTTGTGCTTATGTTTCAAAAGCTAAAGGCTGCCTTCACGCTGAACCCTTTATGCTAAACAGTGCAGTGATAGGCTAGCGAAAATCTGGTCTCTTCTTCAAAGAGCTTACAGACTTAAAACAGAATATAACAGTAGACCTCACAGAAAGAGGAGAGGACAATGAGGAACAGGGGTAGGAAAAGGAAAAGGAGAATGTTTCCATGTAGACCATGAAGGGAAACTGCAGGATTCCACAAGGATGAACTTTTTGTCATCCATTTAGTAAGCCATGTGGATCTTCTCCATAAGTGTGCTGCTAAGTATCTGCTTACCCTTAAAAAGTGCAAGCTGTGATCTTTGTATCTCCTTTGAAAATTTAAGCCTTGTAGGATTTTCATTATGAAACTCAGTAGATTTCAAAGTAAAAAACAACACTACTTGTTTGATCTTTGGTCCAATGGTCAATATGTCCTGAAGCCAAACCCTCAAATTTTGGATTAAATTAAGACAAGCCTTGGTGAAACTTTATAGTGAACCAGGTCTGGACGGTGCTTTTGTGTTCAAATACTGAAATCAGTTACAACTACCTCTTTCAGGCAGCCTGTCTGCAATGGCAAGAGGGTGTTGGCACTTTCAGATGAATTTTGCTTTGAATTTTTTTATTTATCTGAACATAGAATTCAAAGCATAGCTCGGAGTATATGAGATCAAATAAATCAAAAGCCAAAAGACTGCATGAATCCCTGTGACATGAAATAACTGAGTTTTGCACAGATCTACTTACTATCTAAAAATAGTTTAAGTCTCATGTCTATTCAGAATCTCCTGTGATAGCATAAGGATAAAAAAGCAAGAGACACCTGAGAAGCTAAGTCAGCGGCTTGAAAGGAAGGCAAGGAAAAAGAGACACTGTAACTGTGATGTGAACTTTGTCCCTCCTTCAAATGGCATTTAAGTGCAGCGACTGGTATTATCATCCATACTCCTGAAGCTGTAAACATGCCCTCTGCGAGTTATTGAGTTTGTATGTGCCATTCAGTAGCAGACTACATTTCTCTTCCTTTAAAAAAAGAGAACAAATAAATTTATGGAAATAAGGTAAAAGAAACAAAAAAGAGTGAAGGAGAAATGTTTACTAATTTTAATAATAATAGCTCTCTTCCCTAGATAGTTCAATACTGAAACTGTTGCTATTGAAATAGCTTAATTTCCCTGTGAATATGAGACAGCCACCATAAAATTATTCATCTTTTTCTCTGCTGGCATAGCAGCCTAAATTACGTTTGCTGCCTCACAAGCAAGTGAAAAGACAGGTCACCTGCCTGAAGGGGCTACAGCCTGAATTCACTGCTCATCATGGGGAGAAGATAGGGGGACAAGACAGAAAAAAAGAGACGTATTCGATAGTCGAGTCCTGATGTCCAAATGCAAGAAATGCTTCCCTTGCTTCAAGCTGATTTATTTTGCCACTATTATTAGTTCTTTGAATACATTTAAGTTGTGCAAGCAGTCCCTCATGCCTTTATTTTTGCTGTTTTGCTCCAGATTTGACCAATACTTAACGCACTCATTGAACTTTAAGATAGCTGACTCTTGTCATGCTTAAAGCTGGGCCATGTGTAAATATTTGCAGGGTCAGGATGTTTTTTCAGATGTTGATCTTCTTCATTTGTCTCTTACAGACAGTTGGACTGATTTCTCAATAATTGTTAGAAAAAGTTTCTAATATTTTCTATTTTGCACTATTGACTAATTTGCATCTCTGTTTTGACTGACTAGTAATCTATCCTAATCTCTTTAGTTTACAAATAATAATCTCTTAATTTATCATTATTTTGCTACAAATATACCCTACTTACTAGACAGTTTAATAAGTGTTATAAAAAAATTGTTTATTCTTCGTTCCTCTGGACAGACTTTCTAATGTTTCTTTGTTGGATTGTTTTGGTTTTAAAATTATGAATAAAATGTCCCAAATTGTATTCCAAATGAGACATAAGTCAGATTTTTATTTTATTTAATTTTTCTGTTTGTTGGGTTTTCAACCTCTCCCACTTCTGTAACATCAGGGAATATTTTAGTGTTCTGCTACGCTTTCAAGTAATCGATGGTGTTATTAACTATTCTGCAGTGACGGGAAAATCTCTGCCGGTCAACAAGCAGACTATATTTTTAGCTCTTGCACACAAAATTCTGTACACTAGAACTCGATCTTGCACATATAATCACTGGTAATTGTAGAATGAGCAATTCCACATTTATTATCAGTCTGTACGTTGAGACGTAAAACATCTCAGGACTTAGGTCTTTACTAGTAGTATAACTAGTAAGATGTCTGATATTTTTGAAGATTCTAAATAGCCATTAAAATGTGGAAAAAATATTTATTGAAGACCATATGCAGCTGTATAATCCATTGGGAAATATGCAAAACAGATTTTCATCCTTAGTTACATAGTAAACTTACATTCATATATGAAGTGAGGTGGTTTCATACTTACCTTATGTTACAAACCACAAGAAGTTAAAGCCACAAAGCAATGTAATATATGGACAAGGTCTTTAGATAATTTTTTATTTTACTATTTATATTGAAAATTAGTCAAAGACATTTCCAGTGGAAAAGAAGCAATCATAATTTAGGATTTATGGTTTTATGACCAGCTGGAAAATTTGGTTAATATAGTCAGACTGCTAATTACCCAGCAAATCTCTTAGACCTTGATCCTTATTGCTGTGGTAATCCTTTTACTATAACATTAAATCAATTAATCTTTCTTTTCTATGCAATTATATTTCTATTAGATTACTATGGGTTTTCAAAGGACTGTTCAGACAACTGCATTTTTGTGTATATCTAAAGAATTCTTGACTGGAATTAAATACAAAAGGCAGCACCAATGAAACATTAAGGGTACATCATGAAACTCTCCACTGATGTAGGGCAGGGAGGTTCACAATCCAGAGAGCCCCAGCTCAGGTGAGGGGCAGGGCTGTGTTGAGCCAGGAGGCTTGTGATTCTGTGCCACAGCACTGGAGCCTGCGGATCTTGGGATGATGTGGGGGGTGAGACTACTGCACTGAGCAATACATCACTGCAGTTCAGCAGTGCTAAATGTAATACTCCCATGCTAACAGCAGCCAGGAGCTTTGGGTCTTTTTTTTTTTTTTTTTTTTTGCTGAAATGAAAGGCTGCAGAATTTCAATCCATGATAGTGGTTGATTTTTTTTTTATGCTCTTTGAAGTGAAAGTTATCAGGAAAATGAAAGTTTATTGCAAAATGGAATTTTTTTCCCCCCCATCAGTTCTCCTTTACATAGTTCAGGTTTTTTCTTAAAAACATGCATCTTTGAAGGAGCTGGGCTCCTATACCAGCATTGTTGCATTGTTACTTTCTTAGGAAACCCTCACATGTCCAAGAATGTACTTTCTACCTGTAAACTTCATCAGGTTGAGGACAAGTGAGTGGTCAATCTCATACAATCAGATAAAAGAGTAAGAGCAGTTACAGTAGCTTCTTATTTCTGTAAGAAAACAGCAAAGTCCTGACTTGACTAGTCAGCAATGGAGAGCAATTGGCTGCAGAATGAAAGCTGAGCTTAGTCAGGGCTGAACAGATTCATCTTCTTTCCCTAACTTAGAATGGTTCAAACATTTTAATTTTGATTTTTTGCTTCATTTCTGGAAGCAGCAAAAAGGCAAATGGATTCTGGAAGAGGTGAGAGCTGAGTAGCTCTATTGCCTTTGTAAAGAAAATCCAAAAGCTTGAAATCCCTTCACAGGTGGTCACAATACATATATAATCTTTTACCAAACGAATTACCTAACATAACTAGTTACTGATTGCCCTATGCTGCAAACTATGTGAAAATAAAAAAAATGAAGCTGTGTGATATATAGACAAAGTCTTCAGACAGTTTTAACTACCATTAGCTTGGGTTAACTCTTATACCAGAGGATTAACTTTTGAACCTGTAAACAGGGCCTAACAAAGACATGCAAATGTTGGGAGAAAAAAGTATTTCTGTCTTGTTTTAAAGGTGGAGGACTAAAACAATGGAAAGTAACAATCACATCCTCCAGAGAGAATAGGTAAGCCCCATTTCAGGGCTTGAGTATTGTATTTATCCCTGGTGACCAGCCTGACCTGAGATTAATCCCAGATGTCAAGGGGTTGAAGTTGATGATCCTCGTAGGTCTCTTCCAGCTCAGGATATTATCACTCTATGTGAACAGTAGATATTTGAACTATGTAACTTACAGGGAAATAGTACTAAGGTTGACCCCTAACTTACCAAAGTGATCTGATGTTTTTCTCAATGTCACGCAAAACTAGTGGAGCAAGCCATTAATCTCCAATGCCTTTAGCCTCAGCGTGGCAAGCATAAGACAATTTTTTTTCCCTTTCTGAAACTTTTTTTGCTGAATAGAAAAGCTGACAGTTATTTGTTCTTTTTCTTTGTGTCTCTACCAAATTGCACTTCAAATTATTACCCACGGCACCTGAGGCAGGTATTATTTTCCAAATAAGGGTATACGTTTAAAGAAAACATGGGGCACCAGTGCCAGTACACCTTGAACAAAACAAATGGTGCAAACTAAGATGCTGAGAAACTTATTTGTCAATTGCTGACAGCAGCAAGGGCAAACCTGGAGATACCTGTTACTAAATGAACCACTTTGACATCTCAGGGAAACAAATTAACTCAAAGATTTGTATGTACTTCTTTTTCGCTATACTGGACATTGGAAGTGAATGTTATATGAAATCCTATTTATTTAAGTCATCAGAGCCCTTTCTAAATTGTATAATCAATGCCATTAGGTACGATGTTATCAATAATTCTGATGCTAAGCTCTTATACATCAGAGTGACATACTATTGAGTTATTTTCTAGTGGAAATATATTTGTGCCTATGTGTTGGATAATAGCAACACCTTTCTGGTTCTGCAGTAGTTAATAAGTTCAGATACTGATGTACAATTCATTGCAGAAAGATTGCACTGGTTAATTACATTCCTGTGGGAATGTAGATTCAAAAGAATAAAGGTCTTAGTGTATCTATTTCCCCACAGGGAAGGGGACTACACTGTTCTCCAGTATATGCACATACGCCAATGTATTACAGCTGTGCTCACACTGAGGAAGGTAGTAGTATATATATTTCAGTAGAAAATCATATTCCTAACAGAAGTAGTACTAGTACAACCACTGCATGTGTGCCACACTCCACTGACAACAGCTTTTTCTTCATTCCCATGATAACAACATTAGTAACAGTGAAGTCCTTTGGAACTAATGTGGCATATGAGTGTAATTCTGAAGGACAATCACCTCACTGGCCGAAGATAATCTGCAACAGGGTGATCAGGGCAAATGGCTGCATTAACAGCAATGCAAGTAAATGCTGTGGATAGAAATAAGTATATCTTCCCTACTCCTGATTACAATGTCACTCAGACCTATACTAACTTACAGTATCAATGGGCTATTTCAAAGGTTACCAAAACTTAATCATGAGTGTAAGTGTTCTGCTGGATCCATAATCCTTTTTAGAAGTCATATTTGTGAAGGCTTTGATGTTTCTGGTCATGCCTTATTTCTTGTTCTGAAACTCCAGATAAATGGTCTAGAGTACATTTACCGTATTTTAGTGATGAGGAAAAGAATTAGGGAGAGAGAGACCTTCCAACATGCTTTTAGATATTTTTATTTGTTGCTTATTTAACTTTTTTCTTCAAAGAAAAAAAAATCCCAGTCTGTTCAATCCTTCTTCAGAGAAGTGGCTTGCATGTTTTTGTGCCCTTAACCATTACTATCATTCTTTGAGTCCCCTTTTATTCCACAATATCCTATCTTTTTGGATCGTACAAAGCAGAGTATCTCAGATCATACTGTAAGTCTGAAACACCTACTGCTACTGTGACTTTGCCTGCAACATTTTCTGTTCTACTCTATTTGTCTGAGAACCCACTTTGTTGAAATGTGATTTCCTATTAAATGGACATCTCTAGTGGGCTAGCAATTGAATCCACCATTTCCTAAACTGCTCCTGTTAATATAAAACAATAAGTACAAAAGTAATTCAGTTTTCCTCTGCAATTGTTGAGAGTGTCTGTATCTCCGGAAATCACTGTTCTGAGAAGACCCCTTGAACTTGGAAGGATAGCAGCTAGGCTGGGTACAGCAACTGCATATCATCTTCTGTGATAGGAGAAGAGAGTGCAAATGGTCTAAGACCCATTTTAGCTAATTATATCTGATGTAGGTAAAACGCTCCACTGCAATCAAAGACCCTGTTGACACACATTGATCTCCTGATCAGTGTTTGGGCTTAACATGAGAACAAATGACTGCATCTTCTGTGCCTTCTGAAGGATCCTCTGAATTTACACTGAGAGATGGGAAATGCATCACACTCTTGCTCGACTCTTCTACATTTTGTTCAATGAGTTACATCCTCAGAGAGCAAACACCTGCAGAAATCTAACTCTAAATTTCCATTACTCTTTGAATGAAGTTTATTGAATGATACTGTTTAGAAATGCCATGGGAAACTTATAATTATTTTGCAAGAGGAGCAGAAATTTTGCCACAAGTTTCCATTGTGATGTGTTTTGCTGAAAACATAACATAGGCTAACATAGGTTAAATGTTGCAATCTGAACTCATTCAAAATTAAGCAAAATGAATCCTTTCTCCTGGATTAAGAGAGAGAAGGGAAAAGCTAAATATTAAGACAGACCTGAGTTTGGCAACAACATTAGTGAACTATATATTTGTTGACTATAGGATAAGTCTAAGCAATTATTACGTTAGGTGCTTACCTGTTAGGTAGATACCTTTAACTGAGATGGAAATTCATGGAAGCCAATCTAAAGGTTTGTAAGTACATCACTAGAATTCTAGACTTCTTCAAATACATTGCGGCTTCTTCAAATACATTGCAGACAAGGCCAACACCAGAGGCAATGTAGGCCCACTGATCAATGAGGTGGGTGCTCTGGTGACAGATGATACAGAAAAGGCAGAGTTACTGAATGCCGCCTTTGTCTCTGTCTATACTGCCGGAGGCTTTCCTGAAGAGTCCCGTACCCTTGTAGCCCCAGAGGAAGTCAGAACAAAGGAGGAGTTTGCTC
>WKFP01014104.1:417884-463264 GCA_011057875.1 Pterocles orientalis
GGCAGGGAGGGGTGGTGTGGTCTGGAGGTTTTTTATGTGTCATTTTATCCCTGCACCATGCTTTACCTCTAAAATTAGGAGGTGGACTTAGGTTAGAGACTGCAGCCTTCTTGCCTGTGGTGCTGTCCTTCCTTCTTTCCAGCAGCAAGCCATCAGTCATTCCACGCTGTCCTCTGCAGAGGAGGTTTCAAGAGAAGGAAAGTCTCATGCCTTCCAGCTTTGCTGTGGCAAAAAGTGAGTCAGGGCTTTTGAGACAAAATGAGTAGGTTGGCTTTGTTTTGATTTATTTTTCTGTGTGGTGATAATGCTCTAAGGCTCATCTCTATTGTATTATGAATTGTACGTACCTCTAGCAGTGATGGCCAAGGAAATGTTGGCTGTCCCAGTAAACCCTGTGAAAAATGAAATAGCATGAAGCATGTGCTGAGCAAAAAGATGTAGAGGTTTCATTTCTTATTGAAAGGTATTACCATCCCTGGTAGAAAATTGATTCTTTCAGTAGTCAAATCTACAAAAATGCATTAGGAATACAGAAAAAAAAAATCCTACTTTAAAAGCAAAAGCAGCAAAATGTAGTTATTTTGTCAGGTTTTTAAGCTTCAATTTTCTTAAAAATGCAGTTGTAAATGAGTATTTTTTTTTAAATTGCAGAGAAAGCAAAACCAATAAAATTTTGGGATAAAAAAAAATTGGGGTCTCTAGTTCAGCCTGCCCCATTAGTTATGGCTTAGCAGTGTGTATTATGCAAATACATCAACGTGCCTTTAAAACCCGATTAAAGACCTGACCTAAAGATTAAGTAGGGCCATCTTAATATTGCACATGAAAGGAATGTCCTGTGTTTCAGGCTAAGATAGCGAGGAATAGGAGGAACTACATGGTTTAATTTTCCAATGCTTGTTCCATAAATAAATGGATTTGTGGGAAGAAATAAAGAAAAATGAAACTCAGAATCGATGACCTGTAAAATCTTTGCTTTAAGTACAATTGTCCCTTATCTGCAGTTCTCTAAGGAGCAGATAAACATATTATGCAAAATGATAATCACACATGGCTGACTTTAAAAAATTTTTTACTACCTTCCTTCTTTATACCAAAACTATAATGATAAAGGAAGCTTTAGTATTTCTTTCTAGATAGGGAGACAAAACATTTTTTTAGTTTTTAAAATATTACCTTTCATTCCATTCATCTTCTATAAGAGAAAGAGTGAAACACATTTATAGTATGATGAGATAAGAAAATGCAGACAATATGAAAGGATATGTGTTCATTTTTATAAGAATATTTTTACAGGTAGCTTTTTCCACTTTAGAAAAACTACTTGATGCTGGTATGTTGCTCCATTTGTGATTCAGGAAGAGAACTGGTTGGGACAGGATGCTGCTTGCAGCTCAGGCAGTTGGGATAGATGCCTTCATTTACTTTGATTACATAAGCTTTCAGATCTGAAACTGTAGGCTGCTGGCGTAAACAGTTGATCAAATTAAAGTGCCTTCCTGGACAACAAAGAAACAAAGAAAATAGCTTTATCTGCTTATTATTTTGTAAAACATCTTTGCACTAAAGGAGAAAAAAAACAAACCCAACATAAAAAAGATAGGAAAGAGAGGAAAATCAGAGGCATTTTGAGAAGGGAATTTTCATATCATAAAAATGTTGTTAGTTAATAGATGAATAAATCTGTTGAAATAGCTCTTTAAAAATCTGTGTGACACTCCTTACAGAGTGAAAGTGGATAAGAAATTTACAAAATGTAATTTAGTCTTTGAACGCTGGTTTTACATTGAGTCAATATCCATGATCAGACTACAAATACTTTTGGTTGGAATTACTGGATTTGCGATAGATCTTTTATGAACGGACCACAAATAATCCTGCCACAGGTACGTATCTCTCCTAGTTTTGAAACAGGGCCTTCAGTGTTTGGTTCACCTCATGACCTCTGAATATCCTGACTAGGTTTAACCCAGAAAAAAAAGGGGCTGTAAGCCAAAAGGGTATTAATTCTCTGGGTTAAATCTGTTTAGGAATGGTTCTGCACACAAAGGATTAAGGATTTCTGCCAAGTTTATATTCCTTTTCCTTTCTGAGCCCCCTTAACTTTGCCCTCTCTGATACCATTAGCCAAACTGTTACCCTCGAAAGGTTTGCATTTGATTTACTTCTAGGCTTTTAGACAAGGACCTCTAGCAGTTATTGTACTCACACCATATGCAATTCTGGCAGCCCAAATTAAAGTGAAGAAGCCCATTGCAACTTTTTTGCAGGAAATTCTGAGAAAACAAACCTGACAAAAATCCTGCAATTTTGATTTCCTACTTTTGTATTTAATAATATTCATGCACATAATGAGTATCAGTGTTGCAGTTTTGAGTTACAAAATGACAACTTAACTCCAGTAAAAGCCAGTTTTCACTTTTGTTTATAATTTCTAAATTGTTGTGCTGTCTCTTTACAAATGATCAAGGTGATTCCATTTTGTGCCTGCCTTTCCGGATCACCACAGTTGTAGTTTTGGCCAGATTTCACACCAAAATGCAAGGATTCTTTCACGTCTCTGAGGAAGCAGGTCTCTCATTCAGCACAGAGTCTGTTGGTCCAGGTCTGCTGGGGCTCCAACCACCGCCTGTCTGGGGATGACAGGGGCCAAATCTTGTATCACACACTGAGTTCTTCTGGTACTTATTTGACTGTAGTATTACACCGAGACTGTAACTATCATATTAAGCTCTATGAATTGGAGACCTTGCTGTGAGGTTATTCTATAGTCTACCAGGTTTGGAAAAGGAAAATAAGCAAAAAAAGACATACTGTGAGAGGCATTTACACTGCCTAATTTTAGACATCTGTCTTTGTGTTCTGCATCTCCCTTTGAAGGCCCTTTTTTCTTTCTAGTGGTTGCATATGACTTTAAGGCTGTAGCTACAGAAGCTCTGAAGTGTGCTTTTGTTAGACAATTAAAGGAGTTTCATGTGGATAATGCAAATTTTCCCTTAGGTTTATGGCAGCTGTTCTCTGAATTTGTCTTTACTGGTGAAGTAAGATCTCCTTTAACATTGGTGCTCACGTATGACTCAGATTTTTGACTAAATAAATCTTACATTTTGCCATTTTAATTCTGTCATAGCCAAATAAATTCCAGTTGCTTGCAAAATGATTTGAGCAATTGGGGTTCATTTTAGAAACAAAGGGAAAAGCATGCAGAAATTATTTGGGCTTTAACCCATCTATGCAATTGTATGTGGGTTAAACTCTCTGTTGCAAACAGATAGACTACGGTAAGAGATGGTAGTTATGCATTCAATCTAGTATGCAGTGTCAAATTTACTGTAAATTTCCTGAATTATTCCACAGAATTCAAAATGGCATAGACATAATTAAGACTGGTTCCAAAATCTGCAAGTTTGGAAAAAAATTCTGTCTACCATAGACAGAATTTTTCCATGCTGGAAGTTTCAGGATTGGTTGTTCTTTCAGTTATAGGTTTATTTCACTGTGTATCTCGTAAACAAGATTTTACAATAGAAAGATTTTAACAGCTTCAACTTTAGCGTTCAGTATTTCTGTCCGTCAAATGAACCCAACCAAAGTTCTTCCTCTGTGTTCTGTTTCCTTCCTTCTGCAGGCTTCTGTGCTATGTTTTAAAGTCTTGGAAGGTTAAGAAAAATTTACAGAATGAGTTTCCAATAACAAAAGATTGGAAAGTAAGGTAAATTCGGGTAATGATAATAAAATAACCCACCGATTATCCACTGTCAGGCTCTGACACCTGATGCATGTTCAATACTTGGCAAGTACTGCCAAACATCAGATTTTCTCCATAATGTCATTGATTTGGTCTGAGACATGAACAATATCTTTCTCCTATGAAATGAAAATGTTCCCTGTGCTTTGTGTCTTCAGAATAACAGGATACCCTGGTCAAATAAGGATGGTCTAAGTGAAGGCTGAAATAAATTTTCTAGCATTTTATTTTGCTAAGCCTCCAGGTAAGTAGTGATTTGCCAATCTGTGTGCGGTCACCTTCTTGTTCTTGCTGCTAATAATCATACTTGTGGCACTGAACAATTTATACAGCCAGTAATATATCAGCCCAGCAAACAAACATGAATCAGTGAACCTGCTGAAAATTCTGTCTGAAATGCCCTTCCTCCGCAAAGTCAGTCGAGCATAACGCACCAAAATAAAGGTCAGCACAATCCCAATTTAAACATTGCTAGTTCTCTTTGATTGGTTTTGGTTCTGAGTCCCATTTATTATCAGTGCTAGCCACTGAAATGATCTCTGTATTTCCAAACTGCTTCTAATTTATTTCACTGCAGTCCTTAAAAAGGAAGACAACAATTTCTCCTGCTTCCCTTTATTCACCATCTTCTCCTTTCTCCAAATACAGTATCTAAATTTACTCTTTAGGATTCCAGAAGCAGACAGAACTACATTAGTGTTACTACTACTACTACTGCTACTACTACTGCTACTACTTATTACTGTTACTATCACTGTTACTTCTGTTTCTGAATTTTTAAGTTACTCTGAGAGGTTGCAACAACAGAGGAAAACAACAGGGAACCCTAAAGACCACTGCTCCCAAATATTATTTTTTTCTTAACTGGAACCATCAAGAAAGGCTAAAATCAGGAGATTTATAAAGTTTTTTACCATTTTGCTGGCGGGCAGCTAAGGAAAATGGGACTGAACGTCTACAGTATGCACTTTCAGCTTAGGGGCCAGTAAAATTGATGAAAAGGGTAAGAATAGAAAATGCTGTGAGTTAAAGGGAAAGAAAAAGACAATAAAGATGAATAGATCTGGTAAGAAACCAGCCTCCTTTTGCTAGTTCACAGAAAATGGAAGCTGCCTTTAGCTGAAGATCTTTCCTGAGTGGATCAAAAGTCAAAAAGGTGTTCACTGTTGTCCAATTTGTTTAATTAAATATTCATAGCACAGCTAAGGGCAAGATTCTCGTCCAGTTTAATCAATGGCAACATTGCCATTGTCTGCAACAGGAGTGCTTATGGCCTAAATGAACACGATGTATATTCCTCTATGCAACATGAATATTCAGGGGCTTCAAGCTCATTTGCAGCTCCTTTTTCCAACCATTTGATGATTCAATTGCCTACATGGTCATTTAGTGACATTTAAAATGCAGTATCTGAGGCACCCAAACAGGGCCTAATACATATGTCAGAAGACTTAGTGGGACCTGTGCCTCCTGGACTGGCAGCAGCTGTCCAGGTTGATTGCCCTAGGGCATCTCAAATGATACTAGATGACTATATTTAAGCAAATGTTTCACCTCAGATTTGCTGACCATAGGCTTCCAGTCTTCTTCTTCTACTCAGGTGGATTGCCACTTAAATTAAGTCACAAAAATTAGTGAGGAGTTAATTTTGTTCACAAAGAAATACACAGGGCAGAGTACTGCTCTAAGCACTTGGTGCCGATGGATCCATTTCCTTTTATCCCCATTATTAGCTCTTCCAAAGTGAACAGATTCTAAAGTTCATCAATCTATCTCTTCTAGTGTTAATTGACAAAGCATTAGAACCACCTTACAGTGCAAAAACAGAAGGGAACTACTTACTCTCTTGACATTAGTCCTCTCACCCAAATTACCTTTTCCTTTCTCTTGCAGGGCACACATACTGCTCATTCAGTTATCTATACATTTTGGTAATAGAATGAGGGCTCTTCCTTTGATGTCTGTCAAGGGGCTGCATCGGTAGCAATGAGGACGCATCCTTTGCTGGTATAACTTGATGTGTGCCCAACAAAATCACCTAATCCATTAGCTCATCACTTTTACCCTTGAATTAAAAGAAACAGAGAAGGTAAGAATGACTCTTTGGTTTTAGTGGGTAGCTGAAGCAGAGAATAACCTTGGAAAGGAAACACAAACCTCTGTTTTTGTGCTTCTTGCAATTTTGTATTTACCTTAGAAGCTTCAGCTTAAAGGAGGGAGCAGGTTTGTAAGCATCACTTGCTTAGTTTAGTAAGGTCAACAGCAAGACTGAATATCTCTTCAAGTGTACAATTCAAACATGAAATCATTGATTACCACAGACTTAGTGTGAAGCTTTCTTCCCACCTGAATTACAACGTGGTTTGACAGTTAAAGACAGATTTGTTGTTAAGTCTGAAATTCATGGTTGAATAAAGCTTGAATATAAAGATGGAACATGTTTTCAAGCATGGATAAAAGCAAACCTCTGAATCCCTACTTTGTGCTTTCAGATGCCTAATAAAGGTCAGGAGATGGAAAGAATATAGAGGGGTAGAGTGGCTGACTTACAGGGAGTCTTTCAAGGAGCGGAATGTTGATAGCTTGGCCAGATAACTTATCAGGATAAGGTAACAGCCTCTAAGTACTTGAACAGTATAACCGTGGAAAAAAGCAAGGGATTATTAAGGCCAACAAAAAGGATATCAAAATCACCATACCTGACAGTAATTAATAGCACTGTTTCCAGAGCATTTTGTACATGAATACATTTTTAATGAATAAACTTTATGACATCAACACAAGAAGGTGAAAAAGAAAGATACCTCTCTTTATAGCTGAGGCTGGCTTAAGCAGTTATAGGCAATTCCAGAGTTATTCAAGTTTGCTCAATATATCTTTAGACGACCCAGGTACATCTCAGCTTCTGTTATTTTTTTTTTCTTCTCAAAGGAGAATCAGGCCTGAAGCAGTAGAAAGAAAGCAGACAAAATAATTCCAGAAAATATTTTCAAAATGTGAGATCTATTATTCTGAGCAATAATCTTTACAGGGAAACATTAAGAGACCCAGTATTGGAGTCCACACTCTGGAGAATACACTGCAGAAAGCAATCTTGTGCTGACATTGGCATTGATTGCATGATTTAATGTTGTGATTTTTTCCCCTCTCTCTCAAATATCTGTTGTTTTAAATTAAAGAAGAACTATCTCACAGGATTCATGCAATTTGTCTCGTAAAAAGAGAAACTTAGAGCAAGGCTATAAATATACTTTTTTGTATATATGGGGTTTTTTTTTTAGTTTTTGTGACATCAAGCTGCCTTGACTTATTGCAGTGTCTCTGCAAACCTATGCAGTACTCCTTGTAGTTCAAGGCTGCTCATTGTAATACATACAAAACATATTACTTTTCTGTCTTCAGTGTGTCTGAAATGGTTAATTAATATGAATCCAAGATAAATTCTGGTATTTTTTAAATGTATATGCTAGTTATTTATTTTTTTTTTAAACTTGGCTTACCTCCTGTAAGGTTCAGTCTCAAGGCTATTTAAAGAATTTTCCCAAAGACTTTGTACAGCTTTGTCTGCATGAATACTAAAGCTTAATGTTTTTGCTTTTTCTGTTTAAATGTTGTTGCCTGGACTAGCCAGATAATTTGGCAGTTTTTAAGAAACAAACATTTTGCAGTTTCCTTTGCTGATGAAACTGTAAGTGGCAGTTGCATTGTGGTTTGTATAATTTACTGTAATATAAACACATGCTTTAAACTGCATAACATTTGGCCACAGATAATTTCCTTCTTGATATGAAAATATGAGCAATTAGCACAGGGTATTACTGATCACACTATTATTTATTTCAGTCTATTTTAAATTAAAATCTTAGCTAATGCTGCTGTCCCTTATATCTCTGATGATCTAAGTATGGTGATCTCAGTATGGTGATGCATATTTTGATTTACATCATTCTGCAATTCTCATCTGGTCACATCTGTACAAATGTATTTACTTCAGAGGATCTGTGATGAAATAAATGAAGAAAAAATATGTGACTAATGTTTCTCATAAAAAGGAATGAATGGCCAGCGGTGCATGAAAGTGCCATGGACATTTGAATACTCTCTGCCTCATTGTTTAGCATTTATATGAAGATTGCGGACGTCATTCTGATCCTAGCTGACATTAGTTTTTGCTTTGTTAATAACAGAGCTCATTTCAATATCACAGTTTCAGGCATGAAACTAATCTTTAATTAGTTGGAGAAACTATTTCATGATATACTTTTAGGTCTGCCATTTGCATGCTACAATGGTTTTAACTTCTAAACTGAGAAACTACATGACTGAGACATCAGTCAATCCGTACTTTAAGACTGCGATGTTAAGTCTAATAAGAGACTAAGATTTCTTATATCAACATCTGTGACAAGTATTTTACACAATCTCTAGGTACTTGGGAAACTCCATCACACCCAGATGCAGATATGCTTATTTGTAGAGTCAGAGGATCATAGAAACGTTTAGGTTGGAAGGGACCTTTAAAGATCATCTAGTCTAACCCCCTTGCCATGGACAGGGGTGTCTTTCACTAGATCAGGTTGCTCAAAGCCCCATCCAACCTGACCTTGAACACTTCCAGTGATGTGGTATCCACCACTTCTCTGGGCAAACTGTTCCAGTATCTTGCCATCCTCATCACAAAAATTTTTTTCCTTACGCCTAACCTAAACCTTCCCTCTTTCAGTTTAAGATCGTTACCCCTTGTACTATCTACACAAAAGATGGTTAATCTCTCTTCATCTTCTTATAAGCCCCTGTATTGGGTTTACATGGCAATGTTTTGGTATTAGGCATGCTGCAGGGACATCTTCTGTGAGAAGACATCAGAAACTGTCCCAATGTCAGACAGAGCAAGTTCCAGCTGGCTCCAAGATGGACTTGCAACAGGCCAAATCTGAGCTGGCCAACAATGTTGGTAGCACCTCTGTGATAACATATTTGAGAAAGTGTAAAAACTGCTGTACAACAGCAGCTGGGAGAGAGGAGCGAGAATATGTGAGAGAAACAACTCTACATACACCAAGGTCAGTGCAGAAGGAGGGGAGGAGGTGCTTCAGGCACTGGAGCAGAGATTCCCCTGAAGCCTGTGTTTCAGACCATGGTGGGGCAGCTGGGCCCCTGCAGCCATGGAGGTAACAGGGGAGCAGAGATACCCCTGCACGCCCTGGAGGACCCCATGCTGGAACAGGCGGATGAACCCTGAAGAAATCTGTAACCCCATGGAGACCTCCTGGTGGAGCAGGCCCATGGCAGAACCTGTGATCCCGTGGAAAGAGGAGCCCAGGCTGGAGCAGCTTTGCTGGCAGGGCTTGTGACACCATGGGGGACCCACACTGGAGCAGTTTGTGAAGAACTGCAGCCTGTGGGAAGGACCCGTGCTGGAGAAGTTTGTGGAGAAGTTTGTCTCCCTAAGGTCTAATTCTGCCTTCTTCTCTGGCCTTGGATAACTGAATCAGTCTTCAATTATCAGTGTCTCAATTTCTAAAAGGAATATGAGAAGACATACCAGAATCCCAGGGTGATTCTGAAGATAAGCACATAAAAATCTGGATGATATTCAAGTATTAAAACAATGGAGTCCCGGTAAGTTTACATCGTCAAAGATCAATTGCAAAATACTCTGATGTTTGTTATTGATATTGTGGTATCCTGAAGCCTTTCATATTTTTTGTGCTTGTTACTTTTTATTGCAACATTTTTAGCTAACAAAGAGTTTTAGCTATGTCTCGGAAAACTATTCATAGCAATAGTTGAGAAACAGGTTCAATATTTACAAAAATGTTGTCTTTTCTGGTAGCATGCCTTGCAATTATGTTTTCTCTTTCTTACAAAGTACAATGTTCTGCAAGCTAAAAGCATGCAACACAAGGAACCAAGGCACCTGCAAGATACTATTAATTGAGATGTATAACCTCGTTGTTCCCTTGTCCATGTATTTCCTTAAATAAGAGGTTTGCCTTACAGGGAAGTGAAAAAAGGTGCTATGGCCAATCCTGACAACACATCTCGCTCTGTAGCTAAATTACTCAACATCAATCATTTAACATCCTACTGTTGAATTCGGTCTACATATAATTGTGTTTTCTCACTTGCTTTCTGTTAAAAATTATTCCATTGTTCAATTAATGCAGTTGAGAAAAACATTGTGACAATTAAAAATAAAACCTCCACTATTCAAATCTGTTATGAAACAACATAATCTCTGGACATAAAGTGACTATCCATAATGATATACCCCTGTACTGAGTACATACTCTAGTGCTTTTAAAATGCAATTTACCTAGGAATTGTACAGAAGTATTTAATGTCAAATGATCTTTTTCAAGTGATCCTTTTGCTCTTGCTCATTTTTGCTTAAAGAAGTGGCTGAATGCTGTTAGTTCCAAACGTGCTTTGTCCTCATGCAAAACATTCAAACATTTCTGTAATTTATTATTAGTTGTAAATGTTTTCTAAAATTTCAGTTTAATTGTGAATGTTGATATCAGATTTGCAGTTTTAGGCAATAAATATCGTCAAAGGCAATCTCCAGTCAAACTTCCACTTTTTCGGCAGTGGATCTCTAAAGAGACCTTGCTAAAAGAAGAGAGAGGAAAAAAAAACAACAAAGAGAGGAAAATATTTATCCTTTGTAGCTTACAGCTTTTATTTCTGTTTAGATTGCTAGCAAGTAGGACAGAGTTATAAGCCCTGGAGGATATATTTGAAGTCCATGTGTGCATTTGTTCATTAAAGATGAGACTGAGGTAACTAGCTCAGTTCTCATGAGCCTCCAAACAGTGTATCATGAGATGAACCAAATATGAATGAGTAAGCCAGTTGGGAAACCTCTTAAAGAAGAGCCCTATTATATATATTCTGAATTGTAAAGTCCCCACACCATCCTAAGAAATACACATGATATGTCAGTTATAATGGGAACACTAAAATTCTACTGTGAAGAGATGTCTATTATCCCCAAAGTGACCAGCAGCTGTCATTAGCTTTAGTCACAAGCAGGAGAGGCTTTTACCTGCTGCTGGTACAAAAGTACCAGCTAGCTGTGGAAATGGGGCAAAGATCCTATTTCCTGTGTGCCCTCCTCATTGTACTGGACACATTTGTCATAAAATACCAGTTCATCTGGTCAAGTGACATCAGACCCTCCGATAAGAAATTTCTCATGTTCTAAATAGACAAAGCCTTTCCAGAGGGTATATTTGAGTACTACTTGCAAAGACTCATTTATATCTTTCTCCTTCTTGGGACAGGGGAAGGAACAGAGGAAATCAGGAACAGGTAAGTGTAGCTTGGTATCAGTTCACATTAATTACAAGGCTGCATTTATAAGCTGTTCCATTGAGACATTTTATCATTTTGAAGGCAAATGAAACATTCCACACATTTTTTTTTGAAACAGCTAAGATAAAAGCAATATATTCTAACTCTGTCACTATCCAGATCAGGACACTTCCGTCTCAGCTAAACTTTGAATGTTATCACTGAAAAGCTTATTCTTCTTTGGGTTACATCTTTTTAATTGATTTTACTGTATTGCACTTCTATGTATTTTTTCAGTTCTTTTCAAGTTTCCTCATTTTGTATTCCTATTATCCCTTCATTCATCAGGTCTCTTTGTATTCCCACATATAGTTCAGAGCTTTAAAGACACTTTTCTCCACATCTTTGCACTTTCATTAGTGTGTAGTCAAATGGTGCTGAGAGATCTTGTTATTACTATTTCATACTGCTCAATGCCATGAGACTAATTTCTTCTCTCATGGAACTTCAAACAATCCATCAAAAATCCTGTCTCTTTACATTTAGATCAAATGTTGAGGATTTGTTATAAACAAGAATTAATATCTCAAAGCATTAATTACGAAGGTTGTTTTGTAAAAATTGTACTTGGACTTTAATATAATATCAAACCTCGAATGGCAAAACAGACCACATTCAAAGTTGATGTTATTTGGTACAGTTCTGCTGAGCTAAATTAAGCTGAAGCTGTTTATATGGGAACTCAATCTAATCTGAAGCTGAAATGATAACATGAAAATACATCAGATAGAGCACTGGTGTCCTGTTAATGAAGCTTGATGGCAAGAGTTCAGTTAATGTTCTAGATGCACACCTCAGACATTGCCAAGAGCAAATCTAATTAGATATGTGAAGAATTCCTATAGATCTGTTCTTGCTTACTGAGATGTGATAAATGAGAGTAGATCTATGTCAATTTGCTATATTATTTTTTAAGCTGGATTCAGAATGCTGCATTCTGAAGTAAAAAACATCCAACAACTGTGGACATCAGTAGAATAATAAACATCTCATTTTCTGTACCAGGTCATGAGTGAGATCTTTATTAACATTGCTGTATATTTGAATTGAGCCCTCTTCTGTGTATTGTATGCATATTTAAGTCTGCAAAATACAAAAAAAGGAGAGAGAGATGTGTATAAGCTTTTTAGACATCACACAGTCATTTGGCTATATCTGATTACCACATTCAAATAATTAAAACTAAGTGCTGGCTCGTATTCATCACTTATCAGAAAGTCATTTAAATAACAAAGGGGATAAAATACAAAACTGCATCATGAAACAGAATGGGCCTTCAGTCTGGAAAATACAATATTCATTAGGGCCATATTAGGTCATGGCTGCATGGAGGGTATTTAAAATGCTGAAGAATTTGAATGAATAAGAAAGTATTTTTGGAAGCTGATATTACAAATCAAGATAATTGTTCTTCTAAATAAATGAAACTGCAAGTTCCACAGACCTTAGTGTATAACTCAGTCTTTGGCTAATTTGAATTTGTTTCTGGAGATAACATTTTTAAATGAACAATCACTTTCCAAATGTTTTTTAAAAGCATCCACACAACAAACACTGGCAGACCAACAAGGCCTGAAATGTGTGTGTGTCTGTGTGTGTGTGTGCTGACTTAAAAAATGAATGGGCTCACAACACTGCTTGAAGCATATCTTGGGCAGATTCAGCTCCAGAGGAGGGCAAAAACTGAAGCATTCTGGCCAAAAATCAATCCAATTTCTGTAGAAATGGCTGTAAATTGTAAAGACATTCACAAAAAGAGGAAAACCTTATGCCTCTGATGGAGGTACTGGTTTGCGATGGACTTGTATGTAATTTTGTCTTCTGCCTGCCTGAAAAATGATGCCTTGCTGGTTGTAGATGCTGGGAATTTTGTAGAAACAAGGAAGCAACAACTCCAGTTGCAAATACTGTGCTATTTGAATTATAGTACAGCTTCATGAACACAACTGTATTGGATCTATCTGAGATGGAATTGGTACCCCCATAGCAGCCCTCACAGTACTGAGTACTCCCGTGGAGGCCAGCAGGGTGTTTATAACACAGCTTGGGAGGGGGCAGAGCCAAGACAGCTGACCCGGATTGGCTGTTCCATGACATACGACATCAGCTCAGCCATAAAAGCCAAGGACAGGGAGGAGGAGGGGGGCATTTGTTATTGTGTTTGTCTCCAGGAGCAGCTGCTACACCCACTGAAGCTCTGCTTTCCTGGGAAGTGGATGGACATCACTTACTGAGGGGAAGCAGAGAATAACATCTTTGTTTACTTTTTGTTTCTGTGCATGGCCTTGGCCTTTGCTTTAATTAAACTGCTCTTATCTTGACCCATGAGTTTTTAATCTTATTCTCTTCCTTTATTTTGCTGAAGGGGCAGTGGTAGAGGGGCCTGGTGGGCACCTGGCATCTAGCCAAATTTAACCCACCACAACAGCCCAAAAGAAATACTAGAATTTCTGTTTCCACTGTCAGTTATTTGATCGAAAAATGATAAACACAGATCAGGAGTACTGGGGTATCTGTAATGAAAAGTGATACAAATATATGGGCAATACCAGACAATTTTGGTCTCTCTCTGTGTAGATATGTATGTATGTACGTATGTACTTATGTATGTATGTATCTTATCTATCTACCCATCTTACCTTGTTACATTATATGTATTTCAGCAAGAGTCATCCCTGGTTGTTTCCTTGTCCAAACTAAACCAGAAGATTGGCTGTTCTTCACTTGACAGATTTTATACACAGGAAACGATCTGTTCCTGCAGTGGTCTAGGGTTACCTTTTTATATTTGGCTGGTATAACTGTTTAGCTTAAACGGAATCCTTTCTCCTCTAAAATGGTCTCAGCTGCATCCTCCACTCTGTCTAGTAGATAAAGAGTACTCAGAGTACTCACTCTTTCAGCTCAGCTAGAATCACTCAACTTTTTTTGACTTATTTAGTGTAGGGCTTGGTTACTCTGCAAAAATGTAGGAGTGCAGGTATTTACTACTCCTTTTCTTTAAAGACTCTTAAATAACATTACTGTTCTTATTAAGATATTTCTTCTTGCGTTGAAGTGCCTGGCATTGCAGGTTTACTGCTTTCCCAGTACCTTGGTTTTATCTCAGTAGGGTGTTTCATGTCTCAGAACTATATGTCTGTGAACATGAATTTTCTCAGCATTTATAACTAATTTTCTGAAAAGCAATAGTAAGGTATTTTAAATTGTATGCATTTAAAAATAGAGATTTATGATCACCTTATTAGACACACAGCATTTATTAATATTTTAATGTTCAAATAGCACAACAGTTAAATTGTGAAAGGAGGCTTTTGTAACACAACTGCCTTCTGTTAGAGATCAAAAAATAGCTTTCATGTGAGACATAGGAGATTATTGCATTTATTTGGTTTATTAGCTGCTTTGTCTTAAACTTTACTTCCATGGTAACAAAGTAAATGAGTTTATATTTGCTTGAATATATTAACTTGTTTTAATTACTTGAAATAAAATAATAATGGTAATTTGCACTGAATAATACTGTAAGCTTTAGTTGCCAATTTGATTTTGGTTAATAAATTAGGGTTGTGTATGAGCTCTGGGAGAAACTGTTTGAGAATTTTGTTTTCTCAATCTACTTGTTTCATGAACACACACGATCCCCTTAGACATCAATAATTTTAAATATTTTCCTTATTGGTACCCTGCTGACTTTTAGTGTCTTGTACCCCAGAACGAAATGTCAAAATAGAGCTAGGTCTCTGTAGTTCAATCTAGTGACAAATAATCAAAGTTTAAAAATTATATTTTAAAAATATGGTTTTATTAAAATCCTTGTGTTCAAAGTTGTTTAACGAAATACTGAAAAGACTTTCTAATGCTGCCACAGGTTTTCTGTGTAAAATGTCAGTAGACAACCATTTATTGTTACTCAGAAAGACTCTCACTTGTAAATTAAAATAATGTTGCTGGTCTGGAATTACCTATCTAATATATTTTTTTCTTGAAATTATAAAGCACATATCATGAAGAATTAACTGAAATAGTATATTGAAGTAGGTGAGTAATTTTATAGAGGAAATTAAGAGTGCATTTTATTATTTTGGAGAAAAGTACTATTTTTTTTTTCAATGTGTTACAGTCTTAAATGCTGAAAGATCTTAATTATGAGCAAAAGGCAATGAAAGCACTAAATAAATCTAATGAAGTTTCTCTCGTCTGTGATGAGCAAAAAAACCTGGAAAAAAAATCCTCTCATTAGGCACATTTTATGCTTCTAGAAAATTCTCAAGTCAAGTGCTCTCTGAAATAAGAAACAACAGGCAAGCAATAATTGGGAAATAAGTTGTACAGATTTTTAAATAGTTAAAAAAATTAAAGTTGTTCTCTCTTCAATATGTTCTATATAACCACCATATTTAATATCAAAATGTGGGACAGCAAATCTCAAATCTCCCCTTGTTTTTTGTGAGAACACTCCTTTTAAAAGAAAATTCAGTGACCAGGCTTTCACCAGGATGCTCAGGTTTCTCCAGACATTCTGCTTTGTGGAAAACATTCACATATCTGCTGTTTGGAAATCCTATCCACATTGGGGAGAAAAAAAAAAAAAAGGAGAAAGCACTTGAGACACGTGACAATGATTTCTGGATGTCCCATAGAGCACCTGGAGCAGTTGCAGAAATGTCCAGAAATCCCAGATTTTTCACTGTTGAGGATGTGCTAGTCCTATTGTGTGGAGAGAACCTGAGAATGGCCGAGCTAATTTGATGCATTTAGAATGTGTCTAGCTTTCTGAGCATGAGAACATCAAGGGTATTGGTCTAAGGCTTCTACAATGCCTTGGCCTTATCTTTTTTTCTCAAAGAGGGTCTTTCTTTTCTTGGAACAATTTGTTTGCAAATATTCTTTTTTTCAACATCTTGAAATACATAAGGAAGTCCTTTCGTGATATTTGTTGACTACTCATTTACCACATAGATTGAAGAATAAAAAAGAAAGGATAATAAAACTAGCATGGAACAAAACTAAAATGCTCAGAAATATCCTGTAAAGGATTTCTTCTGCTCAGTGGTGTTGAGTAGTGGAAGGGAATATTAATCCAAAATTTTTGTGTCCTCTTCAAAACTTCTGATTATTAAATTTAGAATAAAACTTATCTTAATGAGGATTATTTTTGAATAAATTTACAGGTAATCTTTCACATATAAACTAAGTTTGTAATAAAAAAATGTATAATACTGTCTAACTTAAGGATCCAAAAGTATTTGCATTTGATGAACCTACCTAATTCAGCTGTGAGGTAAGCAAGTGTGACTTAGTCACTTCTAGTCTAGAAAACTACAGCATCAAGCAGTTGAGTAAAATGAAAAGGTTTGGTGCAAATCTGTCATAATGTTGGAAATGAAGGACAAGCTACGTCTATACTGGTAAACAGGGCCAGACGTGAGCCTGATTGCCAGACTGACATCTTTTTGTTTGTGCCAACATTTGTGGGATTGATTGTTTACATAACTTGTTGGAGCCCTTGGTAGTCAAATCATTCAACTATTACAACATTATTTTTAGTTATTATTTTATTATTGTTGCTATTATTGACCTAAATCGTGCTTTCAGTAAAGTCATATCTACCCAGTCCAATGAACTTTCAAAGTCTCTGCCTGTAGCCAATTAAGCTATATACAGGCTCACTGCGCATTTAAAATCTTGATACCTGTAAGATGCAACACTCTCTCATCCCTCACAGAAAGTGGATGTGAAGCTTAAAGAATCGAAATTTCAAAAAGTTGTACTCAAAAAGTAAAGATTAGCAAGTTGCTGCATATTCATCACGGTTGGTGAATTGTTCTCCTGAGAATTGATGTTATTTCAAGTGTTGAGTTAACTAAAATGTGATTATATATCACACATTTATTTTAGTGATTGTGCTGAGTAGTGAGGTTAGTTAAAATGCTACTACACCTCACAGAGAAGAAATAGCTTTAGTATCACTCAGTCCTCCCACTTCCTGCAATAAATGCATTAAAAGCATTGAGAAGCTGTAAATTAGTCAGTCACTTGATACTGCTGAAGTAGATTATTAATTTCAGAAAAACTATTTTAAAAGAAGAAATGTCGCAATCTCTTGTTTATCCTGTTTATGTACAAATATAAAGAAAGATAGTAGATAATTTAGTGACATCCATTCTTTAATTTAAAAAGAAGGCTCAACATTTGTGCCAAATGACCATCTGGGTGCAAACAGACCTATAAAAAGGGAGAAACATGTATTTTCAACACTTTCTTTAAGATGTGATTTTCTTTTCAGTAACAAATCCGATGTCACCTTTCTTCAAGTACGATAAATATGCAATAGTCTGCAGTAATCTATTCTGCCTCTTATGAAGTTCACCTCCTGCACCATTCTGACAAACCTTAAAGTTGGCTGTCTTATCAGTTTCAACTTAGTACAGTAAAAAATACCTTTTGTGATCGTTATGTTCTGGATTACCTTAACCACAGGTAGTACAACACTCTTTTCCTGGCCCTTAGCAAATATCCTCACAACTTGTTACAGAGTCAGCCTATTTGATTTTCTTCCAGACCCATGACTACTATCTTTTTGGCTGCATTTTTGGGCAGTACGCAGGTAGTATTCCTGCTCAGGTTCCTCTATAATCTCAGAGTTCTGTGTCTTATTTAAATGATATTTGACAAAACTTGTTGTGTAGAAGATGTATTATGGTGATTTTATGATTTTGTAATGAAAATATCCGTGCCACCTCTTTGTGCTGCAGAGGAGCTCACAGCCTGCTGAGAGCACACCTAACTGATACTGCTTGGCCTTTGGGCAGAGTCTAGCCTTCTCTCCTTTCTGCATATGAATTGCTACAGATTCTATTTAGGGTTTAGTTGTAAACCTCTCCACAGTATCACTCCTAGGGATCTTTTGGACCTAGTGGGATTTGGAGCCTTTACTATTTGGTAGCAGCAGCCAGGGGACAAGGGCTATGGATAACTTAGCTGCTCCTTATGCCTGGACCTCAAAATTGCACAGAATTCTGCTTTTAGGCATCAAAACAGACCTTTTGCATCTTGCCTTAAGTGACATTCCCAAGGCTGTGAAGAATGTGTGCTGAGGGAAAGCTCAGCCCTTTCTTCAGGCCAGGCCCTTCATATTTTCAGTGTTAATGCAGCAGTAATTGCCTCAGGGACGATGTTTGCATTGATGCAAATATCTTTAAGACTTTTTTTCTGTCTATTTTCTGATATCAGGCCAAAAGACTGAGCATGATTGAATGAGTTCAACCCATCTATGTTGAGATGCAAGGACTAGTGTTTGCTGACTACTGGATGCATGCTATTAACAAGAGCTCCATCCTCTAATATCTCAGTATCACATATATATAGCTTCAGCAAGCAATTCACTTGGTCTTGGTAGGTTTCCATTAATAAACCCTATGTGTCTTATCTGTCCGTCATGTTCCCGCTTCTCCCTCTTATTTCCTCTTTTATTGCCCTCTCCCCTGACACATACCTGCACATTCCTAAGAACATCCCAGCATTTTGACTGAGACAGCTGGACCTGAAGAGTGTCAACAATTTCAAATAAGATAAACTAGTGGTGGGAGGGGAATATGCCTAAAGAAACACACTCCTGAATTGACCAAGTTTTTAAACAGATGGGAAAATGGGCTGAAAACTGAAGCATGAAATTTTGTGTTATTAAGTGGAAGGAAATACATCGTTTTTATTGTCAGTTCCTTGTGCTACATAGCAGAAGAAGAGGAAGAGGTCTAAAAAAACCTGTTGTATTAGAGCAACAAAAAATGTGCAAGAAAGAGTGGCTTGCATCAAGTTTGTTCTAGGAAAGGAAATAAATAAGGCCATTAAAGAAGATGGGTGCAGTCATCAGAAAACCTCTGACATTAACTTTTATGAAGCAGTTAAAATTCTCACTGCAGCTCCAGATTTGCATGTGAACTATGACCAGTCATTCACTCTGAAAACAATATGAGATAAATTTACAATTTAGTTTGTGTTCTGTATGGCTCAATACAAATGAATCAAACAATATGCAATAAATTTCATGGACTTTTAAATTTTAGTTTTGGTGATGTAAATCACAGGTGAGATTGTACTACAGAGAGATATAGTTTGGTGTTGACGAAATAGAAAAGCAGAACACTGGACCTTCTTCTGAGTAGCCAGGTGTCAGCTGAGTGAAAAACACAGTAGACAGATAAAGAGTGTTGGAAAAAACAGAAGTTTATTGCCTTAAAGAAACTCTCACAAATAGCAGCTGTGAAACCACCTGTTTAACCCACCTGTAGAGAGAATGCAGAAGTTAATCAGTGAGCTCCACTTGGTGACCGAAAACGCTAATAGAAAGTTCCTGGAGCGTGAGTCCAGAAGTATAGCTATTACTATTTCTTTCAAGCTCAATAGTTCTGTAATATGAAAACAAAAGTATTTTATTCTCTGGTGCAAAATGGGCTTGTATTTCCATTGTATACAACTAAGTTCTTGTGGTGATTCTCCTGTTTGCTTATCTTTACATAGGATTCTGAAATAATGCACATTCCACAGTAAATTTGGATTTTCTAACGAGCTACTGATTCTGTGGATATTGTTTGTGTGAATTTCATTGTGACTTTTCTTCATATTCCACACATATTTGCATAAAGTATCCATCTTAATTTGTTCTTTTGAATCTCCTCAGTTTTCTTGCCACATTAGAATTGTCTTCTAGAAAGCAGCTTTTGGGGAAGAGTCTTTCCTTGATACCTGTCTCTTTTTAAGTGCTGAAAATAAAGTAAACATCACTTTCACAGACACCATTTAACTAGCCTTTGCACAGGCCAACTTTCAAATACCTACTTCAGATAAAGTATGTAAGGGATTTGATATTTTCTAAGGTCACCAGACTTGTATAACTCAGTAAATGAGCTAGAAAACTAAGGAAAATATTATTTCAGGAATTTTTTCAATTATTTGAACTAGTGATAATGTATACTTCAGTACTTCTGACTCCAGGTTGGAACAAAGGCTGGTAAAATTTTATATTTCACATGAGTAATTTTGAGCTGTAATGAAGAATGTTTCTGTTCCAAGTTCTAGGTGTGGGGTATACCTCATTTGTAACCTACTTAAGCTGTACTACAAAATTGGTTGCATAGCACAGAAAGATTACTGTTCTATAAGACTAAACTTTTGAGAAAGAGAGGGCAAACGATTCCTTTAAATCTGATTAGTGACATGAGACCTCTGTGGACCAAGCATGAAAGACTGTTGTTAGGCTTCAGAAGCAAGGAGTTCACAATCATCTGGGCATTGCAAAGAAACAGTAGCTCATAGAAGATGGAAGTTGTTGTGAAACACCTCGACCTAAAGGTTAAAATTTTGACCTTTTCCTGCTTATCTCTGAGGAAAGGAACTTCAGATGGAGGACTAATGTCCCCAGAAGCACAGTATAGACAAAGCACAACGTTGGAAAAAATTGACTGAAGATGATAACTAAGTCGCAAAAGCTCAGTTCTGATTACACCAGCCCAGTAGTTGTTAAGAAGTAAGTTAAAACATTTCAGAAAGAGTGAATAAAATAAGTTTTAGGGAAAAAAACCCAAGAAAAATCATAGGTACAATGAAAGGAAAGAGGAGGAAAAAGGGTATAAAAAGAAGACAAAAAGAGAGGAGATGAAACATGTACTTAAAGATTTATACCCAAAGTCCTACCAAATCTGTTTGTCACCCAGCAATAAATACACTTGACCACTATCTTTGTACAAAAATATCATTAGCTGTGCCTCTCTGCCTATCATAATAGAACTCTCTCTGATGTTCTCAGAAGCAACTCATTTAGCCTGCCTTGAGCAAATGTCTCATTAATAGTCTTACTTTGTTTTTGTTGGTTGGTTCATTAAGTTCATGCATGCATAAAGTTGCTGTTGCTGCAGATAATGTGCAAAGCCTTTATAAACCAAGGCTTTTCAAACTGTTAAAACATTTATTAATTCAGGAAAACACTACACATTTCTAAAATTTTACTTCAACCAAGGCAATTGATTAGTCTTTTGTTTTAGTTTTTTTTTTTCCTTCCACAATATGCTTATTGACTTTTCAAATTTTCTGTTTGAAATCAACAAAGTCTCTTCTCTGCTGTGAAGACACCTTTTCTAGCAGATGCTTCTTTGTACTCTTTCCCCACCTGTTTTTATTTGCACCATGAGCCCTTGGGGATGAGAGGTGGGATTCCAGGATGCTGGACACAGTTGTGCAAGTCCCTACTTTCTTTGTTTGAACTGCACTCAGAAAATAAAACAGCCCTAAGTATGTATCTAAAATTTTAAAATGCTTTATTATCTTCTGCATTACAAAATTGAATCAACATGTTTTGTTTGTTTCAGAAATGTTCCATCTGACACAAAATAAAACACTTCTAAAGATGTTAGAAAAAGAGAGAGTGAGAAAATTACTCTCCTGAGAGAATGCTCTAGCTTTCTAAGCTGCAGGGACATCCTGGGGAAGTGCTTTCAGTCCCTCCTACAGACTCTGTCACACTTTGGATAAATTGTTAGATATTTGATAGTGCATCAGCTGGAATCCATCAAGGAGGCAAATGGCCTAACAGCCAGGCTAGCATCATTTATGCAGTCTGGCATAATGACTATTTAAGTATTTTTATGCAAAAAGGAAACTTATAAACAGGGACTGTGAAAGCTCTGCCTCAGAATATCTAAATAGCTAGTGATTAAGACATTCATGCAAGAAGTAAAGTATGAGTTCAAATTCTCGTCCTGTGTCAGGCAGAGGCTCTGAAATTGACATTTATTTATTTATTTATTTATTTATCTGTTTATTTATTTATTTATTTTCCCCCCAGGTAAATTTCTGTTCAACAAACTATCCCATTTCTAGGACTGGAGTGCTTGCTCTCTTTTTCATTTGCACTGTTCTAGTCTCTACAAAGGTGAAGTTGAGCTTGAGTATGTGCACACAGAGGGTGGAATTTAGCCCAACTCTCTGTAACTAGCTCACTACTGAGGTACTGAATACAACCTGCTGACACCACTATTTTCTATGGTTCTTCTCTAAATCTAGCCTTCAAAATATTTTTCTAAATAAAATTATTGAATACATTCAACCTGAACTCAAAAAGTATTTTGATTGTACAGAACAGTAATTTTTGGCCACTTTTAGCATTCAAAAACAAAACTGGAAATCTCAGATGTAATGCCAAGAGGTGTTCAGACAAAGGTAAAAGGCATGCTGTTATGAGGCAAGTCAGAAAAATCATGAGGAACAGAGAATCTGGAGGATAGCAAACTAAAAAAAAAGCTTCATAATACAGCCATAGCTAGCTAATGGCGTTTATGAATTTACCCGGATTGTGTATGCAGGTATTTGAATATAAGACAATTTTTTGTCAACTCACACTTTTAGAAAGATATCCCATGCTCTGTTAATGCTACCTGAGCAAGAGATAGTTAATTTCTTTCTGCCAGAAGAAATTTTCTTCATTGTGTTTCTGGCAGATTGTGGCTGGATACTTTCTCAGCAACAGTGAGCAGAACACTAGCAACAACCTATGCCCTCTCATACTGCCCACAGAAAGAGCATCAGCACTGTGATAGTCCATTTAATTCAATATTTAGATTATTCAATTATTATTATATTTTTTATTCAATTCCTAATGTAATATTCAATTATTGTTATATTCAATTATTCACCATATTTGGAATCTGGGTCCAAAGGGATAGGACCTCACAGAACTCCCTGTACCGGACTGGAACTCACTAAATATAACTTGTAGATAGCTTTAGCAGAGCTTACTTTCAAACTCTACTTTTCTGTCTTGACAACTCATTCTCACCTCCCTTTCAAACAGGAATTTTACATAACATTTTCAGAAGTGTCTGTGCTATGTGCAGATTTAAGTCTCAGTGCTACTGATTTTAAATGCAATTTCAGCTCCTAAATCACTGAAATGATTTTGATAAAAAACCTGCCTTTTTCTTCCGTACATTTGTGAGTTGTAGTTTACTATCAAAAGAAAAATAAAGTTAATGGGGTTTGTAGTTTAAAATAAAAACCCCCAACACCTGCAATAACAGAATTTTGTATGGCAGGCCTAGATCTCATTATTTCAGCCATTTTTGCTATTTTTGCTTTTCAGTCCTCAAGTTCATTTAAAGCAGTTGGAGTATGAGACAAAAAAAGTTGTGTTCTGATTTTCTAATTTACCAGTTCACCAGTGCAGACTTCACGGACTCTCTGCCTTTAAAGTAATGGAGTGAAATTCAATATATAGTGTATCTTCCTTTAAAAGGAATATAAATAACATGAAAACTATATTTTGCTTGTTTCTGATGCCCAGATTTCAAAATCCTGCACACTAGGAAAGATAGCATCAGTCCACACAAAGTAATATAGCTCCTTATATACTGCTTCAGAAGAAATATACAGTATGGCAGGGCTCCTTCTGGATTTAAAACTAGGTAAAGTGTTTTTTTAAAAAGGGTATGAATGAATGTGAGACTATTGATAAATGTCTACAAACACCTTGCAGGAATGCACTCCAAATGATTTGATTCAGCACATTTTTTGATTTTGCCTGTGTTACATGACGAACAGCTTCTACAGAAAACTATGAGCACAGGATGTTGTGCCCCAGGTGAGTTCAGTGCACAGTGCGTTTGTGAGTGAGGCAGCAGGCAGACTCTCCTGGTGCTGCAGTTTACATGTACTCCAGGATACCAGTAAGAGACTGCAACCAGGTAGTACCCTTGCCATGAAGGTTACCGAGTTCTTCTAGTGTCTGCTGTTGATTTTCTGAGCTAAAAGGATTAGCTAAACAGAAAGACAGAAAAAGGGGGAGAAGAAATCAAGCAGAAGAGCAGACAAACTGAGAAAGACATGGAGTTAAGGCAACAAAACTGAAAGAAGGTGAACGGTACAAATAAGTCAGAAACCACTGGGCAGCACAAGCATTTGCATGTGCAGGGATGTCAAAACCGAAGAAAACTATCTTTAGTTCTGCTGAGTTTGCTTCCATGCGGGATTTATTTCGGGAGCAAGATGTCAAAATGTAGGCGTTGGCATGCAAGGATCTGTACATGCATGGATGTCTAAGCTCTCATTATGTTTAATGGAGGCCTGATTAACAGAATCAGTGGAGGCTGGAGAACAGGTACATGTGTCCAGTTAACACTGGACAGAGATGTGATCTGCGCCCTTCTGGCTGGGCCAAGTGGGATGCAGCAGGGTGACCAAGCTGACTCTGAATACCGGCGTGGGCAGCTCAGCTGAGTTGTCTGTCTTTGTGTAGGTCTGGCTCCTTACATCTTTCTCATGAGGGTTACATGTGTAACAGAGGTATATGCCTCTCCACTTCATCCTGTCTCAGGGGAGCAGAGAAGTCTTTGGTTGACCTCTGTCTGGCAACTTTTTTCTCCTTCCAGTATTTCTCTAAGCTAGATGTGCTTTAATTTCTGAGATAAGGTTGCATTTCTAAGAATTATAAAGATTTCTTTGGAAATATTTTTCTCTTGCACAAATTACTTTGTTTCTTCATTATTTCCAATGGGTTCTAATACTGGGAAGTTCGTTTTCTTTTTCTATTCCTGCACTTTTACTCCTAAGAAAACAATGGGAATGTATAAAATAATATTACGTTTTCAGAATAGAATGAAGGATGCTTACCAGATTGAAACGTTTACTTTGAAGAGAAAATAAATTAAACTAAAAGCATTAATTGAGAAAATTTTCTATTCTTTTCCAGCAATTAGGATGACCACTTTTTGCAGCTGGCTCACAAAATGAAAGCGAAAATTGCTAGTGGTGATATTTTTCAATTGACTGCACTCTTCTGGAAAAGTTTTTGGGTTTCTGAAAGATTAAGGTGTAGGTACCTGGAGTAAATTTGGCTCCTAAAATATCCAGGCTCTCATAATGTACTCCAAAGTCTCTGGGGTACAAACATATCATAAATATATACACTGGTATCTTTCTGCCCAGAAATATCACAAGTTTGTTCCACTCAGATGAGAGCTCACAACTTCCATTATGTCAGATTTTATCCCTCCCACCTTCTCTTCCATCTCCACCCCCAGCCTAAAAACCAAACCAAACCAAACCAAACCAAACCAAACCTGTTTGATGTTATTTTTCAGCCTT
The DNA here is from genome assembly GCA_011057875.1 of Pterocles orientalis. Classification (NCBI taxonomy): domain Eukaryota; kingdom Metazoa; phylum Chordata; class Aves; order Pterocliformes; family Pteroclidae; genus Pterocles; species Pterocles orientalis. The sequence goes on from WKFP01014104.1 coordinate 443,128, forward strand.
AGATTTCAGATCTGAATGATTTAGGAAAATACAGAGAATACATGGAGGCTTTGATTAGCCAACCTAAGATGAACTGAAGCTCGTTTATACCCCAAAATGGTACAAAGCAATGAATCAGTTTTGCACAGTGATCAGAATACCCCAAAGGAAAATGCATCCAAGTGCTGCACTGTGATGCTCTTCAGTAAAAAAGCTGTTAAATGTACCTTTGAGGTTCTTAATCGTCTGCAGTGTGGAAGTCCCCTAAGACCTTGGCAATAATCACAATTCATTGTAAAGTTTTATTTCAGTTGTAGTCTATGGTAAAGCTTTTAATTAAAAGAAAGATGCAAGAGCTAGACAGATGTTATTAGAATAAATATATTCAGAGTAATGTCAGGGTAGGAATCAGGATATTTCCAAAAAGACCAATATCGTATGAAACAAGTGGAAATTCACCATTAGTAATGGAGAGGAGTGATGTCTAATACATTGTGACGTGATTTACTTAATGGAATCTCTATTGCTTGAGTGATTTAAAATCAGATTTACCAGAAGAACCGCTATTATACTATAGCATAAAGTTAGTAAGTGACAGACAGTATTACACAAATTTTTGTATCTCTGTTGCCATTTCAAATGAGTAAGCAAATGAACAATGCCATTACTTTCAAAACACCATAGGAAAAAATTGTAAAAGTCCATATTCCCCTTTTTTCACTCCCATGGGAGTCATAGTGGCATTATCAGAAAAAATAAACGAAGCAGGGCTTAATCTGTTTGTTTAGAAACACAGTCTGACTTTGAAAAATTATTCCATGCATTCAAGTGCCTACTAATTGCAGTAGCAGTGGCTTCTTTCAGCAAGTCAGGATGATTTAGTTCTGCATATTGAAATCTTCACTACGACCTCTGCTCCCACTCTCTTAAGCCTCAAAAATGTTTCTTTTAAAACTTCTCAGGTACATGCTTTTTCTGCTCAATAACATCAGTTTCAATGATGGTTGCAGTAGCAGAGGGTTAATAATAGTATCGTGGTTCTCTGCAGTTCACTGGTTTGGCCTTCCATCTCCTGGTTTATCTACCCTAAGACCAAATTATTATCCTGTAATAAAATGAAAAGCCACTATTATTGCTTAATGTAAGTACACTTAAAATTGTTATTAGTAGTGTGCTTGGTAAGGTTAAATCATGAGGTCTTTGATGCTAACTTCAAAAATTACATCTCTGATTTAACTAGAATAAATGAGATGGTTGCTTCTCTCTAATTAAAGGCAAAAATGTATCTATAGTACTCGGTAATTTTCTGTCACTTAACACTGTATTACAGCAGCATTTATTACATTCATTATATTATAATTACAATTACCTTACATTTACTGAGGGTCCAATCCTCAGAAACCTAAGCTGCCTGAAGAAAAGAATCACAATTTTTTGAAGCCAAAAGGAAGCTTATGTACCAAACCACAGATGAAGTTCATGAACCTGTTAGATATTTCACCACCAGGGCCCATTAGTCCTTTTCTCTGTGTACAGAGTAAGGGTGATATTGTCAGGCAGCTGTAAACATCCTCACTGACCGCAGTCAGGGGCCCTGTTTGAAACTGCAGGTGTTTTCCAAAAAGTGAAGTGATACCCATTGGCTGAGCCCTGAATTTTGGGCTGTCAGTGTAGTGGAAAGGCTATATTTACATTTTTGGTCTCTTTTTCAGGCAGACAGTGGCAAGCAGTAACTGTGACTGGCAAACAGAAAGAGAACCCTGGCTAGTTTTACTCTTGCAGGGAGCGAAAGCGGCGTGGCATGGATGGGACACCATCAGCTGAGCTGAACGTTTAAGAGAATGTGAACAGTGAGTGTCAACCTGACTACACGGGACATTTTCTAAGAAGAATCTCCCACTTATCCTTTTTTTTTTTTTTCAAGACAAGTGTCTTTTCCTCTTCTTTCTTCTTTCCTGACTCATCTGTATTCATGTTCTTTACATTTTGGCTCTAAACATTAGCACAATCATGCTTTACTTGCACGAATACTGCCTGGAAAACAGATTTAAAACTTAAAAGCCTGAATAATAATTATTTTTTTTAATGGGGCATTTGATTGCACAATGTAGAGTTCATGCTCTGCTAGTTAGTTTCTTAACTCAGTGGAGAGAAAAAATGTAATGGAACCTAACTATCACTGTGCCAACTGTGAATATTCACAACTTACAAAACAAGAGCTTTGGTTTATTAGTTCTTCCAGAAACCTGTGAAAATTTCAAAGTCCTTATTCGCCAACACACACACAGAAGAAAAGTAATTACTATGAATTATTCAGTTCTTGTTTGCAGTAGGAAGGAAATGCTTATAAAAGGTGAAGTGACTACTTCTGTTTGTAGATCAAATACAGACAGAAGCAGTGAATACAAACTGTTGAGTGAGTGAGCAATGTAATTATACTTAGAGCACACAATTCAGAAAAGAATTATTCTCCTGTTCGAATAAAACAGTGGGTCAATTCATCTGCGTAAGGTCATTATCTTTTGCGAGTAACATACTTTCAAAACATTCAGAGCACAGCACAGAATACATTTGGAGTCTCACAAATGTATCCCTACTTGTTATTGTTGTAATTTACCAGACAGGCCCTGCTGTTTCACTGAGATCTCTGCCTGTGCCGTTGAAATCAAAGTAAGCTTTGATTTTAATGGGAACAGGATCAAGGTTTAGCCACTCGTGTCCTTGAGCCAAAATAAAACTTGCAAGGAGGTTAACATCGAGAGCACTGTTTTGATTACATAATGATGCTAACAGACAAGATAGGAAAAATCATTAGGCTGCACTGAAATTGAAAGTGTACGTGTCTATTTTAAACTGCTAATACTTCATCTAACCTGCTGTGTTGAACAGTCACAAAATGAATCTATGCAGTGACTGAATTGCTGTCCATAAAGCAAAAGCAAGCAATAGAATGTTATTCCATTTCTATAATATAGTTATTTCTATGTTATTGCAGCAATAGTGAAAAATTTACAGTACCCCAACACTGAGATGCTGCATTTTGGGAATCATTTACAGACACATTATTTGAAACCAGCATTTTCTCTGAAACAGTGAGATGCAATCTTTAGAAAATGAAATTATTCAGCAAGGTGATCAAAAATTTACTCCCCGGATAGATTTATCCACTAGTACAGTGGCAAATACTGAGTAAAGTTTTCAAAAGATTAAAGTACTGGGAGTTAATCTTTAAATTAAATTCCTGTATAGGCATATTTGTGGCATGCTCAGTAGCAGTCTGTGGAGTGAGATGGCATAGCATTCTTTAGGATCGGAACTTAACAGGTGAATTCTCCTGAAGGGATACAATCCCACAAGTAAAAAACCTACAGAAGCACATCCTGTTAAACTCCAGGAAAAATACTAATATTCTGCCAAGAAGTTTTAAAATTATGGGGTTCTCCTAAACAATTTGAAGGTCTTCACAAAACACATTTTCTTTTTAAACTGTGTTTTCTTAATTGTTCTTGTGAAAGCATGATTCCTGTTTTAAAATAAGTTTGGGTTAAACATTTCCTGTAATATGTACCAATTTTAGGACTGCCACTGGAGTATGTTGTTTTCCTCTTACCTTATGCTATAACTGAGGATGAGTAGAGACTGTCCTCACAGAGCAGTGAATGTGATTCTCTGCGCTGACACGTTGCTCAAGAAAACTCAAGAAAAATATCTTAATCTAGTTTCAGATTCAGGACTGAATTTTGCAATTTAATTTATCACTACTGTGAGCCAAACATGCCCTGTTCATTATGGTGAGTCAATCTATATATTTACCGGTCAGCTAGAAGTTATGCTAAATAAATGTATTCATTTACAAGCCTAGTTGCAAGAGCGATCCATATTTTTTCACTTGTGAAATATGTCTTCATATTCTATATGGCAGCCTCACTGGAATTATTTTCCAATATTTGGTAAATGATTTTATTTATATATTTTAATTTTATTCTACAGTTTTAAAGTTACTTCCATAATACTGCTGAAATACTTCACTCATTAACAGTCAATTTTTCTTACTGAGAAAGATAATAAGAATAGATAGGAAGATATAAATATTTAATAGCCTTTTCAAGACTTAATGACGCAAATCAGCCAATGCATCTGTGCATATTAATTCAAAGCAATCCTACAGTTATGAAAACAAAAACCTGTTCTTCTAAAACAATGGTAAATGCAATTAACTGAATGTTATAAGGGAAATTGTACTCCTACTTATTTTATTAAACAATTCATAAAACAATGCTAAGGTATTCAATGGGTGTAAACATCTGGTGTTTACACTTCTTCTGCAGTACCACAGATGACTAATTATTTTCCAGGTGTCATGGAGAAGAAAGTTGGTTAATCACCCAGTCAATTTAGCCTAATGTTCTGCAACTGAGAGCTGCTGCTTCAAGTTCTGTGTGTGTATGCATACACACGTGAGCCTGCATGCATGCACGTAACCATATTCTGGACCTCGTTCTGATCCTTCTGACAAGATGAAGAAGTTTAGGCTTTGGCAATGAAGTTACACTGATACAGATCCAGAGCAGACTAAAGCATATATTTAAATTCTTTACTGACACAGAGAGAGAAAAAAGACTGAACCATTTTGAATCTCTTTTGTAATTCATAATTGCCTAAAACAGGCTGAAATGAAGACATAGAACGGGAACAAGATTTTGGAGAACTGGATGATCCAGCCTAACATTTGTTATCACAAGACCATTGCTGCAACCTTCCCTCAATTAATGGGCTCCTCACTGCGGTATGTGAGGAGGGCAATTGTGTAACGAAAGCTATGATTAGCACTTCTCAGGGTCTTTTTCTCAATATTTGTTTTTTTGCACAGTTCTGTTACTCATCTGAATCTCCCACAAACACCTAGCATTCTGCTGTTTGGTTTAGCAGAGCAGGTAGATTCGTGGAGCTACCTCATGGAGGGCTTAGGAGCTGGATTTTCTCAGGCTGACCTCTAAAGGACAGTTATTCTTCTGAAGCGATGCCTTCTTTTCATCACCTGCTGTTGACCCAGAATTCACAAGCTTGTATATCACTTAAACAAATATGTGTTACATGTGCTTATTTTCAGAATTTTCAGAACACTTTTTGGGTCCACGCACCCCCCCCCCAGCCCAAAAAAAACCCCAAAACCAAACCAAACTACAAACCCAGACCAAACTACAGAGCAACATTTAAAACATTGTATAGAAAAAAAAGTTCTCTAGAGTTCCGGGTTAATAGAGGATATGGAAAAAAATAGTATGAAAAAAACAGTAACTAACCAGAGAGCAGAAGGGGGCAGAGCAGTGACGTGGTGTAGAAAGCTAGTTGTGGTGTAAAGTGGCTAGCATTGAACTTCATCCCCAAGAAACGAATATCACCCTTCTCAGCTGACCTCTACTGCTTTTGCCTCTCTTGTCCCTTCACCTTTGCAGCCCCACACTGGTGCCTCTTTTGCTCAGGTGATGTACAGCAACACTATATTCATTTAATGTCTCTTCCCTTGAAAATACCTGACTTTAGAGCATGTTTACAATGTAAACACGTGTGTGAACACAGCAACTTCAGACATGCAAACTGGGTTAAATTTATCTATTCAGGATGGCAAGGGCAATGAGACTGCAGAATTTCTCCCATTCAATCCCTTTAAATTAATATCTGGAATCTGTGGCTTTCTATTTTTCATACGGAAGTTATCTTGATTCAGGCTAGCTTAGTTCAGTGTGACAAGTGCAAAAGTGATTCTCCCAAGATACTGAATATATATTCATACACATATATACACACATATGTGCATGTATATATATTAATACGTATATTTTTATATATATACACACATAAAGTTATATGAAAAGTCTCCTGGAACATACCAAAACCAACATGCAAATGTCAAAATATTAAAAGCCATCTCCACAATAGTTCAAGGACTGTTATATCCAAGTTTAGCCCACTGGACTTCAGCTGCCTACCAATTTTCGTTTTTTTCTTTTATGTGATCTCCACATGTTATTACAGTATGTTTTTTGTTGTCTTTAAAAGATAAAATTCATCGAGCTGTAGTTGTGTTCTTTTCACATTATGTGCGTTTGCTTTATTGTTTTGTTTCATTGATTACTTTTATTCTTCCTGTCTTCTAAATAATTCTGCAAAAAATATTTCTTGGCAGGTACTTTGCTTGTGCAGGAAATACACAATCATCTGGATTCCTTACAGACAATTAGTGGATCAAACTGTAGTGACAGGTGGGGTAGGAGGCAGGTAGCCACAGGAGAAGGAGGAGAGGTAACGCACCACCTAGGGACAGCTTGTCTCAGCTTGAGTGGAGCACAAACTGGGAGCAGCTTGTTACTGCCTATGTCCCATGGGTGACATTGCTGCAAGACATCAAGAAACTTGTTTCTGTAACTGTTTCTTGAAATGATGTTAACTTCAGTGCTCCAAATGTGGTCTTTTGGGCACCGTTGGTATGCAGATTATTAAAAATACTTATTCAGGGAATCTTCAGGTCCAATCAAATTTTTAGGATCACAGTGGCTAAATCATGGTCCAATTGCATGAATTTAAGGAAACTACTATACTTGCTCAACTTGACATAGCATATAGACAGATGTCAGCAAAAAACTTTGTAATACAGTGTATTTCCACACAGCCCCTGTGAGAAGCAGAAGCACCATGTTAATCCTGGACCTGAGCCTGTGGTCATGGCCAGCCTCTTCCCACAGCTGCAATTAACGCTACCAGTGACCACTCTATTAATGCTCTGGAGAACAAAGAAAGATGGACAAAGAAGGTAGCTGTGCTGATTGAACGAGATGCCAACAGCAGGCGGTCTCAGCATAACCCTTAGCAGATATTGGGTTTTAGTGCTATTCTGCTTTCACCACCATGCTACATGGACAACATCTCTCCCGGATTTTGTAAGGTCCAGTTGGAGGGAAGAGTGGGCTTGATCCCTGAATCATCTCCCTTCATCTGTGTTGCCCAATGCAGAGACCAGCCACAGGCTGCCTCCAAAACTGAGGTAGCATGTGAAGGTTGGATCATTCTGGAAAGCATCCTGTAGCTGATCTATATGCCTGACTTTGGTCTTGGAACAGAACTACAAGACTATATGGGGTGGTGGGGCATCCACCTACACATTATCAGCAGCCTACAATGCAAGGCAGGCAGATCTGGGTGTCCTGGACAGCCAGAGACAAGCAACGACAGTCTTTAAACTACACAGTCCTCTTGTGGTAAGTATGTAATTTAAATGTCATTACTACATGTAAAATGAACATGTGGCATCTGGCTGTCCAGGATAGTAGAAATTCTGACTACAGACCCCTGTTTGGACAGAAAGAGGCAGAAACCAAGCTTGCAAAGCATTTAAATGAAAATATAAAGTCTATTAGCAAACCTGGATCTAATGATTCTTTCTCATAGTCTGACATTAATAGGGTTAGCACGTTGAAATTCAAGATGTATTATGATATTGCCCTTCTCCTTTTTCTCCCTCAAAAATGCTTTAATGGTATTTAAAACCAGCATAATCAAGCCATGATTCTACTGTCAGCAGTCTAGAATAAATCTTACTCTCTGGCATTCAGTTATTAGGTAAAATAGTCACGTATCTTTCAACTGTGCTCTGAACACAGAATAAATGGCCTATGATGTTTAGCACTCTTGGTTAAAATCCCATTTTTACGGTTCAAGAAAAGTGCTATGACCCATGCACTGCAACTACTGATTTATCTGCACGGCAGCTTGGGTACCAAACCAGTTTTAAAGTACTTCTGAAAACATCAAATGTGTTATGACTTAAAACCAAACAACAATAAAAGAACTCTGTTGAGTTTCTGGCAAGTGCAAAAATTCAGAGAAATTCCTTATTAAAACTGAATGCAAACAAAACAATATATGTCATCTTAAAGGCACCTTGCTTGAGAGAGAATTTGTAAACAGAATGAAAAAACTGTTATATAGTAAGTCCAAAGAGCAAATTCAGACACTCAGAGTTCTTAAGATGTCAAATGAAATTAAATATTTAAATGATCTTTCCCTTAAAAAATTCTGAAAAGCTTCTCTAGTGATCTTACACTATGGAAAGGGTGAAGAACAGATTTACACTCTTGGCTACAGCACTATATTTCAGCCTTCATCAGGCCAACTGCAATGCTGGCATGCAATTCTACAATGTCAACTGATTTCCAGTTACTGCCTGCTTTTGGATGCCTGTGCAACCGTTGGTTTGAAGTTTTTTCCAAATTACAGACCATATGAAGCTAAACTGTCTCACTCTGAAAATTTCTTATGTGTGATTCAAAGGAGGACTACTCCTCATCCAGATTTTCCTGGACTCCTAAAATTTTGTGGTGTACAAACTTTACTTAGGTGGGTTTGAACATTTGTTCAGGAATAAAGATTAAAGCAGAACAGATATGAGCCCTCCCCCACTAGTCCCAGCACAGGATTTATCCTTCTACTGTATAACCAAATTCACAGACTTACCTCTGCTCTATCACACTCTATATCCTCCTTTATGCAGTGGGAAATGCATTGTTAAAGAAACATATTTCACAACAAAAAGCTAGTTTGGAACATGAAAATTGTCTACTGTAGATATGTGGAAAAGCTAATTTAAAGCTGTCTTTGATATCTTTAACAAGACAGAATTTTACAGAAACTGCAGCAAATCTTACCCGGATTATTTAACCCATGTTTCTAGAGTCCTCATCCGAGTATATGAGCTATGAGAATTCTCTCTAAAACAATGATTTCCAGCAAAGACTGAATAAGTACTCTCTGTTGTTAGTGTAGTAATTCCTTTCTCTTCTCCATACCTCCCCTGATGAGCTGAAGGGTTCACCTTCCTCAACAATGATTGAGTCTTGAAGGAAGGAGATGGAGTGGGGGGGAGAAGTTACAAAGGATTCCATCATCTGCTTTCCTTAAACCTGTGGTTAGCCCCTGGCTGCACTAGGAGAATGATGAGGAGCTGCTCTGGCTCTGCTCTCCTACCCAAGAGGCTTCAAAGGACTCAGGGCCGTATGCTGGCCAGCAGAGCTGTCTGGCTGAGCTGGCATTCCTCCAGGAACAGAGGGATCCTGCACTGCCCAAATTCAAGGTCATGTCTGGTAAGTTAATACTATCCTTCAGTGTTATAGCCATGCAACAAAAGCTCACTCACAATGGGCATTCCAAAACTTTGCTTTAAAAGAAAAGAGTTTCTGAAACAGAAACATTTAATAATACTGTGTTGTTCTGGGGAGGAATTTTGATAGCCAAAATACTATTGAAACAAAGTGAGAAACCTGAACCATAATATTGCACGGCTTTAATTTACGGGTAGAAATTGCCTGCTTAACCTTTTATTTTCCTGGCTTTGTTAAAGTATTAACAAAGATCTATTGCAAGAATTTATACAGAATATTCTCTAGAATCCTAGGGCCATTGAATCATGTAGGTTGGAAGGGAGTTTCAGAGGTCACCTAGTCCAACCTCCTGCTCAGAGCTGTTCTAGTTAGGGTGAGTTGTCCAGTGGAACTTTATGTATCTCCAAGAATGGAGATTTCACAGCTTTCTGAGCAACTAGTCCAGTATTTTACTATGCTCATAGCAAATGCTTTTTTTTCCTTATCAAGTCAGAGTTTCCCACATTCCAGGTTGTGTCCATTGCCCCACATTCTTCTACAGTACCCACCTGACCTCTGTCTCTTCTATACCTTCCTAACAGGGAAATGCCAACTGCAATAATATATTCCCTGAGTCTCTTGTTTGTAAGACTGAGCAGTCCTTGTTCTCTCAGCTTGTCCTTGTATGCCATAAGCTTCAGTCCCCTAACCATCTTAATGCCCCTTGGCTAGACTTTCTCTGATCTACCCATGCTCATCTTCTACCACAGAGCCCAAGAATGGACCCAGTACTTGACGAGGTCTCATGAGTGCTAAGTAGAGAGGAATAATTAATTTCCTTGTCCTGATGGCTACAAGCTTGCTAACACACAGTTGGGCTTTGCTGCAGGAACACATTGCTGGCTCATGTTGAAAATATGAAACGAATTTATATGTCCAAAGTGAGCTATCTAAATAATTCCAGACAGACATTAAAAATATTTCTATGAAATTTTCAGCTTTTCATTCTGCTTCAAAAAGCAAAAATAAGAGAGGTTTTGAAATTTATTGTGAATAAAAATGAGATTTCCCATAAACCCTCCTAAACAGACATTTCACAGATTACAGTTGCAATGGTTAAAGTACTGTAATTAGGAAAACAAGACAAGCCCATTTCAGATACCCCTTCAAATATCTGTTTAAATTGTTATGTCCTACTAGATGTATTTTTTCTTAACCTGAATGTTTAAGGATATGTCGTTGTTTCCAAATGGAAGTAATGTCTTCCTAGAGCTTCTACTTGAAGCATATCTGCTTGTAGAGTAATATTCTTAGGTCAAAAGGATTTTTATATAATAGAAATGTACACATTCTGCCATGACATACTAATAGTAATATTTTCTTGATACTGTAGTTTTTATAGTTTTGTTAGCTCAATCAACCATTCTAATCACCCTGAATGGTGTGCAGCATTTTTTATTAAATCAGCTACTGGAACTGCACTGTACATGAAACAAAAGTATATAAACTCAGTATGTAGTAGGCAAGTAGCTTTAACAAGTATAGAACTACACATATAAACCACACCACTGGGTAATATATAGATATTGAGCCAAAAAGTCATACAGGTCAGAGCCTCCCTTCTCTTTCTTGAACATTTATGCAAATGAAAAGCACAATGCTAAAGCAAGTGCTTTGTTGCTACGAGAGGTACTGTCAAAGCACTGTTTACCTTCCATGGGTCTAAATAAGCAGTTTTGGGGATTACAGAAGACTGCCCTGTTCTTCTGTACATGTGTTGCTACTTGAAGCCTGAAGCTGAAGGAAATCTTCCTTCATCACTTGTAAAGACTTATGTTTATTTGTCTGACTTATGTCACTGCTGTCACTGTAGTTTGAAAATAAAGAGAGCGATACATTTTTGAGCCTCATTTTCTTTGGGATAAAAATCAGATACGCAAATAGCAGATGTAGGCCTTTTCGGCCTATGCATTGTTGTTGATACTGATGGTTTCTGAACCTATGAATGAAAGTGACATTTGTTAGAGTGACATTGCTTTTCTGGTGATTCAGGGTGGGATTCATCTTGTCTCACTTCATTCATCAAAGCATGAAAGGTACAATCTAAAGTAATTGTGCAGTCTAAGACTAATCATCTTTCTCCGTTGACCCTGGAAGGTACCTAGAGAACTTATCTTACAGTACATACTGAATTTTTTCTCTTTAACATTACCTGAAGTGCGTTCTATCCACAGTTGCCTGGATGAGTTTGTCACCTGACACTGATCACTTATTAATAACTTTAAGGAAATTAACAATTTTTTTAGCATTCATTTACTTTTTTATTTACAGTCTCTGTCCACAAGAGTGAATATTAATGGTGCTAGACTGTTCATAATTGTTTCTTAGAAATGATATTTCTCAGTATATGCTACTGTGGGAATTGCGTCCAAAGAGAAAAAAACTAGCAGGAAACAAGGCCAGCCTCAGGTGAAAGCAGAGCTTTATTTGTCTACGCAACAATACTAATGAAGTCTGGAGATGTCTTCCTAAGTGTTTTTTTGCTAACCAGCTGTGACTTCCTTTCTGGTCTGCAACCCTGGTGAGGAAATTGGCTTATAAAACCTGTGATTTAAAGGGAAACAGACCCAAAGGGACAAAGATACATATGTCCAATCCCCTTCTACATTTTCCTTACTCTTCAAGAAACTTGATGAATCGTTCCCTAGTCCTTTATCACTAAACACTTTTCACACTCTAAGTGGATAATGGATTAATTACCAGCTCTTTCAGATCTTCAAGTCCCTGCATAGCATCTGAGCAGTCTCTTCTCTGACAAAGAGGTTGAACTGGATTTACAAGATGGTAAATTTGTGACTGAGATTTCCATCCTGCTGTGAAGTTTTGATGAACCTTCTCTCCCTTTCAGGAACACAGTAGTTCTCAAAGTGCTGAAAGCCATTTCTCTTAGGCATAGCAGAGTCTTACCTTGGGTCAGCAACAACCTTTGTCAGCTCATTCATCTTCTGTTCCTTTCCTAATTACTTAATCTAAACTTGACATATTGGGTAGATATCTCAGAAGAAAGCCTCCATGAGTCAGACCATCAGGCTCTTCTAGCTATGGTCTGAGGTAGGGTTGGGACACCTCCTTATGTCACTCATGCTTGTTTCCCTTCTGAGCGTAGAAAGTTCACATGTACATTCAATTCTTGATTAATTAAAAATAAGGTAGGGAAAATCCCCACAGCCTAACATTACTTTCTTTTTTTTTTTTTCCCTCTTTCTCAGCTACACTGAGGAATCTTACCTTTTCATTGGATTTATTTATGGGAATAAACCAGTTTTTTTCTTTTTTTGAGAAGCACTGGTGGAGTAATTGCAAATAAGCCTATAAAAGTAAACTTTTCTCCACTCAGGATCTAAATAATATTTTGATAATCACACATTTTCCTTCACTATCACAACTCAGTGGGAGGCAGATCATTTTACAAGAAGAAAACTTTGGAGACTCTCAGTTCATCCCAGATGTCATGAGATTATCTCTTTCATTAATTTGAATTTGTCAGGCCAACAGTTATCTCATTAACCGCACGTGCTGTCTGTACAGCCCCCACATTTTGACTTGACCATAGGAAGTTACTGAAGGTTTCCAAAGATACACAAAAGATGTTCAGCTATCTCATTCTTTCCAGATAAACAAAAATCTTGCCAGCTGGTCTCACTTTTTGTTTCTCCTCCCTTAACTCCACAAAAGTCAAATAAATCCTGAGAAAGAGTGATATTGCCTTTGTTTGTTCAGGTGCCTCTTTACTCAGGTAACTAATTCTTACTTTGGATGTTGAATGTCACCATCCTTTGTGAATCTTGCTACAAGTCTCTGGTGAAGATCTTCAAACTATCAAGGCAGCAGCCCTCTAGTTCTAACCAGAATTCAGCTCCTTTCATCTCTGACAATTTGAATCTCAGCCCTCCATCTGCTGAATGTGGTGAAGGCATTGCTTTCTCACACAGAAGGGTTTACAAAGGCTGTGATACTACAATTTTGAGGTGTTTTTAGATTCTTGTGGCAATGGGAGCTATATACATAGATTAGATAACAAACTGGATTAACTAAAAAAAGCAACATCTCATACCAGGAACAACACATCCACATACATATGAAAACAAAAATGGATGCTTGTTTTGGAGCTTGCATGCGTTATAGTACACAGTTCAAATAGAACTGATGCTCTGTTACACTAGGAAAACATTTAGATGTGCCATATTATAGAAATTCAAGTATATATTGACAGTATCATGTGGATACCTTACTGAATCATACATATGAACAAGATTGTGCCTTTAGCTCATTGGAGCAATAAAATTCAGCTTCAGTTTCAAGAACACACATATTCTATGCATTTTCTACAAAAACAAGCAGTTCCATTCAATCACATTATAACTTAAAGATACATGAGCCATTCTATTACATGAAATAGAGGACTATAATTTAGACATTAGTAGTGGGAATTTTGGGTTACATCCCCTTTGCTTCTTCCTCTCTTGTCCAAGTTGATGGGAACTGTCTGTGCTCTCTTGATCTTATACAATGAGTCACAAGATATCATATACATTTTTACCTGGTGTTTCCCTTTTCTTCATTTTGTTTCATCCTGACAGAAAAAAAAAATCAAGTCTCTGCCTCCTCACTTCCCCCAACATTTTCCCTACTGTTTAGGCTTTTTACCTACTTCAGGTCTCCTGGATAACACTCAAGTAGGTTATAAAGGTCAGTAGACCAGTGAGGTACAGTCCAGATGAGTCTCTTCATTGGTTGTTAAATGTTGCTTCGGAGTTGCGTTAAGGATTTCTTCTAATCTCCAATGGAACACATTATTTATACATCTCCCTCAGTTGCTCCTGACAATGAAACCAAGGCAAGAAAAAAATTTGGTCCCATCAGTAGAGAGGGGCCCTGGTATAGCTTACCTCTGATTTTGCTTCAAGTTTTGCAAGCACCTTTCTTTGCAGCACCTTTTCTCAAAGACCAAATTACTTACATATAGGAGCTTACATACTCTCTTCAAGACAGACACCCTAAATACAAGCCATACTCTCAGTACACTGACCTTGCTGCTACAATTAAATTGTCTAAAATTAATCCCATACCAAAATATTTTGAAATAATACACCTCAGAAGAACTACTTTCTCAGTCCTCTTGTAAAAGCTGCTAACAGAGTCCCATCTGTCTTTGAATTTATCAGCAACCAGAGGGCATCCTTTAGCTTTTGCTGTCCAGGTGGTTGCCAGGTGTTTGTTATTTTCTGCCTGCTCTGCAGTGGTATTTACCATGTGGCAAAACGGGCATTTATCTGCAAGCCATGTAGCATTTTTTTACTTGTGTTTTTCTGAAGTCTAACAGCAAAACAACTCTCATAGCCTTTGTGTACCGCACCAGTGCTACAGGACGCTGTATGCATTTGTTTTACATATGTTCAATTTATGACAGAAATCAAACAGATACTAGAACACCAAGTATTAAATCTATGGCAATTGCTTTCAAAAATACATAGGGTAGAAAGCTTATAAACCTAAGTAGGCATCAAACAAGGGTAGGGACATTTACATTAAGACATGGTTTGTGACTGAAGATCAGAAAATGAAAAGTATTTTGCTTATATCATCAGTTGAGATCATTCATAAAATTACAACCTGAGTATGGGGGAAACTAGCCTTACAGCAATGTGGTTATTACTGTCTTCTTATATTTTAAATTGGACATTTACTTTCTCTTTTTCTTTGCTCTTGAACTCCTACATAGGCTTTGGTTTTCTCTTTAAAGAGGTAGGAGTTGACATTTGCATTTCTGCAGAGAACTGGTCATCTCCTCTTATCCAGAGGTAACCAAGGTTTGTACACAAAGGCTTAGTTTGATGGATCTGATCAGAGGAATCCAAACTGAAAAAGGGGAAATGCACGCTGATTAAGAAACTCACAATTTTATTGACAGTAGGAATATTTCAGTCTGGTCACTGATTAGACTTCATTATATTAATCATCGTGTGAACTTCTGTTCCATGTGGCTAATAACAGCACCAAAGCTTTATTCCCTTTTACTCAACTAGTTAGCAAAAGTCATACTTTCTTAACAGAAAGGCAGTAAAAGGAAAAAAAAAGTCTTTTTTTTCACTTTGCATTAATTTCCTTTCTCCTTCTAAAACAAGAATGAAATTAGCATTGGTTCTTTAAATGAGAATTGACCGGTGTTGGGATTTTTGTTCTTGTTGCTTAGCAGCAGCAAGGCAAACATATGGGTGTGTCTGCTTCTAGGGCACTTTGCTGGTATTTGATTACTTCAGGGTATTTTCCACATTAATGAGATAATGTTGAATCTGATGTTCTTAAAAAAAAACAACTCTGAAGCTCAGTCTGTTTCTTATTTTAACTGCGAAGTGTTTAAAGGGAAGGACAGACAAATACCTGTAAAGTAGTGCGTGGTCTCGCAGGAGAAATGCATATCCATTAGTGACAATGCATTTTCAATTTATTAATTGCTTATAACTTTCTACTGTACCCTATTTTAAACAAGCAAGGAGAGTTCTATAAACTGAAATCATTTAAGCATCTGAGAGAATTATGAATTAAATATGTAACGCTTTTTTTTCTGAATACCTACCATGAAGTGGTTGAAGATATAAGTGATTATCAGTTCTATTTGTTACTAAAGAACACTGAAACGGTGGGGAACTCAGACCTGGTATCTGATCTTTGTATGTCTGCTATAAAGGTCTGCCTGCAAAGAGGACATTAAATCAATATATTTTCTCTATGCTTTTCCAGACTTTGAGCCATATTGGCACCCAGCATCTAGCTGCTAGAGATCACAGAAGATTTGATGCACCTCTTTGATCCTCAGAGTTCAGCTGCTCTAGTGGATTTGGTAGAGGAAAAAGCTTCCAGTTTGCTAGAGCAGTTGAACAGTGCTGATGGATTACCTTGATTAGGGAAAATTCTGCATGCTTACAAGCAGAATTGAAGATTATTGTGTTCAGATCAAACGACAAAAATAGTTTAGTAAGCATAAGATTGGCTCCTAAATGTATAAGTGAACTATGGGGGAGGGAAAAAAAACACACACACTTTTACAGTTATTGTGTGTGATTTTCAGAATGCAAAAAAGAAAAAAAAGGAAAAAAAACAGTGCTTGGGTCTTTGCACAAAAGTAACATGCAATTACATTTACGATTGTGTGTCCATGGGAAAATACAAATATGCAGGAAAATATACTTAGGCAACTAAGTTAGGCTTACGAACAGCAGTGTGTTATTGTTGGATATACGGTGAGACTATTTTAGGTTCCATATGGACTGTTTTAATGGACTGTTAAGTTAAATGGACCATTTGTGTTAATTTAAAATCGTAATTTAAACTGTTAAAATTTTTACATTCTTCTAAAATTAAAAAAAATTATTTTAATGATTAAAAATATTATTGTCATAGGCACAATGTAAATTGTGATCCTTTAGGAGGCCAAGTCGGTACTTTCTGAAGACAGGAAGTTGTTAACAGAATGGTCTACTCAGTTGTGCAATTTTTAAAATGCTTATCTTTTACTAACATTCTAAACTACTCCTGTTTTTTTCCAAGATTTAAGCATGAGTTTAAATTCCATTGACTGTGATACTTTGCAGATTTTTGTGGGCAAAAGATCTCTCATTGAAAGCCCTATGTATGCCACATTCTGCATTACTAATGATCTGAAAAATTTGATTCATTTTTTTTTGTGTAAACATTTTAAGTCTCTAGGAAAAATGTTTCAGACTCTTATAAATGAAAAAAAGTAGTACACTGGAGAGCAATATTATTCTGTGGTTATTACTTTGTCTGGAAAAAATCAATACAAATAGCATGAATCTGTAGGAAGTAGAATAAGAAATACATTTAGGGCCAGATGACGTTTATTTACCTGTCAGTGCTGTATATTCATATGGATTCTCTGGTATGCTAAAGATTTTATGGACTAGCTCAGGTCCACACTGATGGATGATTTGTGGCAGAGGGAGCAAACAAATGTACTGTATTTACCATTAGTGCCATTATAAATATTTTAGAAGGCTGAATACTTGTTTCTTTTGGAGCAATTTTCCTAACTTCGTTTACATCTTATTTTAACCCATGCAAAACTACTTCCTTACCTACTTCTGGTAAATAGATAGTGTTTCTGTAAGCAAAACATTTGTTAATTTGATCTTTTCTGCCTAAAACGGAACCTGTTATCCAAACCTGGCTTTTGCAAAGATGCAGTGCAAATGAAAGTCCGCACTAAGACTAAATGCACTGGTTCATGTCTGACTTTTGTGCCCATTCACTTTTTTTTGGTCATTAGACAAATATGTTATATATTGTTTCTGCATTTCTGTTTCTAATGTGAATTAAAACCATAGTTGCTGTGAGCCTTTTTACAAAACTATGAACTTTCCCAGCTGGTAACTTTCTTAGTATTCAATTCAATACCTTCTGCACAAAGCTACCTTCTTTTCCATATCAAAAGATGACAGGCTGATCACTGTGGTATTTGGTTAGATCAAGGAAAAAGCCTTGCGTCGTCACTTTTAGTCAGAATGTGTAATGAAGGCTTCCTTCAGCTCCGGTTCATATATAAACCAAATGCTTCCCAGGGTCAAGACTCCTGCACTGCAAAAACCATTTCTGGATGTGAGCTGAGGAAGCTGAGAAACTCATGAGTCTGGCCAATTACTGTGGCAGGAGTAATCACTGACATGAGTCATACAATGTCCCTGCTTTCATGACTCATATTTTTAACCCCTAATCTACCAGGTACCATGCTGAGTCCTGCTGTCACATTATTTTTTGAGAAGAGGAAATCAGGAAAAAAGTAGCTGAGGTAAGGAGTTTGTATCAGAAAGAACTATTTGGAGCTGAAGTTAAATGCAATATTCCTAGTTGTAATCCTTTCCTACAAAGTATTAATTGACTGAAAATTACCTGTAAGCAAATCATTGTTCTGGGTACTCAAATAAGTATTTTATATAGGCCAATCTCTTTGAGCTCTTTGTTAGATGAACATATGAAGGCTGCAGGTTCGACAATTTTTTTAAAGCACTATATTATTGAATTTCAATCTGTGTCATAAACATTATGTTTCTCACCAGTCTTTGGGGGAATTCCATGTTCAGGGAGAGACCTTCTCTCTCCACACATGTCCATGAAAATAAAGTCAATGTGCAGAATTCACACATGTTTTTTGCACTTTCCCACAAAGGTGACTATTTCCTAGAGGTTTGGGTTTGATTTTTTTTGTCTGTTTTCTCTAACTCATGGCATGGGAGCTTCTCCCATGAGCCATGTTCAAAATATATTCTTCTTTAAATAGGGTGTTATAAAGATGCAGGAGAATTCTTATTCCATTTTAATCAAAACCTAGTCATTTCTGAAGTAACTTTCAAACACAAAACAGTTATGGCAAAGCAAAGAGATATAGTTTGTTAAATGAGGCTGGGAAAATAGCTTTAGGTATGGAATGTATATTTTAGGTACGGAAATGTATGTCTTCAAAGATAAGCTCTTGTGTTTTGGAGTTGGTTAACATATCATAGCAGCATATTCACTCTGGTAAGAGTAGTAGCAGTTTAATTCAGAAAAACTGAGTAATAACAACTCGTTTCCGTTTGGTGGCCACATGCTTAATCTCTATAGGTTCAACAGTCACAGTTAACAGTCTTGACAATTTCTGGTTTACAGAGAGATACAAGAAGAGTATATTATTTTTAACAGAATACTTATTACTGTCCTACTGTCTATAATTGGGAAATTAGAGTTATGAATTCAGTTTCAAGCCCTGTCTATGCTGCATTTCTTCAAAGAGAATATTTTGTCTCTGTAGGTTTCGTAAAATGTGTTATAGTCCGTAATAAGCTTTTATGGACAGCAGTTGCTGAATCATTCAATAACTTCAGTTACACAGTGCCTGCTTATCTCCTCTGACAACTCTTCATTGTGATAAAACGTATGGGAAAAAACATATACAGTGAATGCCTGTCCTAATTTGTTAGCCTTAAATGAATCTTATTCACTATCAGTTTCTTTGTAATTAAAGTGGGCACATTGTTATTGGAAATAACAGCTCTTCTTGTATAACATATACATACAGTTCTGTACAACAGAACCAAAGAATCATTTAGTTTGGAAGGGACTCCTGAAATTACCTGGTCCAACCCCTGACTCAAAGCAAGGTGAACTTCAAGGGTTTACTCAGGTTGTTCAGGTTGTTGCCTTTTCAACATCCCCAAGAATGGAGGTTCTGCAGTCTCTCTGGAAAACCTGCTGTAGTATTTGGCTGCCCTCATGGGGAGTTTTGTTTCTTAATATTTAGTCATAATTTCTTTTATGATTGTTGCCTCTCCAAATGGAGTTTGACTTTATATTCTCCATAACTACCCAACATGTAGTTTAAGGCTGTAGTAAGATTGTTAACCTTATTTTCTTGCAATTAAACAAACCCAGACCGCTTAGTCTCTCCTCATGCATCCAGTGCTCCAGCACACTGACCGACCTGGTGGCCCTTACTAATTTTGTAAAATTTAGAAGTAGTCCTCAAAAATGTCTCGTCTCTTTTCCTCTGATTCTGCAAAAGGATGAGATTTTGAATCCGGGTGTACTATGAGATATGATGTGAACTTCAGGATCTTCAAATCACAACTCAAAATGTTCAGGTCAGACCCCATTCTAGCAGGAACCTAAGTGATCTGAGTGACTGCTGTCCTTTCAAATAAACTTTAACATTCCTTGCAGGTGCCCTCTAATAGGGTCTTTAGCACACATAGTTTATATGAAAGCAGATATTTGCTACCTTGAAGAGGCTGAGAGTTACATCCAGTTGCTGTGCGCTTGCTAGAAGAAATGAACTGTGAATCCACCAACACTGAGCTGAAACAGAAAAAGTCATAATGTCAACAATTGAGAAAATTAACAGCATTCCTCCTCTCCCTGCTTAACTTTGGAAGAACATAAAACTTCTGAAAATTTATGGAAAAGAGGGAAGA
>WKFP01014104.1:463284-480661 GCA_011057875.1 Pterocles orientalis
AGGGGAAAGTAGTGGCTGAAATACTAATCTGTGATGTGGATAAGAGAAGGTTAAGAAAAAGAAGATTAAAGTCTCTCTCATTTGATAATTTGAAGAAAGGATTTGCAAGGTATGTGAATGTCATAGCAAGCAAGTTTGGCATTGGCTGGTTTATCTTCTTCTCATTTTGGACTTAACTAAATTTTGTAAAAATAATTAAAATTTAATTTTGCCAGAGAAGAGACAGAAGCCCATTGACTGCATAGTGTACTGGTTCTGGCTGGGATAGTTAAGAGATGCAGCATAAGGTTACAGCTTTGTCTGGTTTGAAGTCTCAGCCTTAGGACTGTTCTGGGATGATGCTTTACTTTTTCACTGAACTGTTCTGCTGTAAACCTGAGAGACATTGTTGATAAAAATATCTTAAAACTAATTTGTATTTACTAACAATTTTAGTCCTGACAAATCGATATTTTCTAACTGCAAGTTTTTTTCAGAAAAACCACCCTCATTTATGTTAACCCCAAAATTTACTTACAAAAGGGTCCTGCCTTTGATGCCTTTGTTGTAGTCATTCCAGGGGAGTAAAGTTACATGTAGCTTGGACTTATCTCAACACAGAGGAAAAGCTCGATCAAGAGGCATAGTGAATATCAGTAGCTTATAGCTCAGAAAAACATGTATGTCACAGGAGTGAAGATATTAATACTTCTGAAATCTGCAGGGCTGTTATGATGGCAACACACTTCAGTATTTTTTTTTCCTGATAATTTCTTGGTTTGAGGATATACATATCTGAGGGAACCAAGGATGCTACAGATGTGGCTGTATCAGGAGTATCAGGCTTTTTTTTGTTGTTTCATGATACCACAATTGAAGCAAGAGAAGAATCACTTCTACTCTTAGGCTCACATGTACTCTCTAGCATAAGAACTGCAAGACTGTTTAACAATAATAATTTTAATTTGTCATATGCCTTATATATTTCATTTTCTATGTGGATATGTGTAGTATTTTCTTTGGGTTAAATGTAATACATTTAAGGTATATTTTAAGTTTTGATAGTTATGTTAAACAGAAGTAATTTAAAATATTGAAATATATCCATGTCATTTTCACTGCTTTTCTCTGCAAATTCTTTTTAATCTGTGTCTGCAATGACATGACAATTAACTTTTTTTCAAATTTTGTAATGTCTAGGAAGTGCTAATCTAGTTTCTTTCTTACCCTTCAAGTTTCTTTGAAATAATTTTCTACATCTTCTTTAATTGACAATAATGCAGAAGAATTTAGTTTAATTGTGTTGCTTATATGATTACTAAGGCATGATTTTTTACTGATAATAGTGAAGATTGCTTTATTCAGTCTAGTTTTTGGAAAAGGGTAAGAAACATATTGCAATATATCTTATCACTTCTGCTCTGGCTTTCCTTTATTAGTTTCATTATGCTTTCTATTTTTTCTCTTGTATACACGAGAACTGATGTTAAAAATAAATTAAAATTCAGACATTCTGAATACACAGCCACTTCTTTTTTTTTTTTTCCTAGTTTACTATGACAGAAGTGTGCAATATATCACAGTACATCTAGGACCTAACTCTCCTGACTTCTCTGTTATTCAGTTGTTCAGCCAAGCAAAACCAAGGGGAGCGAAATAGTATATTTTGAATCAGTATTCTACTGACTTGTAAAAATATGGGTTGGAAGGGATGTATGGAGTTCATATTTTCCTGTGTCCTACTTTAAGCAGGACTGTTTAAGCTCAGCCTAGATCAGTTTAATAGTAGTTTTGTCTAGGCAAAGCTCAAACCGCAGACAATTTTCCTAATATCCATTTTGAAGCTCCCAAGCTGGAATTTGTACTGCTGCCCTTGTTATACCTCCTGATACTATGAAGAAGACACCAAAAATCGACACAACATTCTAGGTCCAGCCTCATCAATAACAAGCAGAGTAGTCTAACAGTTCCTTTCAGTCTTCTACCCACACTTTGGTCATATTATAACACAGTATCTGACACGTATCTTACATGTATCGTACCATAGGAGATCACTGCTGGCTCAAACTCAACCTGGTATCAGCTGTGATCCCCGAGTGCATTTCTGCAGAGCTGCTACTAACTCTTAAGTTTCTCAAGGTCCCATGAAGTGAAGCGCTATCAACTGACATGTCAACCACTCCCTCCAATACATAAATGTTCTAAGAGTGCACTCCATCTCATTTCTAGATCATCAGTGAAAGTACAGAAAAAAAAGGTGCAAGTACAGCACAGCATGTGCTCACAGCAGTGCCATTACTTCTGATCTTTTTCAACTAACTGTAATCACTAGTGTTTTAACTTCCAGTTCATAAAGTAACAATCAGGTCAGTTCCAGAATAATTAATATGCTCACTTCTGGTCTCCAAGACACCATTTTTTTCATGTGTTTTGCAGATAAATTTGTCTGATGTCTGAAGTTTATGAACATCCTCTCAGCCTCCTGCACACTCACTAGTCCTTGAGGGGAAGGAGTGGGCTTGCCACTATCAAAACGTCAGGGTGTTACACTGAATAGGCAATCAAGAGGTTTTCTGAATGGAACAGCAGTGTGAAAAGCAGAGAGGTTTCCCAGACCAGTGCCACTGTTGACACTGTTCATAGAATCATGAAGTCATAGAATAGTTAAAATTGTCCATTAGCAATTAGTCCAACCCCTCTGCAATAAGCAGGGACATCTTCAAGTAGATTCCTTTCCAGTGATTAAAGAAGGGGATAACCAGCATCATTTATAAGCTTAACGTTTGGATGGATAAAACTGAGGTTAATTCAAACTTTTTTGAGTAACTCTTCGGGCTGTTCCTATAGAGTAAGTTTTTTATCCCATACTATGTCCTTCTAACTTCTTACCTTTTAGTTTTAATTTCAAACCCAAAATCAAACACATAAATAAATTTGCTTGTATTCCCTGTTGACATTTTATTCCTATTATTCCAAGTCAGCTGCGTCACCTAATTATTACATTTCTTTGCATTATCCTCAACTGCACTCAAATACTTTTTTTCTTAGTAAGTATTTCACACCTTTTTTTTTTTTCTTAGCTTTAGCCTAATTTGAAATATGAATACAAATTTGCAGGAAATTTAGTCTAAAATTGAGGCTGATAAAATATTCAGGAATCCCCTGACTCATAATCTAGTTGTATCATCAATTAGGTAAGGTGTGCTGGGTCTAGGAATGAAAACCACTAGTGACTGCTCTATTGAGTGGAGGGTGTGAATGTTTGACCCACTGTGGAGTCACAGAGCAACTGAAGCTGGATGGCACTTCTGGGGATCATCTAACTCCTGTTCAGAGCAGGATCAGCTAGAGCAGGTTGACCAGGACCACATCCAGCTGGGGTCTGAGAATCTCCAAGGAAGACATGGTATTGTCATCTGTCTGCACCCTACATTTAAGGAATGGCAGCACTGCAGGTCACAGTAAAACAGCTGAGAGGTCCCTGTATGTTCTAGTCAATAGCATCCCATAAAAGACACCTTAGCTTGTTATGCAGTGCTATTATAATGATAATAATAACGTGGTTCAGAACTTTTGATACCTGAAAAGATAAGGCTGTCAGTGAAGGGTTGCTCCCAGGCTAATTGCCTCCTCTTTTCAGTAGCATTTAATTAGCTTTGACAGAGCACTGCATTTAGGAGACTTCAGTAATTCTAGTTTTGGAGCTAGCTGAGGAGTCTGTACATGATGCAGACATACTCCATACACATATATTCTCTGTAGATCTTTCCAGGACTCCCTTAAAAAAGATAAAATTTTCCACTTGCAGAATACACTTATGCTACGTACCTAATGTGGAAGATGCTTGTATCTATTATGGTGAACAATTCTTGGGGATGTTTTCTATAGGTACAGAGACATCCCCTCCCATTAGTGGAGATAAATGGAAGAAATGCTGTTAGCTTCGGGGGCTCTTTGTTTCTAGAAACCTTTTAAGCCTCAGAATCCAGTATGTTTTGAAGGAGTTTTTTTTTATTACAGTATGATTGAAAACAAAACAACAAAAAATCCTGGGGCGTCAGTACACTAGGCGTTGTTTAAATTTATTGGGTTATAAGAGTCCATGTCCCACAGGACTGTTGTCTCTGGTACTAATCTGGCAGAAGGATCAATCTCTCTTTACCCTTAATGTGACATGTTGATACTTTAGCTTTCTGTCAGGGTCAGTTCAGCCCAATACAGATACACAGACCTGTGTAAACTGGTCTTTGTTTTGCTTTCTGGAATAACTAAGTAAAAGCCTAATAGATGAACACAATTACTCAAAATTAATCACTTTCAGGCTGGTTAAATAATGACAAATTAATTGCTTACATCTATTGCTACTTTAGAATTATTTTTATCAGCAGAAATACCTAAGTATCTCTCCTGTCTTAGTACATCATTGCTCTTTTTATAAGAAAGTGGTAAATATTTTATTATAATCAATTATGCTTTTCATTAATCTTTAAAAACAAAGCATTTTAATTTTAATTATCAAGTATTTTTATTTTTAATGACACTTTGTACTGAAATTTTCTTTCTGAAAATTCGTGGAACAGAATGCCACTCTGGGCAAAACGGTCTGACATTAATACTGCACACACTTTATGACAGAAGATAGAACTAAATTTCTAGAAGCAGTTCAGGAATTTGAACACATTATGACATTATTTCAGATCTCTGGTTATTAGATTTTACATTAACCATTTGAACAGTATTGAAGCATTTTCTCTGTTAAAGAGAAAAGCATGTTAAAGATCTGTTACTTTGCTATAAGCCATATAAAGCTTATTCTATAGGAACAGCCCTCAGAGTTGCCCAAAAGGTTTGAATTCACCCCAATTTTAGCCATCCAAATGTTAAGCTTATAAATGATTCTGGTTATCTCCTTCTTTAATTACTGGAAAGGAAATGAGAGCGGTATTGCCAAAGGATGATTGATTCTACCCAGAAATCCATACTATGATCACATTAATTAATTATTCTTAATGGCCAAAGTCATGTGAGATGAATCCAAACAGTTGCTAGTACCAAAGACTGCAAAAAAAGAAAGACTGCTGTCTGATGAGCAGATCTTGTAAGGCTGGATAAACAATCTAATATTCTGCCAAACTAGCATTGTACAGTAATTTAATTTGTGTTTTGGATATTTAACTTAGAAAGGGAGGCACTGTTCCCTGGAGGCACATCTCTCCCTATTGGCTCTAAACAGATCCTGGACCTCCTAGTTTTGATGTCTTGCTTTAACATAGCTTACGTTCAATGAATGCCGTTCACAAGGTCTGCAAGATCTGCTGTCTATTTGGCTATTGTTGTTGCTCCTGGGTTTAGGGCAATTCCCTACTTGTAGAAAACACTCAAGAGCTAGAATAGCCGCCTGAACCTGTGTTTCTTCCAGAGATGGCTTTGCAGTTTATGAATGACATAGCTTTTTAATGTCAAGAATCCCCACACCTCTCTAATACCTGGAATACTAACAACTGTTAGACAATCTAGTTCAAGTGAATGCCAGCAGACCCCGTGCATTTTACTGCTATTGTAGCAAGAATGTAAAATCACTTTAGTTTTGAAAATGCAGTTGATGAAAGGAAAAAACAATACCTTGACAATGTTGAATTTTATTTTGGGTTCAAATGAAAGTCATCAGAAATAAGCTTAGCTCCTGTGTTAGAGGACGAGTAGGAAAAATACAGTGCCAAGGAACAAGAAAAGGATATGTTAGTTCATCAGACAAGCATTAAAAATTCACAGTTAAAGGTATCAGGATGCTGATCTAGAACAGATTGAGATTAATGATGAGTGGCTCTGCTATTGTATTGATCAGTGCCTGTGGTTATTTAGTAATGATAAAACACACAACATTGATTAAGGCTTCTGGCAAACTGTTTTAGATGTCAAAGCTGCAGTACTTTTCTTAACACTCAAAAAGGCCTTTAATTAGGTGTATGCAATTATACAGCAACTTTTACTATAAAATTACCAAAATATTTCATGCATGAAAGACTAAGCATTTTAACTCTTATTGTGTTTGCACCTTGCAAATGGCTGATCCTCAGTCTTGTTAAGCCCCTCCCCACGCCCCGCCATCAGCTCTTGATCTGGGACGCTTGGACTGTTATCTCTGTTCTGTGAGTGTGGTTTCAGGACTCTCCCTGCTCCGGGATCGTTAGCCGGAAACAGGCTGAGCCTTCGTCATTGGGTGGGGGGGGGCAGTATCCCTGTGTATCACTCATTTGTATATTTGTATATAGTATTATTTTCAATATTATTGTAGTTTAGTTATTAAGTTGTTCTTATCTCAACCCACGAGTTAACTCTCTCCTCTATCCTTGGGTAGAGGGGAAATTGGGTGAGTGGTTTGTGGTTTAGCCCCCATCACAGCTTCCTTATCTGGTTACTTGATCAAGGTCATGTGCATAGCTCCATCTGGGATGAGGACACATATATATTCCTGAAATTATTTCAGTGCCTGTCCGGCTTCCTGCTCCTAACACCACCGTCTTACATTTATCATAGCAAAAATCCAGACAAACAATACTATTTTGTGATCAGTGTAATCTAGATCATAGATGGATGAATAAAAATGTGATAAAAGATGTTGTGTTTCTTTTGTGTGGTTTTGGTGGGGGTTTTTTTTAGTTTTTTTTTTTTCATGCACGGCATAAAAATTATAGATGTCAAAATGAAAATGTCATCATGTGCTCTTGTTACATCATTTTATTTCTTCAGTGTTTACCCATTGATTAAATCTTTCTACAGAAAAACTAGGAATTATTTAGGTTAGTCAATTCTGTCCACTGAAATGAAGTAAAATGTTTTTTGGTTCTGCTGCGGAATGGTCACCGAGCTGTTTGACCAGCTCTCAAAGTTTAAAAGCCAATAAGAGGGAAGGAATAATGAAAAAGTAAAACTTGATACATTTTGATCATTAAAGACAGTGGTAAGAACCATGGCAGAAAAGAACAGGCAATGTACATGTTTATTTTGTAATGTCTACATCTGAACTGTCACCCTAAAGTCCCTATATATTCTGTGTGAGAAATCATTTCAGATTGGAGAGATTACTTGTGCCCTATAGCAGACATTGAAGCTAAGTCAGATGAATTACACCCTAAACTGGCAGATGTAGTTGCTAAGCCACTCTCCATCATATTTGAAAATCCATGACAGACAGGTGAAGTCCCCAGTTACTGGAAAAAGGGAAACATCACACACATTTTTAAAAAGGGTGAAAAGGAAGACCCTGGGAACTACCAACCACTTAGCTTCGCCTCTGTGTATGGGAAGATCATTGAACAGATACTCCTGGAAGCTGTTTCAAGTCATGCAGAAAACAGGGAGGTGATCAGAGACGGCCAACATGGCTTCACCAAGGGCAAGTCATGTCTGAATAATCTAGTGGCCCCCTGCAACAGAGCAACTGATATAATCTACCTTGACTTCTGTAAGGCCTTTGACATGGTCCCATACAACATCCTTACTTCTAAATTGGAGAGATATGGATTTGATGGATGGATTGTTAGATGGATAAGAAATTGGCTGGATGATCACATCCAAAGAGTGGCAGTTAATGACTCAAAGTCCAAACGGAGATCAGTAACAAGTGGCATCCCGCAGGGGTCCGTATTTGGACCAATATCATTCAATATCTTTATTAAGGACATAGGCAGTGGGATGGAGTGCACCCTCAGTAAGTTTGTGGAGGACACCAAGCAGAGTGGTTCAGTTGATACACTTGATAGTTGGCATGCCACCCAGAAGGACCTTGACAAGCTTAAGAAGTGGGCCCATGAGAGAACCTTGTGAATTTCAACAAGACAAGCACAAGGTCCTGCACCTGGGTTGATATCTCTAATATCAATATAGACTGTAGTATGAAAGGGTAGAGAGCAGCCCTGCAGAAAAAGATGTGGGCATACTGGTGAATGAAAAAATGGTCATGAACTAGCAACGTGCGCTTGCAGCCCAGAAAGCCAACTGTATCCTGGCCTGCATACAAAGAAGTGTGGACAGAAGGTAGAGAGAGGTAATGCTCTCACTTTACTCTGCTCATGGGACACCACCTGGAGTACTGCATCCAGGTCTGGGATCAACAGCAGAGGGAAGAGATAGACCTGTCAGAGTGTATCCAATGGAAGGCTATGAAAATGGTTGGAGGGCTGGAATAGTTCTTCTGTGAAGAAAGGCTGAGAGAGTTGGGTTTGTTCAGCCTGGAGAAGAGAAGGCTCTGGGAAGATCTTATTGTGGCATTTTCGTACTTTAAGTGGCCTTATAAGAAAGACGGAGACTTTTTACTAGGGCCTGTAGTGATAGGCCAAGGTGCAAGAAAGAGAGTAGGTTTAGATTTATACAAGGAAAAAATTTTTTAATTATGAGGGTGGTGAGGCACTGGAACAGGTTGCCCAGAAAAGCTGCACGTCCATAACTTTCCCATCACTGGAACAGTTCAAGGCCAGGTTGGATGGGGCAACCTGTTCCAGTGGAAGATGTCCCTGCCCACGGCAGCACTGTCTGGACTACATGATCTTTAAACGATCTTTCCAATCCAAAGCATTCTATGATTCTGTGATTCTAAATACTCTGGTTTCTCTTTGCTTAATGTAATTGAACTAAGTACTTCAAGTGGAGATCTGCAATATAGATGTCTAAAGTTAGGTGAATTGAACCGTATCCGTGGAATTTTTAATGATTAATTGAATAAGTTTGATGTTGAAAAAAGAGATATTAACAAGGGAATAAAGGAAAGAATTAACTATGGGATTCCTTTCAATACTTGAAAGCACTGTTCAGAGGAGTGAGCATTTGACATACATAATTAGTTTATTATTTATTTTTTTTTTCCAGGGGAACTTATGGGAAAAACCATCCTTTTAAGAAAAAAAAATGTTGCTGAAGTAATAAAGCAAGACTGTAATTATTTTATTATAGAAAAGGGAAGCATCGGAGAGTGAGTAGTACTTTTTTAGCATTTAAAAATATGATTTACATTAATATGAGAATTTGAGTGTTGTTTTTTTTCCTGCAGGATAAAATACTAGATAATACTTTAAAGAGGAACAGCATAAATAGTTTTCTTACACCTGAAGAATGTAGAAAATATATTCATTAAATGAAGAAACTTTCACAACAAAAATCTCATTAGTGACAACAAAACTTATTGTGAACTCCAGAAGTGGTACTCAATATTTGAAGCAAGCAGTTGCAGAAGTATGTATTACTGTCATTTGTCAGATTGAAGAAAGCATGTTTGAGAGACCATATGGTTTGTAGATAAGGTTAGTAGGTATTGTCAAATCCTATGTTTGTAACTCTCAGACACATTTTAATCTGAGAAATTGTTTTAAAAATAATAATAATGAAAGAAGACAGGAAAAAATCACCCTCCAAAGATTTATTTTAAATAATTTGAACCCTAACAATTAGAAAGTGAACTCACTGGACTAATACTGCTTATTTATGGCAGTGTGTGGATATCAGCTCCTCGTTAGAAGCAGGTAACATATTGCACCAGAGATATTCCTGGTGGAGTCTCCTTCTCTGGAGACATTCAAAGCCCGCCTGGATGTGTTCCTGGGTGATCTGATTTAGGTGTTCCTGCTCTGGCAGGGGGATTGGACTAGATGATCTTTCGAGGTCCCTTCCAATCTCTAACATTCTGTGATTCTGTGATATTCTTCAAGGTAATTCACAGGATTTCCTGTCTTTACTAAAACATATCAAAAGCTTGCACCTGTCTTGTAATGTCTGTTGTATTAGATTCTGTGCATGCATCTGAATATAAGGTCCGATTTTTTAGCTTTTAATAAAAAGAGCTCTTGGTAATATCAGAGCCATTTGTCAGAACCCTGCCTTCAATATCTTCAACTATTTGAAGATCTCTCTTTTCTGAAAGGCTGTGTCATGAGTTCCTCTGCATTTCAGTGTGCCATTTGAGAGACCTTTCTGAGCTTATCCATTTGAGAATGCCAGCAATTTCTGCTGATGCTGCTGGCGGTCTGTTCCTGTACAAATCTGCCTTTGGTGACTGCCGTTCTTATTTACTTTGCAACTGTTATGCTGAGTGTGCTGAGCAGCTGTATAGTTTACTTTAGTAAAGGAATAATCTGTTAGATGGATGGATTCCTCAAAAAGCTCAAAGATGGCACAAATTTCTTCGTGCCGTGCTTCTCTCCTTCACTTCCAGACTCACATGTATATGCATATGTCTGTGGCTAGGGCATGAAGTGAAACGCAGGGGCCACGCTAACATGGGGCAGGAATTATTAGGGAATCCTGAAGCCAAGAGTCAGTTTAGAGCGGCCACACTCTCCATGCCAGGGCAACCGTGTGTGACAAGGTTCACTTCTTTCCTGTTCTATACGTTAGGCCCGTCATCCCACATCCCAAACAGTGATTAACATGCCGATTTCAGCCTTGAACTCATTTTATGTTATTTATCACTTAAGCAAAAATAAACGAAAATTGGATAGCATTCTTGGAATTTCAGTGTGTTATAAATCCATTAGAAATCCTGGACATTAGAAAAGTGCACATGGCATGTCTGAGTTATCTTGTTGGATACATAAGCTACTTATAGTCTTCCAGTTCACTAATCCTTTACTGTATAACTACTATAGTTACCAAAACTTGCAACACAATAGTAAGAAACAAAATATTGAAATATTGATTTTTCATTAATTCTTTCCCTTTAAGTCTCATTCTACACATTCTTGAAGTTCTTTAACGTGGATCGTGAGTATTTTTTAGAATTTGTGCTCCTTGCCTCCTCACACTTCTCCCCCAGTTGTATCTGGGATAGTAATTTCAGACTGGATTTAGTGTTTGCCTGTTGAACAAGTACACTAAAACATTTGTTGTGTGAAGAGGAGAATTCAGATAGGAGATTTTTCAGTTCTTTCCCAGATAAAAATTCCCAGATATGGAAACCATACTGAAATACACTAAACCATCCATAATTTTAAAAAAATAAGATACAGGTTGATTTCTTGTCATGAATTCTCCTACTGTTATGATTTCAGGCAGTGTGCATTTTTCCTCCAATTGTTGCTTAATTTCCATAGCCATCTGATGTATTCACCTAAGTATGATATTAGAAGTGCTATACAGTAGAAAAGTGAAAGAATTAAATCTTGGTTTCTGGTTTTGAACAGCTCTAAATATAGTTTCCAATACATTTTTTATGTTTTTACAGAAATTTTACACAGTAATTGAATTATCTGTGGACATCCTATGCTAAACAGTGGGGTCCTTAAGTATATATTTGCTTGGAAGATTCACAAGAAAGAAATTCAGGGACTGTCAATGTGTGATAACATTGTGATCATGTCAAGGCCCTCACAGCAGTGGCACTTCTTCTCAGGAACTCCATCAGTGATCCCAATTTTTGTTTTATCATAGAATCATAGAATTGTTTAGGTTGGAAAAGACCCTTAAGTTCACAGAGTCCAACCGTAAACCTTACACTGCCAAGTCCACCATTGAACCACGTCCCTAAGTGCCATATCTATATGTCTTTTAAATACCTCCAGGGAAGGTAATTTAGGTATTTTAGAAATATCCTGACTCATATCCAGAGGTTGCTTCATTGCTTTCTTAACCTGCAGATTACAACATAAATTACTCATGTATTTCAGCACTTTGTTGGGTTGAGACCATAAAAATGGGAAGACCCAACACTTGATCTATGTTGAAAATATGTTATATTTTAAAGAGGATCCAGTACAAGGTGTCACTACAACTTCACCTATTCAGATACCTGCTGTCTATTCAGTTTATTAGAACAGAGCCATTGAGTTTGTGATCTGTTTAGTGTATTTGTGTATCCAAATATCTCACTTATGTTCTCAAATCCTTGTTATCTTTCCTTGAAAGCACTTTCTTGCATGGGAAAAGTATACTAAAATTAAAGAAGTATGTGGCCTCCAAGTGACTCAGAAAAAGCAATTTTTCTTCATTTCAGTGCTGGTTGTTTATGAAATATGCATGAAGCACAAAATTTGCAGCTGCAGATGTATACACACTGAGGATCCTACATCTGTTTATTAAAATCAAAACAAAACAATGGTACCACGAATTATCAAAAACAACAAATGGAAAACTTTCTTTTCAAAAACTCTCAATTTAAATCTCGGGGGAATATTCAAAACAATGTACTTTTTGAGTTGCTTTTTGTAGGTTCTTTCTGGACCACCCAGTGAAACTGAAGCTTTAGTAACATCCTGTGACAAACAGTTGCATTCAGTCTGTTGAAACGTTGCCTAATTGTCTCATCACCATGACTTTAATTGCTCAGTGACTTTGTGGCTTCAATGGCTTTGAAGACTGAGACAAGCAGAGCTGTTCTATCTGTGATATAAATTGTGATACTTTGCTTTCTAATTTGATGCAGCTTGTAGAAAAAAAATCAAAGGTATTTATAATCAAAATGTGCAGATGCAGCTCACCAGGTTTGCCAAGATCTGTGGCATTCTTTGTTTACCAATATCATTCCATGATCATTCCATGGTGCTGAATATCAACTTACACAAGCAGGGCACTTCTCCCTGCAACATCCTGGCTACTCTGCATTGGCAAGCTGACCGGTAAGAAGCAATGAAGGGTCTGATGCTGTATAATCATCTAGGATATGCTGCATTGTAAAT
The DNA here is from genome assembly GCA_011057875.1 of Pterocles orientalis. NCBI lineage: Eukaryota > Metazoa > Chordata > Aves > Pterocliformes > Pteroclidae > Pterocles > Pterocles orientalis. Next base: position 475,926 of record WKFP01014104.1, read on the forward strand.
TTTTGTTGATAATTCATGTAGTTATAGAGCTTACTGTAATTTAGTATAAAAATTGTGTGGCTATTTTTCAGATAGTTGAGTTTCTGAACTCGTTAAAAATTGATTTTACACGTTTAATTACATAATTTATTTAAACAATTGTTGAGGTTCCTAGAGCTTTTCATAAGGATATTTCCTGCTATTGCCCAAATTCAATTTACTTTCTGTTATTCAAGAAATTCTAATCAGATAAAGATGAGGTTAACCAGAACCTGTGTATTTAAGATGTTATTACTCGGGCAAGAAGAAACAGAGAGAGCTGGTGTTGCAAAAGGAATCAGATATATCAGAAGCTAGTAGCTCTTGTCAACTTCTGCTGTGTCCTAGAACTTTTGTTTTGGTTCCTCTTGTCCACTGCACTGTTTTTCACCCAAGGGGTCTGATTCCAAACATGTTCAAAATAGATGCCACTTAAGCCATAGATCATAAACATTCTGGCTTTAGTGTGATGGTATGGATCTAAGAGGGTGTGAGTGTTTCCAAAAAACTAAAACTAAATTGTTTCTACAGTAAATTATTCCAATGTCAGTGCTTGTACCTTGATGTTTTTTCACTCTGCGTAGTTTGGGTAAAGTAAGTTGACTATGGGGAGATCCAGGAGGACGTAAGCAGACTTCTGTGTACAGTCAGTCTGCGAAATTGCTAAAAGTGTCTAGTGCAGCTGTGGAAATCTGCACGTGATATAGCTGGCTCTTATTGCACTGTAAAGTGAAAGACCCATTATGATTATTTGAATACAATTTTATATGTGAAAGAATATCAGAAGCCAGACAATTAAATTGTAACAGCTATTTTTTTCTGTTCCAAAAATCTCAGGTGGCCACGTGAACTGAGAATTGCAGTAACTTGAGTCTTCAAAAAAAAATCTGTAGAAAATATATGTCCACCATACACTGAAACACAAGAGCACCTAGCATCAGTTGAAGCCCCTGTGGAGCACTGGGAAGCCCCAAAGACGTTTTATTCCTCTTTCACAATAAGCACCTCCCTATATTAGGATACATTTCTTTCATCAAAATGGGAAGGATTCTCTGGACAATCAACTTAAATGCCTTATCACTGACTGCATTATAGGGTTCAATTTATAAATAGATCAAGCACATCTTTCCATAACAAATAATACACTGCTTACTTTGCAATGAGACAGCTGGAAGCCTGGTGTCTTGAACATGAGATGAGTACCAATTTGAAAAACCATTGTTTTCAGTATTCTAATGTTAGAATGGATTTATTTTACTAAAATATCAAAAAAATATCACTCATGTTGTATCGTTTCTTTCATGGCTTGGTTATGTAAGTAATAAGAGTAGTGTAAAAAGCTTAAAATATAAATTTCTTTGCAGGATATTTTGGATAAAGACAATAGAAAAAATTTCAAAGGTCAGAAAGAAATTAAAAGGATGGAACAGTTATTATTTGGCTTAGAAATAATAAAGTTGAAAAAAAACCCATTCATAGTTTGTTATCCTGGTCCATGATCTTTGACACTGTAGAGTTGGGAACAATGCATAAATAACGAAAAGATTATTCAAGATCAGAACGAAGTCTTGAGGACAGTGCATAAAAGGTCTTCTTAGTGTCCTTGCATTTAATGCTGTCATACCAATTCAGAAATTCAGGGAGGAAGCAATCTTTATTTACTTGAAATATTTATAACAAATTGTTAGACTCCTTCAAAAATGAGCATATAGGGAAGACATATAGATTCTTCCTGAGCTGTTTATGTCAACCTACTCTGTCATGTTGTTCCCCATCCATCCCACGTATGATTTTGTAAAGGAGTCTAGATACATTGGTATTTTCAGGAAATGCTAAATTTCAGAGTTATCAGCTGTTACCATGGATTACATTTTCCCAGTTTCATTTAATAGCATACATCTAGTCGGCACAAGGACAGGCCATAGGTAACAGACACTGAAAAAGTAGGTTCTTTAGTGTTGAATGACATTCGGAAAACAGGATTTAGCAAAAATTCCATAAGCAAAGAACTTCTTCCTAATGTGAACTCAATCTCCTTACAAATAAGCACTGAAACATTTTTTATACCCAAAACAAGGAGGATGGACAGATGACTCCAGCACTGTCTTTATCACAGCAGTTTAAAACCTTTTAATGAACTTCCTTTCTGCGTGCAGCTGAATGCTCAATCCAGCCTACGCCTGCAGTAACTCAATGGCAATGCTGCAGAGGAAAAAGGGACAAAACGTAAGGAAATCTGAAAGTAGGGTTTGCGGTATGACTTTGTTGAGCATCTTGTGGTAATTGAATGATACAGAAGGTTTGCACATATGCGCATTTTTCCTATGTTAGTTAATGTCACTAGGATGGCAGGGAGACATTTTTAGCTCTCAGAGGCATTTTTAACTCTCCTCTTTTCCCCAGATACCTTCTAACTACAGTTTATGCCTCCTACTTGCCAGACCTGTGCAACAGTTCTCCCTGGACTGCAACAGCAGCTATCAGCTTGGATCAGGCATATGTGCTTCAATTTAATGCCACTTTCTTGTCCTGCCTTTGCTATAGGTCACAGAAGATAAGAGGCGGACTCACAACTGGACACAATCTCTCTGCTTGCCCTAAGCTACTGTAGTCCCCTGGACTTCTTGAATTTGGTGTGGACTCTATTCAGTGTCCGTTGACATTTGTGCAGTTCTGCAGTTTTGGAGACTGGGCACTTGAGCCTTTATTGATTAACATAGGCTAAAGATGCAGCAGGAAGAAACCATCTAAATTACAGAGATCAAACACACTATCTATAGAACGAACAGGTGAGGTTTATAGGGAGAGATAACATATTTCACTTCATTTTAATAAAGCCTATTCTTTCTGCTCACATTCTTTGCCTTATTTTTCACCCATAGACCACAGAGAATACAGGATCTATTTTTCAAGTCACCCAGGAATCACAAGCTCCAATTAGTTCAATGACATCAGTTTAGGAAACTAGTGTCCTTATAACAGGAAATACAGTCCTTTCCTTTCTTGGTGGCATGTGTATTTTTCTGAAATGAAGCAGAGTGTTATTGTAATTTTCCCCTTCTTTGTCCAGCCTAAAGCCCTGTTCTACAACCCTTTGTCCTTTGATTAGCTTGACTGAAGTGATTAAGAGCTTTATGATTTGCCTCTCCAGTTTTACTCTCCTTGTGAAAGCTAGCAGAGAGAAAAAAAGAACAGAGAACGTGAGAGCAATTCCCATAACCCAAATTCAAACTCCTGTCTACACCACAGGGCAGAAAATGAGCAACAGTGAGACTGAGCATTTCTGAATCTTTGCAGGTTTTCTTTCATTTCTCCCTGGAAATATGGGTATTTTCAGAATACAGACAGGGGAAACTAGATTGTTCTGGTGTTGCTCGTTCAATATCCAGTTCTTTATGATGAAAGAGATTATTGAAGAAAGCTGTGATGTGACAATGCACAGAAAAATTGCACTGAACTCAAGGATGAATGTGCACAAACTATGCATCTCCTTTTTCCATTGCAGCATTTATGTGTTATTTATGTTTGCACTGAGAAAAAGCTTAGATATGAACAGATTTTTTTAATGTCACTTAGCACTATTTCAGCATCTGCTTTCCTGCTGCAGGCCACTAACAGCAAGTTTCTAGATATTCTCTGTCAGAAAGAGAATAATAACTAGAGGACCTTCTGATCGTCATATATTGTCATTATGCTGTCTTGTGATCAAATATAAAGATAAAAATTTAAATGTGAAGAAGTCTTGGGCTTTCCTAGAGACAAATAACAATAGAAGCCATCCTTAATATGTCAAAAACAAAGCACTTCTTCCTTTTAATTTATTTCACTATGAAAATCACCACCCATTTTGTTGGCTGCTCACTACATAGTCCTGAATAAGCGTGTTCAAAACATTTTTCTTAGGAAACAATGGCATACTAGGCCAAATATAATTCTGTGCAGAAAGATTCCTGTTTTTTTCCAAATATAATTATGATCAAGCCACAAGGTTGTTTAAGCCTTCTATACTGAAAGATGCACACAAGATGCAAGACCATGAATTTAAGGTCTGAACAAATCATCAAATGTGGAATATGTAAATGTAAACATAGCAATTAGAAAATGGGATCTAAGAAAATTCTAGGCCCTTCAGCTGTACTTATTGACTATATTAGGACAGTGGCAGAAATTTTACTGTGCCTTGTAGAACTCCTAATCCAGTGTCTATCAATAGACACTAAAGAATTAGAGATTCATTCCTTCTGCACGTTCCTAGCAGAATTAAGATGACCTATAACTCTGTTTACTCCTTCAAGGTCAGATGGAGTAACTAGGTAGCTTGAATAAGATTTTCTTATACAGCTGCTTGAATAATTCATTTTGCTCCCTGACCAAACTGAAAAAAAGCACTGTTCTTGTATCCCATCAAACACTTTTTACCTGCTTGTGAAAACGATAAAGTATAGCTGGAGGCTTGGTCTAGGCAGTTCATTCTGCCTAAACCAAAATTTTTCTATTTGTAAATTTCTTAAAGTCTTGTTTGTTACTATAAAATAAACTTTAAATGACATGTTTTAGAGTAAAAAGATGAAATATCTCGGCTTTGAAAATAACTTTCTTAAACACTTTAAAGTGACAATAAATTCTGGACATACATTCAAGTCAGCTTTAAATTAAGTTTTAAAAATCCTGAATTTGCTTTTTTCCTAACTCTTATTCATAAAACTTTCTGCAACACT
>WKFP01014104.1:480681-496714 GCA_011057875.1 Pterocles orientalis
GGAGAATTAGTTTATTTAAGTTAATGACTATACCCTAACAGAAGTTATAATAACTTATAATATCAAAAGAAAAATCTCCAGGGTAAAGCAAAACACAGTTGCTACTTTCTGGGACAAAGACGCAGCTGGTACAAAAAGAACTCCTTCCCCCAGCAACACATCCTGGTCCTGGTACAAAACAGACTGATGGGGGACAGAGTGAAACGGCCTCATTCCATGGCCCTGCCCTGTCCAAGGCTATCTGTACCTTTGTAAGGATAGGAACAATAAATGGTGTAACAGCTGTCCAACGAGAAATATGGCAGACACTGTGCTAAGCATTGTGGCAAAATCTTTATCCCAAGGCAAATTTTGTTCATTATAATGTCATTATAATACCAAAACACACCTCCATTTCGAGTTACCTGCCTCCGAGGCATGTCCACTCCTCATTGAGGATGTGCTCTCTATGTATGACTAGAGTCACTCAAGCTCCACTTAAATACAAAGAAATAGTATAAAAATAGATCAATGATGGGAGAAAGTTAGGGAAGACTCCGTTGTAACTTTTGGGATCAGATGATGGGTTGAATCTGTCTTCTCCCCCACAGAGATGTCTCCTGGGTAAGAACCTCTTCTATGCACATTAAGCATCAATTTATGCTAGCAGTTACTAACAACTAAAGATTATACATTGTTCTTGCAGTCAGTCCACTATCAAAGGCAATCTCTAAACCTTAACTGTCACAATCTGAATTTTATAGAACAAAATTTGCTTTGCATAAGCTTGATAAATGATTTGACTCAGTGCCACTTTCGGTGTTGTCCCTGAATAGGTTAGTTGAATCGTCCTCTGATACAGTGGGCTGCTTGGTGGGGGCCCCACATGGGACGCTGTCAGTCTGTACAGGCACAAGGGACTCAACTTTCTTGGGAAGCTGTCAGGCTGATAAAATGTAAAGTGTTCAAGAAAACTCCCCTTCTTAACATGATAAACACCATGAGGATTATAAAACATGTCAATAGATATGTTTAGATGTGAATGACCTAATTACAGATGGAGTATTAGCTGACCAGAACCTGGGTAGTGAGCAGAGTGCATGAGAGTCTGAAGCGAGAACCTTGGATTCAGAAAAAGGCAGTACAGAAATGTTCCTCATTATGCAATACTCTCTTCATGTGTAGAGAGCAAGGTGAAGTTCAGTAAGGCATTTTTGCACATAGAGTTCAAACTTAAACTCCCTAAAAATCATTTAGGCTTAATTTTAATTTTAGTTCCTTCTTTGAAGGTCTTCCAGCAACCACACTGGCATCTCTTGTGGAAACCTATCAGCAGACCTGCCAGCTTTTCCACCTTGGTCAATGATTTCTTCATCATCCTTTCTAGACCTATTTTTTTTCAGTAGAACAGCTAGCAAATAAACTCCCCAACTAACTCCTTTGTCTCTTCTGTTATCTTATTAGGCAAATTTCTCTTCTTCCCCAGGTCTACTCTATCCTTCTAACTCCAGCTGTTCTAGTATTGTCCCAACTCCCTATGCATTTCTCAGGTGATCCTAGCTATCTTCCCTTAGGGAGCTCCTGTAGACACTGAAATTATATACCTGATACCACTTTCCATTTGTCAGGCTGATATGCAGATAATTTGGATTTGTTTTATCACAGCTTAACCATCTTATTTTAGACAAGAAAGCCAGATACAAGAAAGTGTATAATGTCACAGAAATGCTTTTAGAGCAGGATAACATTTATTTAAACTAAGTTTAAAGAAGACTGGATTGAAAAATAAAGCTAGAGTGTTAAAGAGAGTGGTATATTAACTGGGAAATACAGCATTTAGCCGTCTAAAATAGGCATATAAAGCAAGTACATTTATTTTGGATATTTCACCTGCAATATTTTCTGGATTTATCAGGAAATATAACTGTACAGGTCAGCTGTTTGCGTACAGATGTCTCTTTTTTTTCTATTTCCATTTCCGTTTGAATTGTTAGATCATTTTTAAAAAGTTATTTTTAACTCCTTTGTAGTTTTTAATTGTTACTTAGAATATGAGTAAAGTGCATTCAACACCCATGAGAATCTTTTCCTGGTAGGCACTGTCACGTATGACATTGTGTGTTGTACTTTAAAAAGCTGACACAAAGCTCCCTAGTGTCTTTTTAGATGATGTAATTGAGTTAATTACTCCTAGCATGCTGCTCATGAGAGGGATATAAAGTAACAAATGTCAAACCTTTGCCAGGAGACAATAAGACGTTATTGGTAAAGAGAGAGTTTATATTATGCCCAGTGGCAAATCTGGGAATAGTCTTCATATTTCTTGGCAAATTTATTGTTTAGTCTTGCAAAACTGAATATATACTGTGGTGGTTGAACTGAGATAAAATTTCAAAGGTTGCTAATGATAACAGCAACTGTAAAGACGTATGAATGAATAAGTAATTTCCAAAGATTCATATGTGTTTCTCTGTTATTTGATTATTCTCTTTTCTGCTCCAATTCTTTTTATCTACAAGGAGGATAGCAGTTGGAATATATCCACCAGGATAACTGTCAACTGTCTTAAGATGATTCTGGATATCCATAGCATCAACATCGAAGAACCAACTTAAAAATTACTTGTGGTCCAGTATTGTCAAAGCAATTGGACCTTACTGTCAGATTAGTATGAATAAAAGAAGGAACAAAAGAAGGGAGATCCCCCTGTCACGCAGACAATTAGATGTGCAAAATGTGTTTTATGTTTTCTTCAGAGGTGTTCAGAGGAAACAGAAGGAAAAAAAGAATGAGGTTTTCTTTGTAACATATTCTAACCTGAAATTACTCTTCATCTTTTAATTCATAGAATGGTTTGAGTTAGAGAGGACATTGAAGATCATCTAGTTCAACATCCCTGCCATGGGATGTATCAACAATCTGGATACTATCTGTAAATCAGGCTGCTCAAAGCCCCATCTGACTTGACCTTGAACTTCTCCAGGGCTGGGGCATCCACAGCTTCTCTGGAAAACCTGTTTCAGTGTCTCAATACCCCCATAGTAAACAAATTCTTCCTTATATCCAATCTAAATATACCCTCTTTCAGCTTAATGCCATTGTCTCTTGCCATTGTCTCTGTCACTATAGGCCTTGATAAAAAGTCTTTGTCTTCAGAATGGAACGGAATAGAAGATTTCAGTTGGAAGAGACTTACAACGATTATGTAGTCCAATTGCCTGACCACTGCAGGGTTGACCAAAAGTTAAACCATGTTTTTAAGGACATTGTCCAAATGCCTTCTGAACACTGATAGCATGATGCAACCATTACCTCACTCTGAAACCTGTTCTAGTGTTTGACCACTCTATTGTAAAGAAATGCTTCCTAATTTCAACTCTAAAGGTCCCTTGATGAAGCTTCGATCCATTCCCACACAACCTATCACTGGATACCAGGGAGAGATCAGCACATCCCTCTCCACTTCCCTCCTTAGGAGGTTGTAGAGAGCAAGAGGTCACCCCTCAGGCTCCTTTTCTGCAGACTAGACAAACCCAGAGTCCTTAGCTGATCCTCATAGGATATTCCTTCTAGACCTGCCACCAGCTTTACTGCCCTCCTCTGGACACATTCAAGAACCTTCACATCCTTCTTACATTGTGGGGCCCAGAATTGCACGCAGCACCCAAGGTGAGGCCGCATCAATTTTGAATACAGTAGGATAATCACATCTTTTGACCATCTGGTTTGATGCACTCCAGGATGCCGATTGCCCTCTTGACTGCCAGCACACACTGCTGGCTCATATCGACCCTGATGTCAACTGGCACCCCCAGATCCCTTTCTGCAGGGATACTCTCTATCCACTCCTCTCCCAATTTATATTTGTGTCTAATGTTACTCCATCCCAGGTACAGAATATAGTACCTGTTCTTGTTAAATTTCATGCCATTGAAGATTGCCCAACGCTTCAATCTATCTAGATAACTCTGCAAGGCCTCCTGTCCCTCAAAAGAATCAACAGCACCTCCCAGTTTGGTATCATCAGCAAACTTGCTAAAGGTGCATTCAACTCCTGCATCCAGATTGTTGATACATATTTTGAACAGAACTGTCCCTAGAATTGAACCCTGAGGAACAGTACTGGTGACTGGTCACTAACCAGATGTAGCCCCAATCACTGCAACCCTTTGAGCTTTGCCCTTCAGCCAGTTCTTCACCCAGTGCACCATGTACCTGATCATTTTACAGCTGGGCAACTTGTCCAGTAAGACAGTATCTAAAGCCTTACTAAAATACAGAAAAACTATGTCTACTGCTTTCCCTTCATCCAGGAGGTGGGTGACCTTATCAGAAGGATATCAAATTAATTAAACAGAACTTTCCTGGTATATATAAACCCCCTTCAAGTATTGAAAGGCTGCAATGAGATCTCCCCAGAGTCTTCTCTTCTCCAGGCTGAACAAACCCAACTCTCAGCGTTTCTTCACAGGAGAGGTGTTCCAGCCTCTGACCATTTTTGCGACCTTCCTTTGGACTCATTCTGACAGATCCATCTCTTTCTTGTGCTGGAGATCCTAGAGCTCGATGCAGTACTCGTGACAGAGAGGGAGAATCACCTTGTTCGTCTTGTTAGTCACACTTTTTTTGATGCAGCTCAGGAGACAGTTGGCTTTCTGGGCTGCAAGTACACGTTGCTGGCTCATGTCCAGATTTTCATCCTCCAGTATCTCCAAGTCCGTCTCCACAAGACTGCTCTCAATCCATTCATTTGGCAGTCTATACTGACATTGAGGATTTTTCTGTTACTTTGCATTGTGGGATCTCAAGCCACTTTACTACAACCCAACCATAGGCCACGAGAACATGAGAAATTATGAGAAATGGTCTAACCATAGGCCATGAGAAATGTTTCTACAAGTTCCTCTCCTATGTGATTGTTTTTAGTCAGTGTAATTTATGCTATTCAATAGATCCAGTTAAATGCTACTATTAAAAATGTTGCTTAATGAGTTCTAATTTAATATTCTCCTTTTAGAAACAGGCTGTAAATGCACTAAGGGTGTGTCAGGGCATTTACTTTTTTTGGGTAGACTCACTGGAAAGAGTTACCTGTCTGAATAACTGCTTCCCCCTAAGAATAAGAACTTCATACCTCAGAATTTCTGAGTTACATATGTTATTTTGAATTTTTTTTAACAATGCAGGAATTAAGCCAAGTAATGTTCATTGTAAGTGGGAATTTCTGAACTTTTAAGTGAAACAATGAATAAAATATGTAAGAAGAAGTGAGGTTTGGATTTGGCCTTTTTGTATACATATGTGATAGCTGTCATTTCAAATATACTTAAATAATGGGTGGGAAGGAACAAATCAAAGCAAATAAAAATATAACTGTACTGTGTTCAGAAGAAAAAGCCAAAAAGGGAAAATTCTGCAGATAATTGAAAAAACATCTCACTTTAAAAAGAAACTAGGAACTAAACAGAAGATGCAAAATAACATGTTCTGAAGATGTAATGGCGAAAAAACATTTTTAAAAAATTCTATTTTATCTTTGATCCCCTAATCTTGCCTTAAAATTTAAGACCTTGTGCTTTGAAGGATCCGTTCATTGTTTTCTTTCAAGTTTACCAGTTACTGTATGATCATTGCAGTGATTTAACACTGAAAAGGACTGGGAAAATATTTTCCCTCAAAATGGTTAAGTATCTCAGCTCAATCCCTACCACACAAGTGTACAAGGCAAAGCTTACAATGTTATCAGACGGTAGAGAGAGAAGAACTAGTTTCTTTTCCCATTACAATACTGTGTTATGTAAATTGTCAGAGAACTCTGTGTTCAAGTAGTTGAAATGTGTAGTCAGTTGCTTCAAAGATATTTTAATTCTTTTGTCAAGAAAAGTTAATGGTCACTGGTACATGTCCACAGAGCAAAGAATTGGTTAAGTTGTTTTACTAGGTGATTTGAATTAGGTCTCAGGATTTTAAGCTTTTTATGAATATAGACAATTTTGTGGAAGAATCCCCTCAGGAAGCCCCAATAGCAGTTAATTTGGCCTTCTTCAATGTCAAATATGCTATGAACAAGCTTCTTCATAGTGAAAGATGAGAAATACTTAATGTGATATGAAATATTTGATATGTGCACTCTCTCATGAATTTTTGCTATCTTTAAGAAGCAAATTCTACACTCAGCATTCTTCCTTTGTTTTTAATTCCTCAGTGACTGTGGAGAGCATTTCTGAGCAAAGACAATAGTTCTTGCTTTACTACCCAGTGTTTACTATGTAAACACAGCAGATAAAACTAACAGATTGTATACAGCATAAATATTAAAATCTTAGAAGGTGCAATGACTTTTTTTATTTCTTGTTATAAATTCCTCTATGCCAAATGAAAGTGTGTGTGCAATAATATTGCGAAAACACTCACAAATGTTAAAAATGTGCCATGTTGTTGAAGTTTCCTAGACACTATTAAAATATTGAAAGCTAACCCTATCAGACTTCCTTCTTATCTGATATATTTCCTAAATCAGTCACCATGTGTGCCACCCTCTTTCTTCACTACCTCTGTATCTCTCTCACTTTTTTTATTTCTGATAAAATAAGTTCAAAGAGAGATTTTCCTTTTCTCCCTATTTTGTCTCTTGTTCTATAGGTTCCTGAGGGTCTGTTTTGCTGTCTTTTAAGACTACCTACGATAAAGGACTGTTTGTTTTAGGTAACTGATCAATTCAAATTTCTCTTACTAGTTCTGCAAACATAACATCTTTCATTTAAAACTGTCTAAATGGATTTGAGGCTGGTTCTGATGCCATGACATAGATTTGATTTTCCACATCATAGCTTAGACCTATGCAATGCACATTGTAGATCATACGACTAAAAGGCACAAGAAGTGAGTGAAGAAGACAGAGAGGAAAGCAAAATAGCTTGAATTCTCTTTTCACCTCTTATTTGGAAGTTTTATTCCTAAAGGTCAGTATTCTACCTCAGCTTCAACTTTCTCAGGAAGCATGCATACAACTCCTGCACCAATATAATGTAAATTGTTTTTAATTCTTATGCAGCTCTTTCGTTAGAGAAGAATATTCTTTATGAGAACAGAGTGACTGATCTTCCTTTTTTGAAGTAACATGGCCAATTACTTGGAGGTCCAACCCTTTGACAACTTCCATCAGTCATCTGTTCCTCCCACTAAAGTAAAATATCTCCTTCTCTGATAGCGGGAATTCACATGCCTGCATTTTCACAAGTAACCTCTGAGTAATGCATCCCTCAATTTTTCAAATACATATTTTGAGGAAGCTGTAAAGGATTGGGTTTCAAAGAGCAGATACTCAGTCTTGCACTCTAAACTCTTTCATTTTTGCTACCTCAAATCACCAGTCACTACTGAAAACATAGACTGGAATCTCTAGAATATCACATCAGAAAATGCAAGAGTGGCTAATTTTTACCTCACTAGAAAGGGTCCCCTGCAAAGGAAGTGTTTTTTACTATTCTGTGTTAAAAAGCACACAGAGAAGTTGGAAGATCTTCTGTGACAGCCATGTACTGCTGGGAACCCTCTGTCAAGGTGTTATGCTAGTTTAATTCTTGTATTTTTCCACATACCACTTTAAGGAGTTCCTCTTTGCTTTTAGTTCTTAACAGCTGTAGCTGATTCCCAGAAAGATTTTAACAATCCTGTACCACAGTTATCTGCCTAGTTTAACTACACTGATCATTACCATATTCAGCTACCGATACTTACAGTCTATAGTACAGAACAATGCATGCAGAAAACATCAGGGCAACTCACAAAATAAGTCTGATCATCACCTCACTTAAGCCTAGTTGTCTGTTATATCCTACTTCAGATTCATTACAGGAACAAATTCCTGCAGCAGTACAATTGTTTCTGATGAGAAAGAACTGTAGTGTTTGAGGTTCAAAGCACAAGATAGGTAGACAGATAAATAAATAAGTAAATAAAAGCACAGGAAGTTAAAAAAATTACAGTCCTGGTCCTTCAAATTCCCTCTTCTCTCATTTCAGCAAATATGTCTTCGTCCATACTGCAAAAGCTGAGAGAGAGTAGTCAAATGGGCAAAGAAGCATGTAAATATATACACATTGATATATGTAGGCTTATAAATACATTATTTCTATTTATATACACATATTTACATTACAGGATTTCAACAACAAATGATCTGCAAAGTGTCAGGAACTTCAAAATTTAAACTATAAAGAGGCATGTTCTTGACTTACTCCCATCAGTCTTCTGATGGACTAGAGGAGAACTACATGTTTATCAATGCTGACAGTAATTATCCAGGAAAAGAAAGTGATAACCTTTATTATGTCAAGCTGCTTAAACTTAAAATATGCAGTTTCTGAGGTGCTGTCAAGGACAGTTAACTAATAAGAGCTCTGTTGGAACGCAGTGACAGTGTGCTGACAGGCTCCAAGTCTGTGCAAGATCAAGGCAACTTAGAACTTTGTACCAATTACCTGTCGGACATATAACATTCTCCTACAACTGTCATGTTTGCAGAAAAAAATGTGAAAATGAGGACAGATACCTTAATGAGACATATGGTACCATGGTCTCTGGTGCTGTGAACTAGGCATGTGTCATAGACACTGCCAAAGATGGAGAATCACTTCTACCTTCATCATTCACAAGGTGCCGTATATTTGACTGGGTTGTCTCAAGGTGTGCTAGCTCAGACTGGATTTAGAGCTGAGCGAAAACAGAGTGATGTTACTTGGTGCAGAAGAATCTATCACAAAACTGAGTATGAATGCAGACTGGCTTGACATGAATCATTCTTTACACAACAAATAAATAACAAGAGTGAAAAATGAACCCAGAGTGTTTCCTAGCAGTCATCTGGCAGTATGATAGGAAAACATAAATATTTACAGTTATAGTCCTTGGCAGTGAAATCATAGTAGGTATTGCTAGTAATACTCAATTTAGCAGGTCAGCCAGTTGCAGTTATTAATCTTGAAATATTGACAAAAATGATAAAGCAAAAAAACTTGTCTTGATAAAAAAATTGGAAAGTTCAGTGTTATCAAATACTCTGAAGGTTTTTGTCTTGGCATTAATTTTTTATTAATTGCGTTTTTCATAGTAACACAACTCAAATTCTTTAAGGTTGAAATCTTAAACTCCTAACTATTTCAAAAGAAATATTAAAATTGAGTTAAAAAGTTATTTTAATATTAAAATATTTTGGAAATAGTTTGACTAATACTACAACTGATCATTTGTATTGCCAAAACCCTCCTGGATTAAACACACATGAATAGAAATGGACAGATAAAGATTCTGAATATCTTACCTCTCACAGTGAAATTCAAATAGAGAGGAGGTGAACTAGTTCAGGATATTACTCCTGTCCCTCAACTTCCAAAATCAAACTAACCAGAAAACAAAACACTTTCAAGCAGAAATTCAAGGAAGCAAGTGGTCTCCTCCTCTTTACCTGTAAGTTAACCTCCCCACCTCTAATTTCTTAATTGCAGTCAACTGTTGACATTAAAAAATATCCCTCAAATCAAACTAAAATTCTTTAAAGAATTCGTAGTCCAAGAACATTCCTGATATTTTTTTCCTCATAGTTATTTCTTCTACCATGTTTTCTAGGAAAGACTCACATTTTGAGAATTTAGAGCATTGCTGCAATGACAAAGCCAATATACAAAAAAGCCACCAGAGAGATGGTACTCTCTGCATTATATCTAGACTGATGATAGTCAAAGTTTCTGCATGACAGCTCATTCAGCTAAGGTACTAAATGTGAAACCTTCCTACAGAAAAATAGACTGTGCTGACTAAGAAGATACATCTTCCCATGCTCTTTTACTTCCTGTGCTCTTCTACTTTCTTTTAGATAGTTGATTTTTTTAAATTTTAGTCCCTGTTTGCATTTCACATCATAGATTGGCTTTACTAATGAAGTGGGAGACATGAGCTCTGTATCTGACTCAACTATAGAGCACTCAATGTATCTTCATGTTAGATGACTACATTTAATTATTGGAAATGAGTACATGTCTACTCTTCCTTGCCTTCCATGGGTGTCACTCCCTCCAGAGGTCTCTCCATTTTACCATTTTTTCCATTTTACGTGGTAAAACAGGGATCATGCCCAAGAAAACTAATTAAGTGCACTCAGGACTGAAAATCAAAGACGTAAAATTTTTGACCTGAGCAATAATTTTTAACAAGGAATAAAGTTCATGATCTTGAAATCACTGAAAGTTATATTTGACAGTAAGGGGTCGGTATATGGTGAGGTATTAAACATCACTATGCCTAACTTAGAGTTGCTGTTCCAGAAGGTAAAATTTACACTCCAGTGCATGGGGGGAGATGAGTGAAAGAATAGAATTCAGTTAAGTGCTGAGCTGGGAAAAATTTCCACTGGGAAATACCAAAGAGAGGAGATGGGACACACACCTGAAAGGATGCTTGGTGCCATACCTTCTCAAAAAAGACTGGAGGAGGAAGAGGTGGTTGCAGTGATCTTATATTTTGTATGATGCTTACAATTAATCACTTCACCTTGTTTAGTGGGATATAGAAAAATTATCTGGGATGAAGTCTCCTGTATCCCAGGTTGTACTGGGATACAAAAACCAGTCTCTCTCACTGACTTTTCTTCTTGTCTATGTCTATATGGAAGTAGGTGTGTTCAGAGTATACCTGTTAGTTCAGACATTAGGGGTGGGTTAGGTGGGTGGAAAAAATGCCTAGTTTGTGAACAACAAACAGGACTGATGCATGTATTGGGTGCTGAATTTGTCAGACTTAAGAAGGGACATCATATATCTCAATACTTAGAGGAGGGCTTATAGTGTTAAACATCAGATTAATGAGGATACGGTCGTTTCCACTGCCCATATTTTGGATGTACAAACTTATAACACAGTTGGAGATGTGAATGTTTCACTAAAATTTGTATTAGTTCTTAAGCTATAACAAAAATAATGAAGTCTTTGAAAAAATACACAGTCTTAATACAGTCATTTGCATAGAAGAAAGACATTCCAGCCACAGAAAATTTGCAGATAAAGGTAGCTAATGAAGCTTTTGTTCTGGTAACTTTGTTGTAGCTGTTATTGTTACTTGTTTAGTGCATTTTTTTAAAAAATAAAGACTTTATCCTTTGCAGAGACATGAAGCCTCTGTGGAAAGATGCAGTAACAAGACAAGCAAACCTCCATTGTTGGGGAAAAAAACGGAAAGACATTTTCTATGCATTGAGAGAAACAGTCAACAAGAAATTACACAAATTAATTTTTTTAAAAAGGTGAAATCAGATGGAGTAAAAGTCAAATGGGCAAAAATTATTCCTCAGTCACCTACATGCAAAAAACCCCATTCTGACGATGTATTTAAAGGATATTCATGTATCTGTCATCTTAAATTTAAGTAATGTAAATAATTAATTAAATTTTGATTTATTCTTTTTTCCAGTAGTCTCACTTCAAATAAATAGAAGTAAAACTAGAACTATAGCTGCCAGGTGATGTTGCTGTTACAATAAGAAAACCAAGACGGTCTCTTGTTCACATTAAAATTTTATTTAGCTCAGTATCATGACTCTACGTCAATGGTCCACAGCAGAGGTCTAGGAAAAAAATATAAGCACAAATATAGAGTAACAGTTCCCCAGACTATTGCTCTAGTCTCAAACAAATTGTAGCTCAGGGACTTTCTGACTTAATGCAGATGTTTTCTTACTTAAGAGACTGCCACAAGTCTTTTTCCACGACTTAAGCTAGGTACTTCTTGAGCCTCTGTGGATTTTTAGCATGCAGTCTTTGGCATGGCATGGCAACTTAATTACATGAAGAACAGCTTCCTTCTCTTTCTTTTGAACCACCATCTTGAGCGTTATTTTACTGCTCCTTAGTTCTTGCACTTAATAAGTCTGCGAAATATTATCAGCTGTTTGCCTTTACATCACTGGGGATTTTATAGATAGAGTCCAGCAGGTGCAAGCATAATGCTTACTTCAAACAACTAGAATATAATGATGGCACTTGATGACATATGGTTCGTGGTGACACAGAAATATAGAGAGAAAGTATGTACAACAAAAATAAACCAATTGGAAAAACTGGTTGGTCTATCTGGCCTAAAAGAATTAGCAATTTTTAAATAATAATTTTGTAAAAAACTGGTAATCTGATTTTGCAATGAAAAGTAAAAAGTCAAAGCCCTGCTGAAAGCAAAGAATGTTTGCTGTTTCTTTCAGTGGCTAGTTTCACCATGAAGTATCAAGTTTGTTTCTAATCATCAAAATGTGTTATATCTATGTTGCAATGACAAACTAGCACTACAAGTACATTTGCTGGCACATTGTGTAGAAAGAAATCTTCATACCAGCATTTCAGTGTGTCTGTATCAATGGCTCTAAATGTTCATTTTTTCCAGACTCTTAATTAATGCTAATATATCCTTTGCAAACTTATTGTGAAATTCATGGACAGAATGATCATGACAGACATTATAGTATCATTCTGAGTACATCTTGAGGCATATTTTTACAGACTTAAAAAATAAAGTTGTATTAAACATTTTTAAGTTGCCTCACTCCTCACAAATAGAAGAAATGAGGATTCTATCGAATCTTTGAAGATTATTGGAAAGACATGTTGTCTTAAGACCTAACCAAATAATTTTAAAAGGAAATGGAATGTATTAATCTTAATGTTACTCTAGTAAACATTTCTGACATTGACCACATTGTGTCTAACAGATCAATAATTTTCAGCTGCTTAATTATCTGGGTGACTGCATTTGCCAATTTAAACATAAATAAATGTCTTACCTGATCAAATACCTTATAGAGGTTGAGAGAATTACTTCAAAAAATAAGGTGCTGTAGTCTTAAGAAGTCACGTTTCCTACAGCACTGACTACTTGACATTTTTTATGTAAACTGATTTCATTTTTTAAGCATTTCTATTTCAGAAGTGACATTAAGGAGCTGTTAGCCATAAGAGAGTCACTCAAAATGGTGTTATGTTCAGGCTTATTTCCAGATTCTCTTGAAGTGAATTTAAACACACAGCAAAAATGTAGAAACAGGATAAGCATAAAAGTCAGGACTGCATCTGCAGGTGAAAAAGAAAATTATCCCAAAGTCAAGGAGTTTCTAACTTTTTTTGATGTTTAAAAAGAGAAGGAGACTACTGAGACAGCCATCATCGTAATGCTATAAAAGCAAGACTCTCTTGGCATTCAGAAGTAACTGGTTTCTGTCCTAGCCTTTTAGTCTTATTACAGGAATCCATTTCACATTCAAATCTTACAGTAAAGTGAACCAAAGCAGTACGTTGTTTGTTTACAGAGGCACAGAATGCAATGGGGCAATTTGTAAGCTCTTTTCAGAAAATTAAAATCAATAAAACCTTACCAGGAGATGTTATTTTTATGCAAAATTTACAAAGACTAGAGAAATTCCTTTGATGATGCCATATTTGCAAAATGGAATGATACTCTGTACTTCAGGCATTCTTGTCTTCTGGATGTGAGCCGAACTTACCAGGCACAAGGTGTACATACAAGAGAGTAAAATGTTAAGATTAGTGAATCTCCTTGTTACGTCTTGCAGAACTACAAGACCACTGCTAATACCTAACCGTCACACCATCGCTCACGTTCTGTTAGAAATGCTAACATTTTAAGGCACTGTGTGAAAAATGTTAAGCCAAACGTTACACAGTTGTGTTTTTTTTTTTTTTTGTATGCTATTTCTGAGATTGTGGTCAGACTGCTCTGCCCACCTTTGGAGTCCGTTTTAAAAAGGAATATATTGGAAATGGTTCAGAGAAGAGTTACTAGAATGGTCTGTAGTCTGGTCTGGGAAACATGTTAGGAAACATCTAAGAACATTCATCTAATAGATTTATCAAGAAAGATAGTTACAAATTGAACTATAACAAGACCCAATGCCTAGAAGACGGACTTTGCACTGTACATTGAGAGCACAAAGCATTGAAAGAGTGCTTTGAAGAGAATGAAATATTTTTGCTAAAGGCAGTGCCTCTCCTGACTACAAAAAGGCGAGGTGGAAGGCTGCTTGTATAATATTTAGAGCAAAGATGAAAAGCCTAAGCCAAAAAAATTTATTTGACTTAAATCATATAAAGGATCAAACTTCAGACTGGCATGGAGAAAAAGTATCTTAAGTTTTGTGGAGAGTTAACCTTGGCTAGATGCCAGGTGCCCACCAGGCCCCTCTATCACTCCCCCTTCAACAAAATAAAGGAGGAGAATAAGATGAAAACCTTGTGGGTCAAGATAAAAGCAGTTTAATTAAAGCAAAGCCCAAGACCATACACGGAAACAAAACGCAAACAAAGATGTTAGTCTCTCCTTCCCCTCAGTAAGCAATGTCCACCCACTTCCCAGGAAAGCAGAGCTTCAATATATGCAGCAGCTACTCCTGGAGACAAATACAGTAATGAATAACCCCTTCTTCCTCCCTGCCCTTGGCTTTTATGGCTGAGCTGATGTCACATGGTATGGAACAGCCAATCCGGGTCAGCTGTCCCAGCTCCGCCCCCTCCCAAGCTGTGTTATAAACACCCCGCTGGCTACCAGTGTGGTACTCAGCACTGTGAGGGTTGTTATGGGGGTACTAATGCTATCTCAACCAGACCCAACAAAAGCTTTTATTGAAGTACTTTAACAGTTTTTGTAATGTGCAGAGAAACTGGGACCTAGGAGGAAAGCAGAAGAATTTTAATACCTTCTTACCCTTTTTAAAGTTAGGACCTCTGAATTCTAAAGTCTGCAGAGTTTTACTGGGGTGTTGTAGTACCAAAGGATACTTGTGAAATCTTCCATTCTCCTCTTCCTTTTCCTCCTACCTTCAGGAAAAACAAACAAATTAGTCACTGTAATTTCTTAGTTAGGCTTAATGTGATTTTTTTTTTCCTGGTAATTTCCATATTGACATTACTTTTTTCCCATTCTGCAATTTAAACAAGCCTACAGAATTTTGGAATATCATGTGGCATGAACACAGATCATTGTTTATTTTACTCAACAATGATAAAATCAGAACATCTGTGTAATATTTATTTTTAAGTTGAAAAACTCCCCATTAAAATTCATTTCAAGTCAAAAAGCATTTCTACAAAAAGATAAAATTAAAAATTTGGTTTAAAATTTATCATCTAGCCATTTCCCTGAAGGGAAATTGACATATTAATTCAAGTTTAATTATTTTTTTGAAGGATCTATTTTATTCCAGAAATATCTGTATAAGATTCTTCTGACTTGCTTAAAAACCTTTCCGCTGGCTGCATATTCATTGATGGGGAGCTATGATAGCTGTGAATCAGTCATTCTTTTCAAAATACACGTGTTTTTGAATTTTTCTATAAGAACCTCATGGGCATTTCTATAGTAACACTTCTGACATTTTTTCTTACTCGTGCAAAGTAAATCCACTTACCAATGCCTGACCAGGTTAGCTCTGTGAATTGAATAAAGAAAGGAGAAAAATATTGTGAAACTCCAGTTGTTACAGCAGACCTTGCATCCTACTATTTTTGAGAAAAGAGGACCTGTATTTTTTGGATATTATATACAGACTTCAATCCTTTGCCTTTTTTTGGTGTCTTCACTACATAAGGAATGCAGATCTGTTGAGATAATTTAGAATCCAAATTGAAAGAGCAGCCTACTTTGGTTTTTTCTTTTTTTTGTGTGTTTTAAGAGAGATATCCAAAAGGTTCCCTTAAAGAGCTGTAACTCTACAGGTATTTTACACTTTGCTTTGCTTAATTTGATGTACCTGGCCTCAATAGCTGCAGCATCACTAAGGATAAGGAAACTAGAATCTACTTTAAATAATAGTATCAGTCTTTTAAAATGCAATTTATTCTACTGTGTCGTGGGTTAAGCAGAGCAGAGTTAACTTTTTTTTTTTCTTTTTCCCTTCTCTTCATAAACAGCTAGCAAGAAGCTATGTTTTGGATTCCTGCTCAGGAGAGAATTGATAAGAGAAGAACGTTTATAGTTATTGCTAGGATGTTGCTATTTGTTC
>WKFP01014104.1:503353-542184 GCA_011057875.1 Pterocles orientalis
TTGTGTATCACCTATTCTCTCCTTCCTTCGGGGCCATTAGCTGAGAGTGGGCTAGGCCTTTGGTCATCAGGTGGGGAGGGGCAGTATCACTGTGTATCACATTGCATCTTTGTAAATAGTATTATTTCTGATATTATTGTAGTTTAGCAATTAAATTGTCCTTATCTCAACCCACGAGTCCTCTTTGCCATTTACCTCTTTAATTCTCTCCCCTATCATTGGGTGGGGGCAGGGACTGTGTGAGCGGGTGTGTGTGGTTTGGCCCCCAGCCAAGGGCCAATCCATCACAACAATATGGCAACAATTGAACGAAATACATCCTGGGCATGGGAGCAGAAATGAACTCTAATGTCAAAGCAACCTAAAGACAGTAGCATGTGTTTTAATACCAAAAGCTTACCTGACCCAGGGGAAGGTTGTCTTGCTGTGCTTAGTAAGGCGCTATTCCATGCCAATATGGCAGTTCATCCTTTATGCCTAAGGCAGCTCATGCGTGGCTAGCCCTGATGATAAAACAGTGTTAAAGTCTGACAGTTCGCTGGACATGACTGTGTATATTTGAGCTTGATTAATTAGAAATGTAAATTAACTTGAATAGCCAAATGCAAAGAATCTCTTCTGACACAGTGGCATGAAAAAGCACAAGCATATAGAAAAACAAATTAATATTCATAATTAAACTGATTTAAATTCCATCTTGCAAAATGGTAAAATGATTGAGTAGATACAGCTCAAAAATATTTAGTTGTGTGCTGTGCCTGAGCAAACTTCTCATTTAATGATTAAAGCAATGTATCAAGCTTTGTGTAAAAGTGATACCGAGTAAAAAGTGTTCTCCTCCAAAGTTGAAAAACCATTGGAATTTCATCTGTGAGCCAGTAGTACTGGCAATTATGATTTTGTCGGCAGTACAAGGCTGCTATGGTGCCTCTGACACAACCTCTGTCACATTGTTGGTACTGGCTTAATGTATTGATCTGAGATATGAGAGTCCCTCATTATTGGGAGATGCAGACACTAGAGAAAGGGTAAAAAATGTTAACAAGAGTTCTCTCCCATCACAATTTAGTTGTTTTAACTCACAATCTTTAAGATATTATTTGAAAAAGAATGCTCATATTTTAGCGGCTGGAAATCCAATGATTTATTGAATGTGTAAAAGATATATGTTGCCTTTTTTCATATACACTTCTTGATTTATGGTTACCAGCTAGGGGATCCCAACCAAGCAAAACTCTCCATTCTGACCTTCAATAGGTCTGTGACCCTCACTGAGAATCCTCAGATGCATTAAATTGTAAAGAAAGTCAAATACATTTCTGTCTCAAAGTCCACATCATTACATTTATATTTAAATAGCTTGGATTTTTTTAATGAATATCTAACTGCTAACATGATGCATTAGAAGAAAATGCATGTCTACAAACTTCTTGCGAGATCACCTTATTTATAACCCCTTTTTAGACTTTATAATTTTCACACTTGTATCTGGATAAGCAGAGATGCATTTAACAGTATTTTGGGTATTAAAGTATTTCAAACTGCAATGCTAGTTTTATGAACTTTTAGTGCAGTTGCATATTATTACCAGAATATACTACTCAGAAAAATAATGAAAACATGGAAAAAATAGTAAAGAAGACCTTGATATTCACTAGCATATTCAGAAACCAAAAGGCTATATTACCTATGTGGAGATATATACCCCTTATATACAGATACCGGAAAGAAAACACCAACATATTTTAAAATTCTTTAAAAGTCATTGTAGGCACAATTAAACAGAAAAGACATAGAGAATTCTATATCTGAAAAATGCCTAAATAAGTTCCTCATAAGCAGATAACTTTTTTTTGTAATGCATGAGACATCTGTATGCTACAATTGCTGTGCTGATTCGTAAATGTCACGAAGCAAAAAAAAAAATCTTTATTGCTTTCTACAAGTAACATTAATTATTTAAAGTTTATGAAGTGCTTTGGAATGTATCTCATTTGTAAATACACTAGATAAATGTTAAGTAGTGTTTTTATAAATTTGCAATGACAAAAGAAATCGAATAATATTATTTTATTGATTTGCCAAAATGACAGCAACAAACTGGGGTTTTTTGTTTTGTTTTTGTTATTTTATCTGTATAAATGCTTTTTTTGTTACACCGCTGCAGAGCTTGCTTTTTTATATCATCATGCCTAGCCCAGGAAAAATTACCTCTGTGCAAATGTGGAGGTCTGTAAGCATGCACCAATGCTAGGGCCTTTTATAACACATGAGGGAATAAAGATGTGGCTGAGGAATTCTGGAATATTAATTCCTCTGGTAACAGTTGCATCTAAATTAGTCTGGAACAATCCCTGTGAAGTTTTTTTTCATAGAAGGACCTTGAGAACAATATCAAGAAAACACTAAAGTGAAATTTAACCCGGAGAGTTAAGACCTAAGGCTTCTCCCAAATCCAAATGGGTTAGAGCAGGACAGTCACTGCACCTGAATAAATGACTTTTATATGGAGATAATCGTAAGCAAATAATTAGAAACCTAATCCAGATTTTAATTTTTCCAGTGTTGCACCTTGTTTAATAAGCTGTGTTGTATATATTGAAACAATATTGTACTTAATTTTAAATTTGTAATCTAAAAATGTCTGTAATATTCTATTAAAATTATTTTTAAAAAAATCAACTAGAAAGTGAAAAGCTTTTGAAAGACTGTTTTCTTTCTGGAGTAGTCAATATTTGTTAGGATATCTCTGTATACACAGATTCAATATGTACCCCTCTGTTTTTTTTAAACTCTAAAGCAATGGGTGATTTAGTGAGCAGCATGACAATATGAACTAGAGGAGAAAGCTTTCTCCAAGCTGTCCTGACAATGTTACAGTTTTATTCAACTTACAATAAAATATTTATTTCTTGAATGAATGTAAATAAATTTCCTAACATGGGGTAGAGGATTTCATAACATGTTCTTTTCAGAGTATACTGGCTTATTCGTTTTTATTAAAAAATGATTTATCATTCAAGACAAAGTGTTTTAAGGAACTACAGAGAGAATAAGTTTTACTTTAAATAAGATAGAAGCATAACTCAGTAGTGTGATGAAATGTACTGTAAATACATGTTACTCCCTCTATAATGCATGAGAAAACTTGCTTATAACTGGACCAGGACAGATTCTTTAGCTTATAAATCTGCTTGGATCCTGTGCCTGAAAGATGTTTAATAGTAAATGGGTTTTCACAATTAGCAGTGAAATTCACCCTGCTGACTTAAAAGAATAACACACCAATATAAAAGAACTAGAACAGTGATTACTGCAAAAAGAAACCCTTTTTATTTGAACTTTCATTGCTCTAATACTGGGGTTTCATGTTAAAAATTTGCCTTTTGTATCCCCTTCAGAAGAAACCAAAAACTCTCAACATTTCTTGATGGCAGTCAGAACTTCATCAGGGAACTCATCAATATTGCATGGAACATGTTGCTGAGACATATATACATCTGAACGAACAACAAAAGAGAAAAAAAGGGTTAATGTGTTTTATGAAAGACACATGTCTTACCTATGGCTCCTCACATTCTTTCCTTTAAAGATTTAAAGGAGAAAATAGGATGTTGTCTCATCTTAGTCTGTTGTGTACATAGATTCTGAATGTGGAAATTAAGCATGAGAAAGTGCATTGTGTTTCAGTCAGTTCTAGGACAACAACCACTTTTCGTGGGATCTCTGGCTTGACTAAAATATTACAAAATCTAAAGGTTAATTTTTTTCCAAATCGTTCACATAGCACTGCTGTAACAACATATATCTCTGAGTAGGTCCTTGTGCAAATAGTGTAAGATTAGTGTATGTCTGAGCAGTGTTTATATGAGTAGAACATTAAAGGAACATTTCTGATGTCAAGACAAAAGTTTGGCATTTTTTCAGGTGCCCTAAAGTATCTGTTGCTCTAGAAAAGCGCAGATCTTGTGCACCTCATGTGCCAGCCCTATGTGGGTGACTGGACATCCTAGGGCACTTATGTGGTATGTGTTGTTGGTGCATGGGCAGCAGGATTGCATCCTAAACTAACCAACACTTACCCATCTAATCTAATTTAATAATGTAAGTTCCATGATAGACAAAAAGACTATAAAAGAAAGACAGGGTCACCTACAGAGAATGATTTCTTAAATAGAAAAGATAAGTTGTCCTTTGCTCTTTCCCTCCACTAGTATAGAGGAAAATGACTACTTTGGTCCTTACCCCAACTGTCTAGGGAAATGAAACTTATCGCAATATGTCTTTTGGAATGCCCTATTAGAAAGTACTTCATCTGAATTCAGATCTCAGTCACAAGAATACGCTTTACTGTTTCTTAAAATATATATATACATATATATATAGAGAGAGATAGTAGTTCCTTTCTTTATATCGACGCATATTAATGGAAAACTGCACTTTGTATTATGGGGAAGTAATCAAATAAACAACTGCCTCATCCCAGGTCTCACTCCAAAATTTCTCTCCTGAAGCATTCGATAATTTATTAAAACACAATGCAATTAAAAAGTAAAAAAAAGACACTTTGTTGCAATCATGAAACTTGTTAATTCTGTTTTGTGGAAACACGTATATTTCTTCAGTGCCTTTCTGTGCTTGCCGGGCTTACTTTAACAGTTTCTTATTTTGTAATCAATACCAAGTATGGATTTAATATTTGGTTTCAAATTTCCTTAATATTTTTTTCTGCTTTCATCAAGTCTGGTTGATCCAATTATACCTTTAATTTGACACAAAGTCTATTAGCTAACATAATACCCACGGGATGCCAGAAAGCTCTAGATTTTAAATGTTTTATGAAAATGCGTAACTTTAGTAGTGGGCATAGTTTGTAGTTAGTGTACAAAATTTACTTCATTTGCTGGTAAGAGAACAACTACTTTTGCCTGGCTGATAAAATGATCTATTTTGACATACCACAGTGTCAAGCATTAACTATTAACTAAAAGGGCAATTAAAATGAATGAAAACAGTTGATATATGAAGTGTTTATTCATGTCTTGAGCCTGAAAAGTGATGAAACTATAGAGTTAGAATGTATAATTTTATCTGGGGTTTAAAAATAGGTTAAGTCATAATTACATGGTCTCTTAAATTAATGCTGTATGCAATGAAGTGTACTGTGATATAATTTGGAATGAAATGATCTTCACTTTTCTGTCAGGCATTTGCTGAATATTTTAACGGTTTGGTCTCAGTCTTTCTTAGCTGTAATAATTTTGAAATGTCAGTCAATGTTGAAATTTCTCAAATGATAGAATGAAGAAGAACATCTGCACAGATTTGATATTTGAAGGAAGAAGAGGAAGAAGGAAAAAACCAAACAAACAAATTAGAGGGCAGTGTTACAGTCCTTCCAAACTTTGGCAAAATACATTTTTAATTTAGACATGAATAAATAGTGGTAGCTTTTAGTTCAGGAGTATTGTTTCGACTCACCTGAAGTAGATAAGCATTGGATTCCATGGAAAAATGTGCTGATAGGAGAGGAATAGGAGTGGTTTGTTTCACCTGACAGGAGAAGGCAGTAGAAGAAGGGAAAGGGCAAAAAAAGGCATGAAAGAAAAGTGTTGGGAAGGACTGCTGGTTCATAAGCACAGTTGCATGAGTCATAACCTCATGCAGGTTTGGGAGTGAGGGCAAGGTGGATGTTACTATGGTAAAATGTTGAAAGAGAGAAAAATTAAATTTCACCTACAATATACATATAATCTCACAGGCTGCAGTTCATTCAAGTAGCGTGAGAAATTGCAAGATAACATGAAAACACAGTAAGGTCACTCCAGAAAGATTATTTTAGTTAGTGTGGTATATAAACAAATACAAGGGTGTAAGACTACACCAAAGAGAAAGAAATTACCCATTTGAGGATTCCAATGGCAAAATGCTTAACTACCATGTGCATAGTTTATGAGGTTTCAAGGACATCTTAACAGAATTATATTCCTTTTTTACATGGCTGCATACCGATTATTCTCATTACATTAAGACTTATGGAATTACTGGTGCCCAGGTGCAGTTGTTATCCAGGAAAAGGTCTAATTTTTTAAGTCCATGGAATGATAAATTGATTATGAATTTTTAAACAGGTGAGTCTTCAAGAAATGTAATTACAGAGCTGCCTTGGGAAAAAAGTGATGTATTTTCACTCAGATATACTCTGCTTTTGTGTCACCTGAAAGTTTTTACAAAATGACTGCAAAGCTGAGTGATGCCACCTAAGAAGCATTCAAAAACATTCAGTCTCCATGTTTGGAGAGAGAGGGAGGAGTCTCACTCCTTCCTGACAGAAACATTAGGGGAGGAATAGGGTTAGGAATGAGTTACTGATAGAGAGATGAAAAAAAAACCCAACAGTGCAGAAAAGTTACTCCAAATCTTTTCCTCATATATACATCAGTGTATAGCTTTGTACTGGTAGTTTCCATGGCATGCACTAGTTGGTATAATGCCAATATCAGATAACCTTATTCTACTTAAGCAAGAATTAGTGAGTATCACCGTGTGTATATCACTTCTGATTGTATGATTTAGGTTGGGGTGGTCCTCTCCTGGAGAAAGAAGAACTCAGCTGGACCATCAAGACAGGCATATGGGGCATTTACTTTTCACTTAACATTATTACTTTAATTTTTCTGGAAGTTAAGGTGGACACTACTGAACTGGTTGCATATATATAACATTAACAATTGTTTAATCATAATTAAATAGGTCTGTTTTCATAAGAAAAGTGTTTCTGAGATTCTGATACACTGGTGTTATTTTAGAAGCAGGAGTGGTAATCACATGATTATAATATACATGCTTTAACTCAGTATACTTGTACCCCCGTACAAGAATGATCTCATTCTTAGTTTGCAAGAAAGTCAGTTCATTTTTCTAAAGAATATGTGTAATTGGGAAGGCAAATAACTAAAGCAAAAAGGACTAGTTATAAGCTGAAAAGAAGAAAAGCTGTAACAGAATGAGTTTGCTAAACAATCAGAAAACAGAGAAGGTAATCAGAGAGAAGATGGGCATTTCAGAGAAGCTCAGCCTGTTCTTTGTACTATTGACAGAAGTTAACCTTGGTTCTGTTCTCATTTCTGCTTTTGTTAATTTCTGTTAATTATATTGATATCATTGTTGTTACTAATGACCTAAAGACACTAAAAAGAAGATGAAAAGGTATTCTGGAAAAACGTTTTTTCCCTGTGGAGAACTCAGATGACCAGTCTGCAGCCAAAAGAGAAAATTTGAATTTTTTTTCTTGTATTCAGGAATAATTTCTAGTTTTGTTTCTTACAGAATCTTGTAAATTCTGCTCCTTCTAACAAATGCAGTATGGAGCATCTTTTTACATAAAAGAATGAAGTATAAAGTAGAGGTACCAAATATATCTTGCACAGAGCAATCTATCAGAGATAATACGGGAAGCAGAAAGTGAGAATTCAACACTGCTTTTATTACTAGCTAGCAAGCTAGACTGTCGTGAGTTGGTTCTCTCTTCTCACAAAATGTGAGAAACCTTTGGACTACAGCAGCCATAAATGGCTTTTTAATTTATGTCTCTACAGGGCTGAAGAAGAAGAAAAGAAGCAGTTTTTCTTGAAACTGTTTTTGCATGACATTAAGAACTGCTAGATCTGGGTGCTTGGTGAAACAAGCATGGGTCTAGATATGGGTTTGAAACAGCTCTCATCTCCTGTGGCACAAAATGTGGTAAGCGCTTGGGACTGCTGAAGGTAAAACGAAGGAAGGGGCTGCAGTACTTGTCACCTTCCCACAGACCTACCCACAAGCACAGAGATACCAAGTTTGCAGATCCCACTAAGGCTTTTTAGATGTAAGTGGGATCTGAGGCTCTAATTTCTGGATTGCCAAAGTGCCAGTTAGGTTCTGCAGTGTGAGAGATGATGCTGGGCTTAAAAAACAGAAATAAAAATCCTCTAAAACAGGGAGTAGTGGAAAGTGTAGAAGTGAAATAGACTAAAAAAACCTGGCCAGGCTGCCTTGACAGTGAGAATACAACCTTGGTTCAACTGTTTTTAAGCTATGAGATAGTACGAATGGTGTTGTTAAAATTAGTAAAAGAATGAAGTGCATAGTAAATTGTAGATTTTTTAAATATAAATTTTTAAATGGAGATTTACGGTTTGACAAGGGGAATTTTAAGTTTCACTTTTGATCTCCTGTCCTAGAGGCACCCTTGAATGTAGTCAATTCCTAGGTGTACTGTGATTGTGGCAGAAGCAGCTATACCCTTTTTAAAACTCTCTGCTTCTCTTCTCAATAGCAAGCATATTCTTACTGGTCTTCTGCATAAAGGTTGCTTCTCTGTGTGGCATAAAAGCTACATATATTCTTACCTGATGTGCATTTTCTAAAGCTCAGGAAATTTCTGGATTTTACTTCTAGGATCACTTCAGGCCACCTAAGAACACCACTTGTCTTTGCAACAGTTTACACAGAAAGTTCCTCTGGTGACTGGTTTGGCAGCTTGACTTTAGTGACACGGCTGTAGCAAGGATGAAATGCGATGTTTTAGATGGACTGGTGTAAAACAGAAAGTCAAGCCTGCTGCAAATTTATGAAATCCTCCGAACAGCAAGTGGACAATCTTCTAGAGTATCCTTTGAAGTGCAGGAACTGACAGAGTGTGCTGGTTTTGGCTGGGGTAGGGTTATTTTCTTAATGGTAGCTAGTATGGATTTGTGCTGGAAACTAGATTATGGTGTAGTGTAGATAATACAGGGATGCTTTTGTTACTGCTGAGCAATACTTACACAATGTCAAGGCACTTCCTGCTTCTCACCCCACCCCACCAGTGAGTAGGCTGGGAGTGCACCAGAAATTGAGAGGGGACACAGCTGGGACAGCTGACCCCAACTGACCAAAGGGATATTCCATACCACACAATGTCAGGCTCAGCATATAAAGCTGGGGGAAGAAGAGGGAAGAGGGGGATGTTCAAAATTACGACATTTTGTCTTCCAAGCAGCTGTTATGCACGAGGGAGCCCTGCTTTCCTGGAGATGGCTGAACACCTGCCTGCCCCATGGGAGGTAGTGAATGAATTCCTTGTTTTGCTTTGCTTAGAATCATAGAATGGTTAACTGAAAGATTTTTGCATACACAGCTTTTGCTTTACTTGTTAAACTGTCATTGTCTTAATCCACAAGTTTTCTCACTTTTAGTCTTCTGCTTCTCTCCCCATCCCACCGGGGGGAGTGAGAGAGAGGCTGTGTGGTGCTTATGCTGGCTGGGGTTAAACCACTGCACAGGGCAACTCTTACATAGTGCTAGAGGGATTGCTCCAGACCTGGCCATGAAGGAACTAATGCTCATAAATAATCTAGATGTATGGCAAATCTGTTTTCAAGCCTTGCCTCAAGGCTTTTGTACAGCCCTGTAGATCCAAAGAGCTGGAGCTGGAATAACAGCTGCATGACTCCAGGATCATGATGTTACAATTATATTCTGAGTATCAGAAAATGAGGATAAATTTCCCATATATTCTTAGTTGTAACACTGATATTGAGGACAGGATACTTCACTTAAGGCTAATACAGATGAAATTGGATTGTACTTTGTGAAATTCATGTTTTATACAATGGTATTTACAAGGTTTGATTTGAAAGCTAAAGCTGATTTGACTAGAGTGAATGTTCCTTAAAATTTTATCTGATGTAAAGTAGCACTTCTAGCATGGAGTGTCAGGGGATAGTGGTGTAATCATCTTTCAGTTAATCTGACTTGTATTTTTAGATCTGTTACTGATTACTGTTCACAGTTACAGCACTGTGCCTCAGTTACCCATTTATAAAATAAAGGCAATGATGCTGGTCCAGATTTTCTGATTGATAATGTTATCTCAGAGTGAAGCAGTTATAAAATTAATCTCAATATTTACACCAGATCAGTATCTGACCTTGACTGACTGAAAGTCCTCAAGTGACAAACAGAAGGGAAAAAAGTAGAAGGTAGTTTTCAAATTAATTCCCACCCTTCCTCAGATGAATTTCTGTAGGAAAGAAGAGAAAAAAAGTTATGATTTGCTATCACAGTTTGGATTAATGTAAAGATATTAATTTTCCTTTTTTATACAAGTAGTTTGAAAAGGGCTATCATTTTGACTAATTTTCCAGTGTAGATGAAAGAAAAGGGTCATGGTTCACAGATAGGTATTAATTTTGTTAACAGAAAGCAATTTACTTTTCTTTAATTAAACTTAACCACTGCAGTCATTGTTTTAAATTGATAAAGGGATTACAAAATTATCTTTTCAGGTTTGCATAGCAGTTAGTGTTTGAATAAAAATGGCTTTTGCCTGAACTCAAGTTACATTAAGGAATTATAAAGAGAAATGCTCTTCAAAACATTAGTCTTTATGTTTCTTCATTAAATGTTAGAGCTCCTGTTAGGTCCTAAAATATAAGGTTTGTGTGACTACTGGAAAACTAAGTTGAAATATGTAAGTAGAGCCTGTCTTTCAAATTAAAAGTCTATTAATTAATAGCTACTTTTTGTAACTATGTTTTCACCAATATTAAAAAAAAATATCCAAAGAGCCAGACACTCTGACTTAGTGGTAGACCAAATCTCACCAACTTCAGTGGAAGAAATGTTAATAAGAGCAGAAATGTCCGTTTGGAGGTACCTCTCTCTATCTATTGACTACTGAATAATATGAGTAATCTATAACAATATTAATATTTAAGCTTAATTAATTAATTTACATTTTAATTAATTAATTAATATTTAACTATAAATCTTTTTCTGACCCTAAGTCTGGGATGTGTCTTTGAGTAGAGAGTAGTGGTATTCCGTTACTCTGAAAATAAAACCCTGCTATATATCCCAAACTATATACCGAACATCACACATACATGACATATAAGTTGAAAGCTGAAGCTTATTGTAGCTGACTTTTGCTATGATTTATCTGTTTAGAACGACAGAGCTGCATGCAAAAGTTACATGATAATGAGCAGGAGTGCTTAGTTTGAAAGCATAAGGCAAATGAGCAGGGAATGGCTAGAAATTGAGATGGATAAATAAGAACCTAAAAACAGAATTAAGGGGATACTGAGAGCTAAAAAGTACAAAAAAAAAAGGAACAGAAAAAGAAGAAAAATGTTTGATCAGAAAGAGAAACACATTTATAAGACAGCAAAATGAGAACAGGATTAAAGTGATACCTGAGAAAAGCTGTGCTCAGCCACATAAAGCTATTTAAAACAAGTTTAAGCATGTCTTATAGGCCTCAGTTCAACAAGGGTGAAATCTAATTTAACTCCAACATAAGGAGGGGTCCCAGAAAGGAATGTGTTACCCTAGGTTTTAATCCTTTTACTTAAAGATTCTAAAGGGAGTGAGAATAAACATGGGTTTTTGTTAAATGAAAATTAATCTGTAAATACTGAAGACATACTTGTACTATTTCATATTGGTTAGTGTTTATACAGACTGTCCATGGGATTAGCTCATCAATGATTGTGTGATTTGCAATTTTGTCTTAGTATTGTAGTTTAGTGAGTGTGGCAGCTGCTAATTTCCTAGCTAACATCTTGAAGTAATCTCTAGATCAAAAAGCAGAAGCTTATTCTGCTCAGTTATTGGGTCTGTGCTCTGCAAATGCAAAGGCAGAAAAACTCACCTTGAGAACAGTCTGCACAGCCTTCCTGTAAGCTGCAATAGTTTGCCTTACTTTCCTCCAGCCATCACATTCAATTTCACCTCTGCTTTTGTATCCTACTAAGAATAAAAATATAAATGATTTCCTAAACTATAATGCAGTAGCATACATCGAATGGCTTTCATTTAATGATCAAAAAAAAGAGAACTTTGATTTTGGTTAGATGAAAGATGTTTCGGTGTTTTTTTCTGCTTGAGAAAAACTTTGAAGCATTTTCTGAAAGCCATATACTTATTTGCTTTAGGGCTGTCATCATTCAGCAGAAAAAAAGAATCACATTTGCTGTTCAGGCCTTCTTTACATGCTATTCTTATTTATATATGCTTCACTATTTTACTGGTGAATTTTACTGTCAGGTAAGAAAATTTTCTATATGCTACCCACTTATACAACCTGCTTTATGAAATGTGTGTATGTTATCTCTTTAGAGGCTAGAGAAAAGTTCTGAAATAGCTGACAGACTCATTACAGTAACCCAGTCTAAAGAACTACCTGGGATATGTAAGATTAGAAAAATTGCTGTTACATCATTACAACTTTTCTCTGTTTCTGTAGGTCATCCTTTTACTCCATCCTTTTATACGATCTACAACAATCAGGAAACCAACACTATACTGTGGGTAAATTGGATTTACACTAAAAAATCTTTTAATTCTTTTGTTACTGTCATAATTTAAAGTGCTTCCTGTTTTTGCTAGCAGGGTGATTGACTTAATGAGGATTCAGAAGAAAGATGATCTCAGATAGAGAAAAATTGTCCACTGGCAGTGTCCCAAGATTTTATCTCATCTAAAAAATGTGACTAACTCAGTTGTACGATTTCATAATATATATTTTCAAGTTATTAAGACAGATACATGGAAAATTTTGGAGGAGAAATTCCAGTGAAATGAATGGCAAAAACTTTTAACACTACTACTAGATTACTAGAGCCCAAAAGCAGGTGAAAAAAAAAAGTCAAAAAAGGCTTTTTACATTTGCATTGTTGTAAAAAAAAACAGTTTAAAAAGTACCTGTAAGTCTGTTGAATACGTGGTTGCCATAAGCATGCCTTAAAGTTAGGACAAGTAGTTAAACACAATCCTAAAAACTGTTAATGCATTTCACCAAATAAAAATTTTGGTTTGTCCCTGAGTTTTACCAGTGGAGGAAACTATCTTGAGGTTTGTGTGGACCAGTGAGATTGAAAGGACTAGCAAAGTTTCTGGAGTTGTTTTGGCATTTCTGAGTAGTCGTTTTACACAAAATCTGCAAATCAGCAAATGAATGAACATCACCATTAATAATCCAGAAGACGAAGGAACCAGCTTGTTAGTAATGTTTAGGGGACATGATACTGAAGCAGGGAAGTGGTGAGTACAAATTACAACAGAGAGTATGTTACAGTGAGTTCTGAGATTAGAAATACAGGGAGGGACTCAAGGGAAAATGATAAGTGTAGCCAGTTGTAAACTTGAGAAAACTGAACAGAAAACAGAAATCTGTTTTAGACACAGTGTTAAATCTTTACAGTGTAAATTGTCATATTTACACTTTACCAAGTTACCTGAACTCACAGTGTTCTAGTGTTTGCTGAAGAATGTATTATTGATGAAGTTTCTGATGTCGACATTTGTTGGCAATGGTTATGACACACTCTTCACTTGTATTCTGAACTTATAAAAATGGAACAAATCATTGAATAAAAAGAAAATTGTTGAAAATAGTTACATTTTCTCTAATTAAGACAGGCTTTTAAAGAGACATTGGAAAGAAAGTGATGGTGAGTATGGTAGAATTTCTTCAGAAAAAAAATATTATATGGACAAAGAAAGAGGTAGGGGGTTTTGGCTTGACTTTAAAGGAACTCACTGCATTACATACTTTCTGCATAGCTTGGCTTTTCTGGAACTAAAAATTGTTCATATTCAATTACCATTCCAACCAGAAATTAAGGATAGGAGAATTAAATTCCTGAGGTGATTTTAAGTGTCTTTGTACTATATATTCCTGTTTCTTTGGAACAAAGTGACTCAAGTAGACAGCTTGATGATGTCATATATGTTCCTTTTGAGTGGCAGTGGTTTAATTCAGGATCATTATTACAAAGAAATGTGCCTAACAAGAATTGCTGGAGGAAATTTTTTCCCACCTGTGTTCCAAGAAAACAGGTAATGTTTCTTTAGACCTCTGCTTACAGTTAGTTACAACATAAAAATATAAATAAAAAATCTGTCCAACTCAAAATTCTGTTTCAGACAATACTGATAAGAGGTGTGATTTAGGTGAGTAAATGGGTCTGTGGTTCCTTCTCTTCCAGCTCCTCCAGCAGTCACAATTGTTGTATTAGGGATGATAGTGGGCACATCCCTTCCCAGCCTTTCAGATTTTCATTATGGACTGTTTCTCATTAATTTGTCTGTTTTGTTTTTGAAACTGCTGAGACTCCCTGGACTTCACTATGTATTGTCGCAACTAGGTGGAGAAATTTAATACACTCTGTGCAGCTCCCTTGCCCCCAAGCCTAAAGCCTATGTTATTTTCTTGATTTTAAGCTGATCTCATACTAGTTTCTTTGATTGTCCCCCATTTTAATATTGTTAAAGGGTAATAGAAGCAGTGGTCACTTCCAGCAACTCGTAGACACTGGACCAGGGGTCCTGAAGACCAGGGTCCTGAAGACCCGAGATCTTTGCCCAGGCTGAGGGATGTGGATGCTGCTTTCCCATTTGCAAGTTCAATGAGTAGTGAGCTGAGCGTCTACCCCACAGAAACACACACACAGAGGACACTGTCACAGCCACTCACACAGACTGCCACAGACAAGGTGCTTCCCCCATCAGCATCTGTACATGGGACCAACACGGTCCATGGGACCAGCACGGACAGCCCAGTCCCCATTCTCCACTTTGGCTGGTAGAAATAGAGGGTCGCTAGTGCAGACACATGCACACACCACCCTCTAGATTCCCAAGCACGCATACATTCTCGGATCCCCTGAGTACCACTGTGGCCCCTCTGTCTGCCTAGTACACCTGCCTGGATCCCAGGCCTCCTGACCTGCCTTATGAGTCTCCTGTTCACCAGCTGGTTCAGCTTGGTGCTGGCTAGCAAACACACAACTCACACACACACTAATCCCACAGGAACCCACACTCACAGGTCCCCTCAAACACCCTCCACCCACTTGATGCCTCTCCCTAGACCCAGGGCCTCCTCCTTGCCACCTAGTCCATCTTTAGGCTTTTTGCTAGCAAAGGATACACTCTCTCCACCCACCCCCTCCACCTTTACCCCCCTAGTTTAGGGAAGATACAGATACTCAGCTCCACAGCAGCCTGTGACCTGCAGTCCCAATCCAGCTGCTGGCTCTGAGTGTCTCACTTCCCTCATGCCAGTACCTCCTAGTAGCTGTTTTTTGGGACACACACCATTCCTGTCCCGGTGGCTGGGGCCAAGACCCCCATCTGCTTCAGTAGCTGCCACTGGTATAAATCAGACCTGCTTACAGCTCCGGTCCTAGCTGCCATCTAGTCCACTCAAGCAGTAGCTGCCACTTAGTCCCTGCAGCACATACACATGGGGTAGAGTGAGATTACTCAGACAGACATTTTAGAAAGGATTTAATAAAAAGGCAGGATAGATGGCGGTGGCTGGGCACAGGACTCAGTCAGACAAACGTACAGAATGGCCACATTTTACACGCAACTGCCCCCTTTTATATGTTTTTCTTTCTATTCCCCACTTTCTTTCTTCCAGTTCCCTCCCCCTGCATGTTCCCTCATCAGTTTGCATAGTTCCACTGAACCCCCTCCAACAAGCCTCGGGTTTAGTCGCTTGCAAAGCCCTGGTTTGCCTGCAGTTTCCTGATAACCCACCAAAATTAGTGTGGCTGATGAGGTTTGTTACTTGTCTTTGTCTCCATTAATTCTGTCTGTCATGTTTGTGCCTCTGTTCATTTTGTCCCTTTCCCTCAGTATGCCGTCAGACAAGGTCCTTGATCAGATAGTCTTACTGAAGTAAACATTCCCATGTTTCACACACTCTTATCAACTAGTGTGACTGACCAGGTTTGGTTCTTTCTATGGCCTCCCTTATCATTTGTCAGCCAGGTTTGTGGCTTTGTATATTCTTGTGTATGGCTTCCTCCTTTTCTTGTTATCCCCTTTTGCATTGAACAGAGCCTTGGTCAGATACCCTTAAAAGACCAGACACTTTCTACTTCCACATACCCTTGCAAGTATGACAACATTTGGAGAAGAACTATTTCTCATTCAATTTATTCATTATCTTCCCTATTTTGTAAACCTTGAACAAATTCCCTCGCTGCATGCTGCTCTCAAATTACCAAACATGTTTTTTTTTTTTTTTTTTTTTCTTTTCCTTTTCTCTTTATCTTTTCTTTAAACCTGATAACTTAGGACTGGAAAATCTTAAACCTACATAATTTTTGGTCACTCTTTTACTCTTTTTGTCACTTTCAATCAGGGGTGGGAGGAGAAGGAAGGAGAAGTAAGCATAGTATAATTACTAACGCAATATATTTTTCCATAGAGCTTGAGAAGAGTTTCATGTCTTCTGTTCTCTTGTAGAACCATGAAGTACAAATTATTTTAAGGCAATGATTTCGGTTTCATTGTATCTCAACCAAACCAGATTTCTGTAACCTTCTCCTAGCTGTCCCAAATTTATTTCCTTTCTTTCTTTTTCTCTCTCCTAGGTCTGTTGCTGCTGCTTCTTTAGTCCTCCTTAGTAACGTTGCTTCCTTGCTCTACCTGCAGAGATCTAAAACCTGTGCCATTGCCTTTTTTTACCCGTGCTCCTGACACTCTTCCTCTACGTGACTGCTCTCCTTTATAGCCCAAGATAAGAGTCCCAACAAAGTTTACCGAGTGAACCCCAAACATCTTTGTGCCTCTCCTGACTTTTAGCACTGGGCACCTAGATTTTGCTCTGGACAGCAGGCATTCAATGAAAGCACAAAAGACATAGAGTATGTTAGCTGTAGATTGAAAAAAACTTAATTTGCTGTAGCATTCTTGAAAATGCTGGTATGAAACACCATATGCTCAACATCTCCTCTCAGTAATCTAACTTTAGCAAATCATTGATGACAAAATATTTCACTTAAAAAACTCCATTTGTAACTACTAGAAGAATTAAATTTTATCAGGGATAACAAACACAAAAAGTTAATTTGATACGGATTCTGGTAAGATTAAGAATGGCAAAGCATTTCTATTTTCTACTGTCATAAGTGGATGATTTATGGGGCAGATTTTTGTAAGACTGAACACATACAAAACACAAAGGCTGCCAGTAGAACAAGCGTCACTTTAAGCTGAAATACCTAACAGACCTGCCTCTCTAAGGAAACAGGCAAATGAGCTAAAGTATGCCCTGTCCCAGTACACAAGAGGAGCTCAAACAAAGATGATATTTTCTCACTGTTGTAAACAAAATTGCTCAGCTGATACTTGATTTTATGAAGAGGTATGTGCTGTGAGTGGCTGGGATTTGGTCACAGAAGCTGGACAGGAAAAGATAGCAAAGAAAAATAGCTACACGGTGCCTGGTGGTGAGATGGAAAGCTTAATATATATTAAAAAAACCCAAAAAGTGTGGAACTTTAGAATAGTTGTGAGAGAAACAAGAATGGCCTGCTGATGAATTTGTCTGCATAGAAGAGAATAGCTTACATTCATTAGCTCTAAGAGTTCAAACAGTCCTGAAGTTGTGACTGAAGCAGGTTAAAGAGAAAGACATGGTTTTAGAACTGATCCACATACATCAGATTCCTTGCTGCTATAAGTATTTTGGAAAAGATTTAAGAATGCATACTTCAAGACGTAAACATTTTCTGAACTCAAATAATGTTTATGATTGTAAAGCTAACAGTACCAGTAACCAGCACAACTCAAAGAGGAACCTTGTTGGGTATCAAGATGTCTTTATCAGATCTGTCATTGAGAAGTTGCCTCCATGTCTTTCAGAAAAACCGGCAGAAAGTTGCAAAGATATATACAAAATGTCAATTTGAAAAATTCCTTTCTAAAGACAGGAAAAATAGGTAAGACCATGTGCATGTAGATTATACTGAATATATTTTTTCAAATAGTTTTATATATATGTTCAATAGTATTTTTTAAAACATTGTCTGAAACTAAAGATAAAATGGAAGACCTGAGAAAGATGGTTCATTAAGTTGTTATGGAGAAAGCAGTAGTCGACTGGATGAGCAAAAACAGAAGGGATCCTGATATTCTGCCAAGATTAAAATACCATTATAGAAATCACTGTGCATGTAACACAAGTTTTTTGTTAAAGACATCTCTGAATAACTAATAGACTTAGTCCAATCCATCAAAGTAGGATGGACTGTATCACTATATGAACCCCTTAGATTTGTACGACATTTTCTTCTGCATTGTGTAAATTGCCACCAACTTACTTACAGTTATTGATAAATAAAATGTTGTTTTCTTTTTCTGACAAAAAGAAGACAAAAAAGACAAAATACTAGATGTATACATATATGAAAATATATAAAATATACTAAAGGAATAAACTTTCAGAATAAAGTAACTTATCCAAGGATTTTTCAAGAGATGGATGACACCCAAAAGGGAAAAGACACATTTAAGATCAATATAATATTTTTGGCTGTAAGATACATTAAGTAAATGAATAGTCTCACTAGGTTATTGGTGATAGTTTATCATTCGATGTTTTTCAGAATTTTTGCAGTGAAGGAAATATGAATAAGTAGCCCTATACCAGCCAGGAGTCACATCTACAGGACCAATCTTCCTGAATATCTAATTATAGTATTCACTGACATCAAAAACATGATGATGCTCTCCAAATCTTGAGAATTCAACAGCTACACAAAAGCATGGCATTTTCAAATATCTGGGCAACTTTTCAAGAGAAATATAGTCCTCTAATGAAAATGTAGGATATCATAACTAGACTATCATGTCTATAATTGGCACTATCTGATTTTTTTTTGTGTATTTTAAGACTTTGCTTTTGAATCACCTCTAATTAACATGGCTTATTCTCAAATTACATTCTAAATTCTCAAGGGTAAGAAAATAAAGGGATAGTTTTACAAATTAATAATTTTTTATCTAAAACTTACAAGCAATTGATTTTGAAATATTTATGCAGTAATCAACAATGTTTCACATTAAATTCTTGCAATGTAAGTCCCTTTTTCATATTTTAATATTAATATTCACCATTTTAGTTTTGTAATGATGTAACTGTCACTCAGTTTTAAATAGATAAGAAGTGTATAAGTAAGAAAAAGATAAAAGGATTAGTTGTTTTTGTTAGTATTTTCAAAATACTTTGGCTACAGTTCACAAAGTCCCAATAAGTCATTGGTTTGAACTAGATTTTCTTCCTTCTGTCAGAGACTATAACATGGAAAACCTTTCATGGACAGATAAAAGATTGAACTCAAAGGTAATTTTACCTGCATAGTGACTTTAAGGTTATTAATCTACTGTTATATTTAAAATAAACGTATTTAAAATATCAGCTTTGGCTTTACTAGCTTCCAGTCAAGTGAAAAAGGGATAAAGCTAAGGGCAGCATAAGGTTTTGTGACACTGTCTATTGGATTTAAAATTATGAATATTATTATATTATTGTAAATTTAAATATAAGACACATTATAAAGAAATTTTGAAGGTTTGTAACTTGGTCAGATTTACTTGAGTTGAATACAGAAATATTCAGAGGTATTTTCTAAAATTACTTCATTTTGATACATTTTTCATGGCTCAACAGAAAACATAGAATTAAAGTAAACAGAAACACACAAAATCAGCATGGAACTAAGTTTATGAGAGGCTTATCAAGAAATGATCAATCAGAAAAGGATGCAATAAGAAAATTTTCAGTGTCTGAAATAGATCACTTTATCCACAATTTTGCAGTCACATAATTAAAAGAACAGTAAATTATTGCAATCAAGATGATGAATATTTTTTTTTCTGATCACTAATTATGTGTAGATGAGCAAGAGCAAGAACTGATGCAGTATAACTCAGATGAAATTTTGTCAGATTGTAAGTTGTTTATTTTGTTGGATAAGTTTCAAGATCAAAGTAGTGTTTTTTTTTTTCCTAGGGAGGATTTTTGTATGGTAAACTTAGTGTTACTTTAACCTCTAGGAGGTGCACAGCCACAGGATGAAAAGAAACAGACACAAATTAGTACACCAGAAATTCTGTTTGGATATAAAGATTTTTTTTTATAGGGGCATCTACAACTCCTCTAGGCAAACTGTTTCAGTGTGTCATTATCATCTTTGTAAAAAATTTCTTCCTTATGTCCAGTCTAAAACTTATTTTTTCCAGTTTTAAACCATTGCCCCTTGTTTTATCACTATAGAAGGCTCTGGTAAAAAGTCTTCATCTTTCTTATAAGCCCCTTTTAAGTATTGGAAGCCCGCAGTAAGGTCTCTCCAGAGCCTGCTCATCTCCAGGCTGAACATAATCAATTCTCTCAGCCTTTCTCCAGCCCTCTGACAGTTTTTGTGGCCTTCCTCTGGACCCACTCTAACAAGTCCATGTCTCTTGTGCTGGGGACCACAGAACACAATTCAGTACTCCAGGTGAGGGCCTCCCCAAGTAGAGGGGGAGAATCACCTCCCTTGACCTGCTGGCTACGCTTTTTGTATACAACCCATGATATGGTTGGCTTCCTGGGTTGCAAGTGCACATTGCTGGCTCATGTCCAATTTTTCATCCCCCGACATCTCCAAGTCCCTCTCTGCAAGACTGCTCCCAACCCATTCATCCCCCAGCCCTCATTGATATTAGGGATTGCCCTGACACAGGTGCAGCACCATACACTTGGTCTTGTTGAACTTTGTGAGTTTCACATGGGCTCATTCCTCAAGCCTGTCAAGGTCCCTTTGGATGGCATCCCTTCCCTCAAGTGCATGAACGACACCACTCAGCTGGATGACGTCCACAGACTTGCTGAGGGTGCACTGATTCCCACTGTATATGTGCTCAGTAAAGAACAGTACTGATCCCAATATCGATCCCTGAGGGACAAAATATAATCAATTATTTCTGTCAAGCAAGCAACTGGTTCTACACAGAGTCATTACATGGGAAAATGGTAACCAACAAATATTAAATGAACAAATAAAATAGTTTTCAATTTTCTTCTACTTCCAGGTTATTTCCAGAAAGAATTACCTGATTCAGTTGACTTTAAAGTCAATGGCAAGATTCTGGATAAATCAATATGGGATCATGCTGTCAGATCGCGTATACTTGTGAAAAGCTATGTCCATATCTCCTTTGGTTTTTAAGTGTCTCCATGTACTTCAAGTTTAAAACTTTGCACAGCTTCCTAGTTCCAGGGAAAATGCAGCTATATAGATTCTAATGGCAGTCACAAAGAGATCTATTTTTACAAACTAAATGTTTCAATCTGTGATACCCATTGTGTCCTTTGTTCTTCAGTTTCCAGCTGAAGCTCTAAGTGTGTGTGAACTAAGATGTTTGTTGAATGTATAAAAGCTGTCTTCAACTTGAGTAGGGGCTGCCTGTCTTAGAGAACAAAGGACAAACCATCTTTTCTGTCTATTGAACTTTTCCAATAGCTGTTGTATTTCTGTTATTTGTTACCCCCGCCAAATGATGTCTCTTGTCCCCAGGCTAACACAATGTGGACACAGCCATCCTTCAAGCAGAACAAAAATGTGTTTAATTCTGTGGATGCCAGTACAACAAGACAACAGCAGAAGGCTGAGAGAGCAGTTCATTAGTTTTCCTGTAAAATTGTTCTAATTTTACCTAACTTTGGATCACACATAAAAATAATATCATATTTTAAGTGAATCTTCTGAGTATAGTAGTGGTAGAATTTTGATTTAACATCTGATTTCTCCTCCATCTTGAGATATATTCTTTCCACATTTTGGTAGAGAATACATTAATATTTCACATTTTCTTTTAATTTACACCACTGGAAGCAAGAAATCCTATTGAACAGTGGATCACAATGAGCCGTATATTCAGGACAAATCATGTGGGATGCTCTCTCATTGCAGTCAAAACTACCACAGCCTTCAGCAGAAGTAGGAAAGACCCTTGGTATCCTCTCCAGCAATGGCATTTAGCAAAATGTAGAAACACTTGTTGGAAATTTGAGGTAAGTAACTTTAAAAAGAAAGATTAATAAGCCATTTCTACTTTTACAGAAATCACTAGTCACAAGGAGACTAAATTCCCCAGTAGGTAAAAAACATCAGTGAGGAACAACAGGACAAATTAAAAGGAGGAAAGAAGCAGTATGCAATGTTGTCCTGCTACTTTTAATGGGGCAGACTGTGTTGCCACTTGTATTTAGTAGGAAACACAGTTAGAAGTGAGGTATTTTTCTGAGTAGATACAAAAGTGCTGAGGTTTTCCTTCCTTTTTTCCTTTTCAGTAGTAAACAGGAAAAGGCAAGGT
Source organism: Pterocles orientalis (assembly GCA_011057875.1). Taxonomy (NCBI): domain Eukaryota; kingdom Metazoa; phylum Chordata; class Aves; order Pterocliformes; family Pteroclidae; genus Pterocles; species Pterocles orientalis. Next base: position 525,539 of record WKFP01014104.1, read on the forward strand.
TGTTTTTTCTTGGATAGTGCTGATTTTCATCAATGCATCACCAATGTTTGACAAACAGATCAGATGTCAATGAAGTTATCGTTTGTCAGAGAGATGTCATAATTTAATTTTAGTTAAGTTGTGAGATCTGTAATTAAAAATCACTAAGCCTGTATTGTAAAGTATAAATTCACAGATAGAAATAGATCAGTGTTAAAAATAGCCTTAAAACTTTGCAAGAATAATTTGAGGGTGTTACTGCATTAAGAATTATGTTAAGCAGTACTTCCTGGGGGGACTCAAAAACAACAAGCAGCACATGACTTTGATTTTATTTGTAAGTACAATAAAGAGACTGTGAAAATTATAAAAAATGTGTTAGTTTTTGATATGAGTTATAGGATGGAACAGCTGGTACTGTGGGAAATAACAGTTGCCTCCCCTGATAAAGTAATTCTGCATCAGAACACAGTAGGTGTATTTATTATCTTTTGAGAAGTCTGTATGTGTGGCATGGAGAAGTATTCCCTACAGAAAAAAAAATTGTTTGTATAAAGTATGTGAAAATAATATATTCCCATGAAAAGAATATATTCCAGTGAAAAGCATATGTTCCAGTGAAGAGAGTGCACATTAAAAAATGCAGGAAAACAGCTCCTGCCTGCTCCTTAGGCAGGATAATTCCATAAATTATCTTAAATTAAATGAGATAGTGACACGACTGCTAGGAAATAACAGAAGGATCATACCAGGTAATGCAAACAAGAAGAATTAATAAGTTCTCCGGAGATCTTATTAGTGTGGTAACTTTTATTCAGGCAAAAAGGGATTCTGGGATATTCCTGGAATAAGACCTGAGTATGGATATTAATGATGGAGATATCCTTGAACCTGACAGAAGACTGGAAGGGAAAGGCACACTGTATCCTAGCACTGCAGTGATAGTACCACAGGAGGAAATTGATCACACAAAACACTTTATAGAGAAATTAAAGTTGACAACAGGCAGTCCTCAGTGACCAAGAAATGAGATGACATACACTTTTCTTGTGGAAGAATTCAAGCCCCCTATGAAAAGAAATTATATTATATGTTAATGACACATTAAGAATGCACAGTTGTAAGTATCACAAAAGTAGAAAATACAAGTCTAGAGTTTCAGTAGCTATCATAAATCAACCACATGCACAGTTGCTCTTTTACAACATCTTTATCTGTAAAGATTTACCTAGTTTCCAGTATCCAATCCTACATATTAAACTTTTTTATTCAATGAGGTTAATCTTGTAGTAAACATGCATAGTGTGGCAGCTTTGAGATACTGTAAGTGAGAAATCTCATAAAAAATGAAAAAGGTTTGGGTTTTTTTTTGTAATCCAAACAAAGTCAAATTAGTGGCCTCTCTACTGTTAGTATAGTATGTGAGGCAAAAGATTTGAGGATTTCAGACTGCTTTCACATTTGATGACTTTGTAGTCTCCCACACTTTTGTGAAGTCTGAACAGGGGAGCATAGGTTCTTTCTGCTTATGGCCTGACCTGGAACCATGACAGCAGAACTGTGTTCGTGTTTTGTCACTGTTATGTGGTTTTCAAAAAAAACCAACATTTCTTAACCTTCAACTAGCCTTTGGCCATCTCATACTGTGACATAAGTAACAGCGAATTCAAGTTAATAAGATCTGAGTTAAAAAAGTAATTTGATAAAGACTAACAAATTGGCAATGAGGAATCCTCTTAATTATTTGCTTACATACTGAGCTGCCTCTCTATATAAAGAAAAAATGATACAAACCCAAACATTTTGACAGTATCTTGTCTGTTTCAGAGTCACAGCTTTAGGGAAGAAAAAGAAGTGATTAAAAAGAAACCCAGCACCTGTTAAAATATGGAATCATACATACAGATTATCCAGTTATATATGCTGATAGCATAATTCAGGGCAACAAAGTGGTAAGAAAAGCATTAGAAGCCCTTGCTTCTTCCCTAAACAGGTGTTATCAATTACTATATCGTTTTAAAAATGCACACAAATGCATGCATATCACTTCAGATAGTCAACAATAACAATCAGTTCAGGAATCCAGATATTTAAGTACCCATCATCAGAGCAGAAATGACAGGGTAAATGAAAAGTTAAAATTCAAATTCCAATTTTGAAGAGTATAAATGTAGCTTTGAAAATTAAGTAAACCTCTTACAGTCAGCTATGATCTAGCTTCATCCCTTTTTCTAGAAGCAACCTTATCACAAACTAATCTTCAAGTATTCTGCATATTTCATTGACAAAGCTTGAAACACTTGGTGTACAGAGCCTTATAAAGCAAAAGGGAGGAAAAAGAAATAATGTCCCTTTTTAATGGAACAGATGACTGGTATTTTCACTCAGTTCTTCCTCAGGCAGAGTTATAATACTACCATCTTAGATGTGGGCCTTCTTTTACATAGACGAGCTACACAAGGAGAAAGGAAAATGGCTGGGATTATTTTGATTCCTTTCCTCTGCTCAAAACCTAAGACCAAAATAAATACAAAGCTGTTATGGATTTTTTAAAAGATTGAATAGGAATAACTGTATTATATAGAATAAGGTGTTATAAGAACTTATGTAAGACAATTAAGAGGCAAGATAATAAAATTAATAACACTGTAACGAATATTATCATTGCCAAGAACATACGTTTGATTTAGCCTTCATCATATAGATCAACGTAGTTATGTTAACAGAAGATAAAATAACTGTAAAACATAGGGAGACGATTCAGAAAGTGGAGGTCACAGTCAGTTTAGTTTTAAAAAAATTCATATATTTTGTCCATACCAAGGTGTTGGCAGCATAAAAAATTATTTAATGTATATCATTCATGAATATTTATAGTATTTGTAATGCCCAGTTATTTTGTATTTTTCCTCTTAGTAACTATAAAAGAAAGTGTTTCTGTTCCTGTGACATTCACACTTACTTATTTCCATAGTTTCTCAAAGCCTTCTTATTCTTTATGTTTATTTTTAGTTTGTCAAGGTTTTCCTCATGAAAAGCTTTGTCACTGATTGGTGCTCTTTGAAGTACACTTTTAAAATCTAAATATGTATTTTATTTTTCATGCATCAACATCTATGAATTAGAGCTTGTGAACCTGATGTCAGCCATTCAGGAGGCGTCTCAATGCTTCTCCAGAAACACCAGAAGAGAAAATCTGTGGATAAGTTTAACTTTTCTGTTGCTCTGCTCTATGCCCAGTAGGTTTTCTAGAGAAGGTAACTATGTAAGTTCAAGTAACATAAATAAGGCAAACATATGAATCTCAGAGAATCCTGCACTACTAGATGGTAGAACAATTTATTTACTTGGAGAATACTTGACTCATCCACATAAATACAACAGCTAATGATGTTCTGCCCTATCTGTCGAGTTCAATCTACAACAGTCTTGTCTTGCCCCTACTGCCCCCTTCATATACATGTTCTGCTTTCTTTTGAAACATCAACTTCTGCCACTAGCCATTATATTTTCTGCAGGAATAAATTGCTTTCACAATGATAAGCCACAATTCTTGGAAATTCTTGGAAAAACCCAGTGCAAGAGTGTTCTATTTTGAAAGATAGCTGAAGTAAAGCAGGGTGTTAGGGTCAGTATGAGAGGAGTATGTCCCTAAAAGAGATGTATTACTGTTTATCTTATTTGCAGTGTTTCACAGGGTATGGTTATCCAATGCTAGGTATGTGTTAAGTATATTTATGTTGTGAATTAGAAGATTTGCAAGTCATGTTTGGGTACATAATTACTATTTATTTATGTAGTCCTACAAGCAAGAAACTTTTATTAAACAGAACCAGGGTTTTCAAAGGGTTTTCTGTTGGTTTTTTGTTTTGTTTTGTTTTGGTTTGGTTTTTTTTCTACCACCACTGAAAGGTAATGAACTACTTGCATTCTGTGGTAAACACCAAGTCTGTTTTCAACTCTAGCAATATACAGCATTACCTGCTAGCTATAGTGAAAGTTATATGGTAGAAAGAGCTTGCTCTCTGCTTCCGGATTGTGCTGCATACCAGCCACCTGCTTATTTTTAAATGCTTTCTACAAAGACACAAGGAATCAGAGGATATTCATACTTGGTGGAGTATCTATTTTTTCTCTTCTCTTGTTTTCAGTCTGTTCCTATTTTCAAGCAGCACTTCCATTTGAGTATAAGTTCGGGGAAATCTTTTGTTCTATGTTTACAAATCTCCAAAGTTTCGTACTTAAAACCTATAAAATGATCAGAATTTTGCAAGCGGGCTGCTTTTGTGCTACTTTATTAGACTAAACACAATCAAATATTCTTCCCCCATCCCTTTACCTTTTTTGACCATATTGTTTTAGTTTTATTCAATTTGTAAAGGAAATGCTGAAAGTTTTAAGAGAACATATGAACGTTCTACACATAGGCAAGGGATTGAATGTATTTTCGTATTGTCCACAGAAGTCTAAATCTGGATAGGATGTCCTGGTTTAGTAAAAACAGTCTGTAATTGATTTCTTAGCATATTTGAAATGCAAGAAAAGATTTCCTTTTCACTTGCATTTTTTACTTTGAGTAGGGTCATTATGTCATAAACACGCCACAAAGGAATTACAATGAAAACACTATTCTGCTTTCTTTGCTCCTTAATACTGTTTAAAGTGGGTTTTATGCCTTACTGCTTTTATTGGCACTGAGTGTCATTATACTATATTTCATCTTTCATCTAAGTAGTTTGACCTTGTAGACAACACATATTTTCAATTAGATTTTTCTGGCTTTTGGTCGTACAGAAATGATCAAAGATGTGTATGCTTATCTTTGTCTTCTTAACAGCCCATGAAATCTGTTTGCATTAAAAATGAATTTTGGTAGTTTCACAGTTTGCCATATGGCAACAGACTGGAGTGATTGCCTGTGTGTACTTGCTGAGTTCAGGCAAATATACAAGCAACAACACTTCTGCTAACTTTCCCAGTGGATGGAGGTCTGGACGTAAGAGTACACACAATGACAGTTATCACAGCTGAATTACAGTGCAGCAACTTCTTAAACTGCAGTAATTTAATTATAAATTTGAGCTGTTGTTCTAAGTCTAGGAGAGGCTTAGAGTCTAGTCTTTGAGTCTGATTCTTAAGGAAAAAAAAAAAACAAAAAGAAAGTACATAACTCCAAGGATACAAGAAGCATGACATGCATTCCTTTTTGTTCTCTTTAGCTTATAAATCAGAATAACTTAGATGCTCCTACCTACAAGTAGGCAAATCTAATGAAGTGATAATTTTTACTTTGCATCATCTGATTGAAAATACCATCTTGATCTGGAAAGGATCTTTTGGGCTAGCCTGTACTACTTCCTGTTGGACGAATTTGAACAAAGTAAAGCAGAATAGATTTCATAGAATCTTAGAATGGTTTAGTTTTGTGTTTTGTTTTTTTTTTTCAAAAAGATTCAGTGACTAATAAAATTTTATAAGAAACATCAGTATTCATTATCCAAAGCACGTTAAAAGTTTCTCTACTTATGCAGATTTATTTCTGTAGATAAGAGTAACAATGAACAATAAAGAATAAGAAATCAAAGCTACTTGTGTACATGCAAAAAACCCCCAGGTAATAATTTATGGAAAAACCCCAAACTTTATCTTGGGAACTGGGAACTGACAACATAGCCATAAATTTACTTACTAGGCCTAAAGGTGACCAAATATTTATCTCTCCACTTAACTGGTAAATTGATGTTACCCAGACGGCTGCTGCCAGTTTTATTGTGATTGCCCAGCAAAGTTTTTGAAGTGTAGCAAAAACTATAAACACATTACAGAGACCTGTGTTTTCAATAGCTTCTGTTTTTGTCAGCAGACATTTTCATGCCTTGAGGTATTTCTATTCAATAATGACCGCAGATGCATGTTAATGTTGACTTTCTTTCCTGTCAAAATGAATCCAGGAGATGAATGGTCTGAAAATGAGAGTCAGAGTAATCTTCAATATATGACCAAAAATAAATTTGTTTTATGTTTTTCTGACACAAAAGTAATTACTCCAAAGTGAAAGGTATTTACATTTTCAGAACAGTGTTGCCAATGTAGCTTTATACAGTATATATAGCAGAAGAATGACGTAACTTCTAAGCTTCATAATAAAAGAAAGCAATGCCATAAGAGCATGAAAACGACATCGAATTCACATAGTACCCTAACACCAGAATTTTCATAAAACAGAACCAAGTTACTTATTAAAGTTATAATTAAAGAGTCACAACTGGGATGCTGTGTTTGGATAGGGGTATAAAAATAATAAAATTAACTGTGTTACCTAGAACAAAAAATGTGGTGCATTATACCTTCTTATATAGCAGCTTTCAATTTTGCGTAGTGGGTCTTGTTTTCAGAGGCTTTCTGTGGGCAGGAATAGGACAGTGTAAGGACTCAACTAATTTGTGTAAATAAAGGCACTTAATTTCATTTGTTATGTCTTAGAGCATCCTGCCTGGTCTCTAGTTGCTATACTGTTCTAAGTAGGCAAGGGTCTTTTGTACGTTCTAGATTTTATTTGCTGGCACTGTGCAGAGTTTCAGGAGCCACAGAGGGTCTGAAGTAGCACTAGGTGCTTATGCTTAGGCAACTGAAGTAAGCCTGAATTACAGAGATCACACCGAGGACTGCGGATAGTGTGAAAAGTTGTTAATTCTTGCGTAAAATGATGTAACTGAGGAGATATATTTTCTTGATTCACATGGGTTTGACTTAAACACTTTTAATTTGTGGCTTCATGTGGATGAAAGGACATGATGTGGACACAATAAAAGGAGTTAGCAAAGCAGCTCAGTTAAATCCAATTTGCACATACATTTGTCTAAAGAAACCCTTGTGATTCATAACAGACACTGATGTGAGGAGTCCTTTAGCAGACATTACATGATTTAAATGATGATTTGTATTTTGCGAAGTTATAGTTTAGAACTTTCATGATCTTACAGTATAGAACCCATTGCTACTACAATGATGTTAATTTAAAGATTTTCTTTATGTGCTTAGGAAGAAAGTACAACATTGTAGTTTAACTAGCAAGACAGCTCCTAAGAAATACTGTCAAATGAATGTGCTTATATTTGCAAATGTTTAATTCAGAAAGATATTGGTAATAAGAAAAACTGACGTAGATAGGATCTCTTTTCTGTCATTAGAGAAAGGAGTACATAAGAGGATTAGATATTTGAAAAGAATGAGAATTAAAGTATGTGCCAGCTTCTGGGGTTTGGCACCTTTTCATCTGCAAATCAACACTTCACATTCAATTAATGGCTGAAAGCACACTTTTAAAAATATGTAATGAGCTATTAATTATTAATTATATAATTCTGATGCCATTATAACACAGTTATAATAGCAAGACATAATTTACCATCTATATTATAGATTATAGCATGGATGTATGCTAAGAATTATAGTAAAGAATTAGTTTGGACGTCCCTCTGACACTAGAATTATTCCATTAGTGCAGGACAACTAAGGTCAGTGTGAGGTTTAAAAGAGAGTGTAGAGTAGGAATCTGGTCTCTGGATAATCAACTAATGCTAAGTAAAATGTATATACTAACCAAATATCAAATTTGTGATGAGTCCTCTCTCAACCTGTCCAACTACATTACCTGGAACATTACCTTACATTTCTGTGGTGTTGATCATATCTTCAGTGTGCTACATCTGCAACAAATGACACTTGCTCACTGAGTCGTGTGAACTGGAGGTGGGCCTTCACATGCTTTCTAACTGTATTATCATTGACTTCAGCATGTTGTTTTACTTTTGCTTTGTCTCCATCCTTTAAGCTCTGTGGCCACTACAACATGCTACAAAAAAAGAACTGTCAAAAAATGGTAGCTTTTTTTTCAGCTTTTCACTTCAAAATATATTATGACTAGTGTGTTCATAATGAGATTATAATATGTTGTCATGGTTTATAGAACCACGGGTACAGTTTCCTAAACACCGGGTGGGCTGAGGCAGGGAAATGGGAGGGTTTCACTCACCACTTAGGGTCACGGGCAAGAGACCGACACGACTCATGAAGAACAGTAAAACAACTGAATTTATTACCTATTTACAACAAGAAGCAGGATATTGAAAGAGAGAAACTACACCTTACACAAAAGCACTTCTCCCCTACCCCTCCCTTGGTCCCAAAGCCCAAAGGCTTTGTTCCGTACCTCCGTACCTCCGTTCCTCCCAGGCGGCACATGGCGTGGGGGTGGGGGAAAGATGGGGATGCAGTCATTTCTAAGCTGCTGCCTCTCCCAGTTACTATGTTCCAATGGGGCTTCAGTCCCCCGGCGACTCCCCCACTCCTGTGAGGCTTATAGTTTCGGTCCAAGGCTGCTTCTCACTCGGCTGCTTCTTCTCTCACCACGTGGCACTTGGCTGCTTCTCACCACGTGTCAGGGGAAAATGGTGGGGCTCCCTGTGACTGCAATGCCGTGTAGTTCCATTTTTACTCAAATCCTGCTCCTCTTCTACACCATTGGAGGTTTTAATCGGCTCCCAGGAAGAAGGGCTCCTGGATGAGCCATGGCGGGGGCTGGGCTACAGCAGTTTGTTCGCAGAAGCCCAGCAGGTGGTGGTGGGGGGGGAAAGGCGCCTGCGTTGAGGGGCTCCTTCCTAAATATGTTATTCACAGAGGTGCCGATTGGCTGATCCTGGCTTGGGGCGTGGCTTGGGGCAGGTCCGTCCTGAGTGGGACCCTGCCTTCCAAGCAGTTTCTTAAAAGACCTAAGTCTAGGTCCCTTCCCCCACTCCCCCTGTTACCAAACACTTGGAGGGGGCTGGGGTGTTAAGAGTCGTTTAAAGAAACGGAGCCAACACCTTAACCCCTTCCTCGCCGCCAGAGAACCCATAACGTATGTGAAAAACAACCTTATAAGATCTAGGTTTCTTTGTTTATACATAACCTGATTTCAATAGAGGTAAGGATTAGTTGTGAAATTATGTGGGTGCCTGGCAGCAGCTTTCGTTATTATTTTGGGACTTGTGAGATCATCTGACCTCTCTGTCCTACACAGAGAGAGTAACCTCAACTTGAACCACAAAGAGAAGAACTTTTTATTCTCAGCAGGAAGATTAGATGAGGAGAAAAAAAAATCAAATTCTTCTTAAGGCCGTCCTTTTTTTAAAAAAAGTTAATAGCAAGGGACAATTTTGTAACAGTTTGACCATGGTCTTTGCTTTTTTGTTTCTGTCTCCTTTCCCATTTAAAATGACAGACTAAGCCCACTGCAGGGTGATCTAACCTACTCACTGTAATGCCGTAATCAATTAATCCCTTTAGCCTTCCTGCCCACCTTCCTGTTGGTTAATTTGTAAGCATGCTGTAGGTCAAAAAATACTGACTGCAAGCTTGTCCAGCAGTCCATTCACCATTTCAGAACATCTGTAAAAAATAAGCCCCTTGCCATAGTACCTTTATTGAGAGCAAATATTTAAACATGTAGACGTGCTTAATTACATCTAACAGAAGCTTTGCAGAGTATTAAGGTGTAGGTACACAAACACTGTGCTGGGCAGTAAATAGTTGCATAATATCCCTTCCATAAAAATTTGATCAGAGAAGTGGGACCAAAATTTTTCAGTTCTATATTGCTTTCATTCTTTGGGGTGTGTATATATGGATATATGCATACCTAGGGACATATTTTGAAAGTAATGGGTTTATAGACACCACACCAACTCTAAAGGTTTGACTTGAAGCTGCATTGACAAGAAACAGAAACAATTCCCCATATAATCTCTGTCAGGATGATCCAAGTATCCCTGTATGTGTCACAGGAGTTTCTATAATGCCATTTGCTGTTTCAAACCTTCTCTTCAGCTCCACAAAACGGTCTGAAATGTACTCTTCCACAGAATTAGAGGAGAAAATAAAAATGTTCTTGTATTGAAGCACAAAAAAATACACTGCTTTTGGCTGTGCTTGTAGTGAAACTTAAAAGTCTTTCTTTTATGTTTTGTTTTGGTTTGGTTTTTTACTCAAAGAAATAATTTTTGCGGTCAAGGTGAACCTGGTATATCCTATCACATATTTATTAATATTCAGAAATGTAAAGGTCAGAGGGAGAATTATGACCACCCAATCTCTCTTTCTAAGAATATAACAGCAAAGTAAACAAGACCTAGAATTGTGAGGTTAAATTTTGATATGGATTTTCACTGAGAAAGGGTACCTGGGTCACTCAGATGTAAAGGGCTATCAGTGCATGTTGCTAAGAGAGTCACTCTCTTTTTAGTCTGTTGTTGGCTATGGAAATTGGTGTGCCTTAATTCCCTATCTAATAAACAATGCAGAGTTGGCAAAATGTTCAGTAGGAATTTTGGAAATTTAACCTTACATCAAAAAAATCAACAAGTAATTTGGCAAAAAGGTCTTTAATTTACTTTGGATATACATTTTAGCATGGCATCCAGCATGTTTCTCCATTTCAATAGTTATCCTTTGTGAAAAAGAAAGTGTACTTATTTCAAGTTTAAATTTTTAATATATTTTATCTCCTTCAGATAACTTACTCCACATCCTTATAACATTTTTCACCATTGTTACAGATTCTTTTCCAAAGGCCTCTGATCTCAAGGACATATCAGAGCCAATAATTCTGAAAATCCCTCCTTCTTGGAGCTTTTACTATCATTCTGTTGGGAAGCATAAATAAAACCATAGTTATATTAATATAATTATATTAATTATATCCTTATAATAACAAGGACACCTTTTGGTGTTAGAAATTTCACAGATGTATTGATCTTCTTAAGCTGCCAAAATAATATCCAGAGCTAACCCAGCTTAATGTTTTCTATTCCTTTTTCTAATGAATGCTGTGACCTCAGCAGACCTACCTTTTTTGGTAATGTCGTAGTCCTTGGAATGACAAGTTGCCCATGCTGTACTTAAAGTGTTACAGAAGAGGGATTGCAATTAAGTCCAAAATTCTAGAAACAACTTGGACTTACTTTTTTGAGAAACCAGCTTCTGACAGCTCTCTTTCAGTGATGTATAATATGCTGTGATTCTGTTATGTTCAATATTAGTTCATCTAGACCAATATGTGTTAAATCAATGTTAACCTGAAGTGTCACTTGATTTTGAAGTTCTCAGGCTACTTCAATCAGGTACAATGGCATGGTTCAAGGAGACTTGGCTGATGTTTTAAAGTGAAGAATTGTTCAGGTTTGCATTTAAATATACCCCTTTCTCCTTTTTGAATTGACTGCTTAGAATGTTGTTTATAGCCTGTAGATGAACTCCACTGTGTATATTACTTATGAAAAAAACAGCAAGTGTTTAGATTTCATCAGCTGTCAGCTTAACCTCTCTGATTATGATCAAATGTATATTGTTGAAAAAGTGTTCCTGGGTTTCACTATGGTCAAAATACAGCCTCATGCTCCTGATGAACAGAAGCAGGCCAGCATAAAGTGTGGACTATGACTCAGTCACCTGACATTATTGACAGAAGTCAAATTGGTTTGTATTAAAACACATATGTCAGCTGATGTCCAAAGGGAGTTTCTCCTGATTATTTCACCCATAAATATGCAAACAACAGGCGATCACACAAGCATTGATCTTAATGAAACTTGCAGGGTACATAAATTAAGAGATTTACTGCTCTACTGTCATCAGTTACCAATTAAATACTCTTCTGTTTTCACAATTGCTAATGTTACAACTTTTTATTCTCTTTGTGATGGTACCTGACCAGCACTAGGAAACACAGATTCCAGCTTATGTGACAGTCCTTGGACACTCACACTAAAAATGGCAGAGAACTGTGGAAAGCAGGCCCACATTAAGGACTTGGCACAAGAGGATCTTAGTACTGTACGAGACCTTTGTCCAACCACCTGTGGCCAGCAGAAAGTCTCTGAGAGAAATAATATAATACTAGTTTTAGTCTTGAGACTAAAACAGCTTTGTTTCCTGGCCCTACTAGTGTAGCAGTAAGCATGAGTTAAATGCAGTTAACAAAACTGTTGGCGTAAATTGATTAACTCAACTCAGTTTTCACTGTAACAGAGGTAGATGAAATATAATCCAAACCTGTTTCACACACTAGAATAGTTTGACTGTGCTCAAGGAAATATATAACCAAACTACACAATCATACTGCTGGTCATCAAGAATTGCAATAATGTCCAATCTGAGAAGACTAAGCCTCCATGAGGTATTCTGTAACCAAACCTGTAACTAAGGACACTTAAGAACAGTGGAGGTAAAAACAATATTAAAAAAACTTTGGTGAGGAACCCCATGACCCTCTGCAGGATCCAGGACCTGTCTAACCTCCAGGAAACACAAAGGAGACCAGAGGACCCCAGAACCTGACCTGACCATTGACTGACGTGACCTTCCTCCTTGTCTATCCCATGGGCTGGGGAAGTCATGCAATTATTAACATTGCATGTCTGCGATTAAAGTGTTTGGTGTCCAAACCCATTTAACCACACTATCGTTTGGTCTTCAACTTGCTTCATCAGGAAGACAGTTCTCTTTTTGTTAGGAAGAAACCATTTTTTAGGACCAATATAACCGTGTTTTCAGCCAGCAGACACCTCTTTGTTCTTGTATTAGCTTTGTCCTCTAAATGAAATGCTGCTTTTCCCTGAGAAGAGATAATCTCATTCTCTCTGAATCTTGATGAGAAACCCATATTCTCTGCTAGCACTTACTTTTCAGGGTGTGTGGTTTTAAACCCAGCTATCAGTGACCAAACACTATGTAGCTGCTCATTCGTCCCTGCTCCTCCTTGGGGGGACTCAATTGTTTTCCTCTCCTTGTATAAGACAGGCACTTCATCTCGCTCCTAGGAGGATTCCTGGTAATGTTTGCCTGCTGGTGTTCCAGTTTGAATTAGTCTCTCTTGGGCATTAGCAACAAAACCATTCTTCTGTATTCCAGTATCCTGTATAATGGAATTAATATATATTTATTTTTTTTTTAAACACTTGCCCTGATACAGTCTTGGTTGTTTTCATGATTACATCACATAGGCAGATCTCCTTATGTTCAGTGTTGAGCTCCAGGTTTATAACACACATTCTTGCTGACCTTTACAGAGACATATCTTTTATTTTCCACTGTTAAATGCCGTCTCATTCCCAGTTTTTAATGTCACCTATTGCTTGCTAACTAACAGTCTGACCCTTATATGTTTAGACAGTACCTGCAAACTCTGAGATATTAAGAAATTTTGTTAACTGGCAGCTTTTATGTCACGGTCTCTAATGAAAAGGATCTTAAAGACAAATGCCAAGATATGAAAATGATCTCACTCTATCCTTTCTTTAGACGTTGTTTCACAATTTCGGCCTCAGCTTGCAATATGAAAGTAGCTAAAGTGCAGTTGTCATGGCAAATAACGAAAACTGGAACTGCAATGTTTTGATACAGTTCTGCATATACTTGTGTCTAAACGGCTGGATGCTACCTTATCTGAGCATTTCTCAGGAAAAAAAAAAAAAGAAACAGCACTGTAATTCCTGAATACATCACTTCAGAAAAGGTTCTCTTGTTTGTATGCTGATATTCAGTCAAATAACAAATCAAAGGAAGATACAAAACCACAGAATTTATACACAACTTTATGGACATATAAAAAAAAATCTTTTGGAAGGGATGAACAAATCTTTGTATCAGCCAGACTCAAAATTCAGTTTTTTTTCATATTTTGTGTTAGCGGTTTTACATCTCTGTTGTAACTAACTGGGTATTTTTTCTTTCTTTTGCTTTTATTTTAAATTAAATTGGTTTCAATATGTGAAGTCATTTTAGATGAGTAGAGGTGAAATTCTGCTTTCATTTTATAGGGATTTTTTTACAGTGCAAGCTCAAGGGAAAAAAGAGAAAAAAAGAATAGTAATATAAAATTGAAAGCTGTTATTAAAGTGGATCGTTGTATTGTGAAAACAAAATTGTTTTGTGAGTGCAGCAATTATTTTCTGTGCAAACTGGAAACAGTAATTCTCCATTTGTTTTAAGTGTCAAGACAAGTCCATGGAGACACTGTCATGTCAAACTGATAGAAAAATTATTTCAATGAAACTATCCTACAAGACATTACCACGTCAAGACAATGGTGAAAGAATGTCAGTAAAAAGTCTATGGAAATCCAATAATGTGTCAACCTGAAGATTTTTGATGTGGGGATTTGGAGATTATGTGACATTGTCAAGATAATAGCATGCTATCAATGTAAATTGTACTGCTATTTTAAAGCAGAAAATTAAATCAACATCATACTAAGAAACATAATGTAAAAGCTCAATAAAATGAGAGTTGTATTTATCATCCCTTTAACAACCTGCTGTCTACTGGCCAGGTCCATGGTTGATTTCAGCTGGCACAGGTCCACTAACTTGCCCTAGCTGAAGATTGGTTCCTATGTTATCATCCTCTATTAGACATCCTCTGAACACCAGGGGGTGGAGAAGGGTTCATTTGTATGAACTAAGCACATAATTAAGCACAAGTATTTCATTAGATGTAGACTAAGCAAAGTATTTGGATCCTGCTGAGGGTTAAGCTAGTATTTGTATTTCAGGTCAAACTTGATTTCTGTAGTAATATCTCTCATGAGCTGTCCTGGCAAGATACTGGCTTTGTCTAAATGGAACCTGGAAAGAGCCTTATCCTGTTGAATCCAACCCAGAAGGAAGTTATTATGACAGTATTAAAAACTAGTCCCATAAATAATGTGTCCGTCTGGGCTGCTTTTGGCCCATTTCCTTTTAGCGCACATCTAAAATTCTATTTCAGCTTTCCAATAAAAAAGAAGAATATGAAACTTTTTTGTTTTTTTGGAAAGTGTCACTCCTCTCCATGCTCTGCAGGGAGGCAACCGCACCACAAGCTCTCCCTACATCAGTGTGCAGTCTGCTTAAATTTGATGTCAAACAATACCTGCTACAACATGGTTTTTGCTGCACTGGTCATGACAGTCTCTCTGACAGACCTTATAAATTCAATCTGCTTGAATACAGACTGGTAGGAGAGTTTATTTCTTTCTCATCCCTCATTGTATTTCTTATTTCACTCCCCCCTTTCTTTTTAATTGTTTTCTACAGAACTTGATTTTTTATATCAGATTGTGCAATATGATGCCATGACTTCCAGTTTAACCTTGCTCCCCTTAACATCTGGATAAGTATAAAATTACTATGTCTCTGTAATTCAATCAAAATGTTGCTTTAATTAGCTTTTATAAGCATTTTTATTAAAGGAATAGGAGAAAACTGCTGCACTTGTGAGTTACAACTAAAAGAATGAAATCCACAGTATTACCAAGCCTTTATATTAAAACCCTCACACTTTAAGATCTTCAAATCCAGGACCGAACCGAATTTTGTGAGCTTTATTTCAGATTTTTCTGGTGTTAGTTTTGTGCTAAAAATAAAATACGATTATAAAATTATTTACATCTCTTCCTTAGAAGTAATACATTTGTTATAACATATAAAAGCTGAAAATTAAAATTTTGCTGAGCCTTCTTGGAGATGGGCCAATGGATCAATAATTTTAGAGGCTAACATTCAATTGTTTGCATAGCAACAAAACCCGAAATATTGGCAAAATTTCAGAATCAATACGACTATTGGAAAACAGCTGAAACAGCTACAAGACATAAATTAAGGAAATCTCACAGAACTGATTACTCCTACAAGCTTAAACTGTACATTAGGAAAATATAGTTACTGAGGGTCAGAGGCTGCTTGTGTGAAATACCTGCTTAATATTTTTCTCTCTATTTTTAGAATTTTGTTTTTACTTAATAATTCTAACAAGACCAATCAAAGTTGAGAAAAGAAAGGTGACATCACTGTAATCTAATAATTTTAACAGCAGGTGTCCAAAGGTTATCTATAATTTATACACAATCAAACCTTTTAGTTTGGAATTGCTCTTTTGAAGTAAAGTATCAACATTTTCCTTAGCAACATTGTGCTTCCTTAGCACAAAAGAGGCAGTGGAAATTTTAGAAAAACAATTATTACGAATCAGTTACTCTTAATTTTGAAGTGAAATCCACCTCTAGCACTACCTGAAACCTATTTCTTCTGACTTAATGTGAAGACCAAGGAGGAATCTGAAAATGTTTTCTGATGTCTTTCATGTCAGATGTTAGTCTCCAGAGTGGGAAAGGAGTGAGACACGCATGGCAAGTTAGGAATTTTCTCCACAGGAAAATGATCCCAGCTTAATCTTGTGAGGTGTTATAGCTGGGCAAGGATGTCTGAAAGTGAAATGTTGCATTAGCACTTGCTATTATGGAAATGGATCGTGGTTTCTCCTAGTTGCTGGCACTATTCCCCTTAGATTTGAGTTTCCTTGTATTTATTACATCAGTGCATTGCTTTCACATTCTATAATTAACCTTGCTAGCTAATATCTGTTATAAAGTTTTCAGCATACGTTTGAAATAATTAATGTTAATTGCTGCATGAACTTTGGATGATCCACCAGGAATAAGTTCATTCCAAAAAGAACATCTTCTATTTGAGCACAGTCATTGAAATATATTAATCTATTAATCCTTATACCTTTATGCTATTTCCCAATTCTTCTGCCAGGAATTAAAAAAAAAAAAAAAAAAAAAAAAAAAAAAAATTTTTTCAAATAAA
>WKFP01014105.1:19136-36563 GCA_011057875.1 Pterocles orientalis
TTTTTTTTTTTTTTTTTTTTTTTTTTTTTCTTTTTCCAAAAGTCCATTTCACTTTGAGTGAAATAAATATGTAGAAAAAGGAGAAATCCCGAGGCTGGTTTCCAGCACAGCAGTAACGGTGATTTACAGGTGACCCTGGTGATTTAGTGGGTGACTGTTCCCCCATGAGATATTACAGGCGTAGGATCTTACTGCAAAGAAAGGTGGCTGTTGCAGGGTTATTCCGAAGATGAAGATTTGGCATAAAAAAACTGGGTACTGAAGGCTTCTTGTTCTTAATTCCTATGGTAATTCATATAATCTCAAGGATGGGAATCTTAGCATTGTAGGTGATTTCCAATTACGTTTTGACCACAGCTCCTTACAGACTTTATTTTTTATACAAAAGGTGTTTTTCCCAGCTCTTACATATTACTGGACACTGCTGAGATGTTTCCATCTCTTTCCCTGGAAAGGATGAGCAAAGCAACTGCTGTAAAACCTCTGGCCTGCCCCACACCCCACCTTCATCTGTTGAGACGTTGCCCTGGCCAACACTAGCAGAAAATGACCTGTGTTTCACCCAGTCCTTGAGAACAAGACACCCCACAATAATTATCTTGATTATAATTGCAGTTTTAATAATCTGACAAGGGACACATCTCAGAAGACACTCTGGAGAGTTTTATCAATTAAACTCACCTCCTTAGTTACTACCGCTACTTGTACAAGGTCTACAGCATTTTTTAGCTCTGCTATCTTGGGTGGTGATAAATACACTTTTATGACTTTCCAGATGTTAGTGTACAAAGTCTATTTCATTATTCATGCTCCATAAACCCATACGAAGAGCTGGGCACAGATCAAGCACATGGGAAACCTAATTCCAACTATCTCACCATATTTTAGAAGTAATTTAGCAACAGCATGTTCAGTGCCCTTATTTATGAAGGTTATCTGCTTTAGAAATATATAATGCCTCTACTTGTCCTTTTACAGTTTTTCAGTACTGAAGCTTGTAACACATGGTGATAGCACAAGTCACGCAAACAGCCAGCACGGGATAATGCCCACATACAGCAAAGGGCCTGATTTAAATGACAATCTCTGTTGTGAAAGTAAAACTTCCCAAGGAGGTTAGGCCTAGAAGTGGACCTGAAGGCTCCTCTATCATGACTTTGTGTTGTTAAACATGAAGGAGTCAAAGACTTAAAGAGTTCAAGGAGAGTCATGCAACCATGGCTACAGTTCTCCCTTTTTACCCACGATTTGTAAAAGTTTATTTTGCATTTTAGCAGACTGGAGATCTTAGTTTAAACCAGTTCTTAGCTACCTGGTTGCCCACCTTAGATCATAGGCCTTCAAAATGGAAAATTAGGGTTTTGTCAGTCAACTGAAAAATACTACCAAGAGATCTGTTTTATACTGATGTTAGCAAAGACCAAAATATTTCACAAGACAAAAATCAGTGTTTACATTTTACATCTTAGCAGCACAGTCTCCTTTCTGCAGATATGTTGCAGCCTCTGGGATCAGAAATCCTCAAACCACTAGTAAGCAGCAAGCAGAACAGCAGATTCAGGCTAGTTCCCCTCCCATTAAAAGGTCTGTTCTGAGAGAACTTGACTTCTGAAGACAAAGACTAGGACTACACCAAACCCACAAGGATCCACAGGATGAGGTTTACCTGTTACTTTTCTCACTCTAAAAGACGCTGCTAAACAAACCAAAGAGCACAAGACCTTCAATAGACTCAGAAATCTGTGAGCTCTAGTGGCCAAATATCCTTTCCTGCTTCATGAAAGGTAGAGGCAACGGTACCATGTGTTTCAGAAATTCCTCCAGCTTAATTAATAATCTGCCTTTCCCTCTGTGCACAAATAAAGAGTGCAGGGACTATTCTGCCATAAGCAGAAAATGAAGCAAAATCTTCCACCACACGTATTTGTATGTAGGTGGATGCTACCTTTTTTAATGCGTAGTGTTTCATTGCCAAGAGATCAGTTAGAACATATGTATCAAATCATCACCTTCGTGGAGCCAACTGTGATGAAAAAAAAGAAATTTTGTTCTCATTCCTTTAAGGGACACAACCAAAACAATTACAACCCTTTTCCTGTACTAAGCATCCTTCCAACCCACTCCTCACCCACAACTTCGATAGTCCAGCCCAAAGGAGAATGTCCCTCTTCACCTTTTAGACCGGAAAACTCAGAGGAGCAAAACCACAGCAACTGCCAGCATGAGCTCCGGCTCTTGGTCCTCAGCCTGGTGGGTGCAGAGAGGTGAATTCACAGTTTCTGCTCTCTCTCTATTGCTGACATAGCCACTACTCCATGCAAAGGAAAGGAGAAGATCATGGCTCTCTGGGACACACCATCACGTTCTGCACACTCTGCAAAGCACAACAAGGTCACTCACACACCCCAGGCAGGGCTGCCTGGAACAGAGGGCTAGATTTGCACCAACAAAACAAAAATACAGAGTTACATTAAAGAACTCACTTTGTCTTTTGAACCAAACCAAGGCAAACTGGCTTTAATCTACCCCAGACATCCTTCTAGCTTGCAGTACTCAGAAGCAGTAACACTGAACTATCTTCTGACCACTTCACGCTAAATTACAATTTTCTGTAGAAATGAAAGCGATAAGCTTAGAGCCAAGAACAACTAAAAAGTTTAGATCATTTCAAGGGGTTTTGTTATTCTGAAAAGCTCCCAGCTCCATTTATGCCATACAGGAGTTTCATAATCGATTCACTGAAATTAGGATCAAAACAAAAGTTTAAGGAACTCTTGAGGAACCATCAAGTGATTGTACATGCACATTTTTCATCTCTAAACTCAGTTCTGTTATTATGCAATCTTGCCTGCCTTTCCTGATGATGGATATAACAAACATATAATTTGCCTCAAAGGCAAAGCAGAAATTAAAAATGCATTAATTCATGCAAACTGAGATCTGAGATACAGCCGTTTTGGTTTGTTCTATTATTAAAAAAAGAAAGTTTAAACAAGACGAAAATTCAGTATGAAACATAATCCTAAAACTCCTAGGGTCCACTACAATGCTTGGACAAAAATCAAATGCATTTTATCCAAAGTATGGCACCAGCTTCTATCAAAAAATTATACGTTCAGTCACAAATGGTTATTGTAAAATCTTTATTAACCTAAGTGCATATAAAAATTGTGAATTCTTAATACAAAGCAGTATTTGACTTTTAAATTTCATTTTAAGCTTGCCCTGTTCACTTGGAATGTGATTACAGAGTAAATTAAAAAGTAATCACATGTGAATTACATTTCCTCATGAATGTAATGACTTCAGGAGACTGATTAATGTTAAGCAGTGCCTGTCCTACCTCATGCATACCTTCCCAGGTGAGATGTGCAAGATAGCTGTCGTGAGTTGATTTAATTTCCTTTCTCTGGTAGTCCAGTGAGAAATGCTGAACAGAAACCAATTCAGCGCATTCATTAGATCTGTATATGTTCGCTTCTTTTGTCCATCCAAGCACCATCTGCAAAATGCTATCAGTGTCAGCTTATGATTGTGAGCAAGACCCAAGAGACTTCGCTCATCCTGTACACTGTATTCTAGCCAGAAAAACTCTTTACATTTAGATAGAGCAAATCAGCTGGTGCATAGAGCAAGAGATATATATGTGTCAGCATAGTAAAGGCTGATGAAAAAGAATACCTTGTCAATAAACTAGGAAATCACCCTGTCTAGGAAAATATACACACATAAATATATCTACATCTGTTTAAAAAAGCTGTACATAACTCAAAACACGCCTAAAATATTTTTTATTTGGATGTCTGTATTAAATTAAAACTCACAATACTACAGGAATAATTTATTATTGATGAGTAAAATAAACACCACACAATTCTCTCTTTAACACACACAATGGCCCAGTTCAAACTTTGTTTCCCAATTATTACTTTTAATTTAAATAACAACCAGAAAGACTATCACCCCTATCCTCAGTGTGTTCAGATCAGTTCTCCTTACATCTCCTCTTCCTTCCCAGGGAACACCTCACATCCCTCTTTTATTCTTGACTTCAATAACAAATAGGAATCCGCTCACTATCATGGCTCAAGTGAGACACAAGAAATAAAACTGCCTTTCTGCACAGGTTTGTATGTTTCTATACATGTTTTCGGTTCAGATAATCATGTTTCTGGGCCCTTTGCAAGCAAAACATTCCACAAGATTCAGAGAATCAGAGGGGTGTTAAATGCTTATGAGAATAAGAGGTAAACACAGAATGTTCTTCTTCATCTGAAAAGAAGATGTCTCTAAAGGAACCAACCCTATGTGACCCATCACTGGTCTCAGATGGTGATACTGATGCTTTTCCAGTCTTAGACACCTTGATGGGCAATAGTACAAATATGAGATGAATATACAGAGACCAGCATTTACAAAGCAAACATCTCACTTTGTTTTCACCCAGCCAAAAAAAAAAAAAAAAAGTATAAACCCAGCAATTATTTTAGACCAACATACCAGAAGGTAAAAGGCTAAAGCATTAATTTTGCAGCTTAATTCAGCCTTGTAAATAATAAACACAAAAGTATAGTCTAATTGTTCTAGAGCACAGTTCATTTCTGCTGGCAAGAGGACCGTTTGGAATTCTAAGTGTGCTTTCTAGTAGCAGCATGACAATAAATTCCAGCATCTTAACGAGGCTTTTTTTACAATTATATATACATACGTATATATATATTCCTTTTCATAACCTTGTGTTGTCACTTTCCGTTATTTGTGCGTCCTCAGCAGTAAGACTTTGTTTTTAATCGATTTTCCACCCCCTTCCAAGCTCACTCCATCTTTGCCTAGCAGCACTCCTAACAGCACAGCCCAACACTTCTGCTTCTGCTGGCCTGGTTAGGTCCCAGCTGGAGCCATCCTTTCACAGCCTCATTTGCTGGCTGGCTCTGCAGCAGTACATTCTCTTCCAGCATCCAGCTGTGTCCAAACAGGTCACATTTTAGACTTATTAGATAGCAACTGCCCCATTCAAAACTCTCTCTCTATTTTGAAGCAGCAACAAAAACTGTGCAAACTGGACTATCTCCTGATAGGAATAAAAATCCCTGCAAGTAATCCATTTATAATTTATTTTTATATCTGAAAGTTCGAAATATCTAAAATATCTGCTTAAAAAGAAAAGGTCATCTGTAAAAAGAGACAACATCATTATGTGGCTATTAACACACCTGTTTTCTCAAAGGGGAGCCTTTACATGTTGTGTAACATCACAGTCATTTTCCAGCCCATGAGATTATTGCTTTAAACTTTTCTCTCAACATCCAGTATTCCAGTTTCCCTTCCTGAGAAGGGTGCACAATCACAAGACACCATTTTTCAGATAGCATACAACGGTGTTCTCCTCCTGTTTGCTTCTTTTTTATTTCCTTGGACATTAAGGATCTCAAGAGACTATTCATAAAGACAGCAAGAGATACCACTGCCCAAACTATCATTCTGTCTCTTAAATAATGTAACTGGAAATTAATTGGCATTAATTCACTTGTTCAGAGATGTACAGGAGATGTTTACAAACAGCAGTCATGGTTGACTGATTACAGATAGGTAATTAATTTTGAAAAAGGATACTGTAAAATAAGACTCCAGTGTAATCTCAGCAGGTGTCACTGTAGTCAGAAGAACACATCAGAGCAAGAATACTGAATGTTGAGACTGCGCTGACATCACCTGTCGTGCACAAAGGAAATCTTTTTTCTGTTTACCTGGCCTCTTCCAGTTGTAAACATATTTGTAATAAAAAAAGATTCAACTCAGAGCTTAAGTTAGTTGTTTACTGGACTAAAGATTCAGAGTGCACGCACAGTATTTCTCCATCCAGAATGAGAATCCCACAGCACACACTGCTTGTAATGAGTATTACCATTGAGACATTTTTCTGCAAAATGTGTTTCCTGAATTATAAATGAAAACAAAATGAAACATCTAGCTTGGTATAGGTTACTTCAGTATGCACCTACTGCCATTTTTCAGGGCAGGATATTTTCAGACGCAATGCAGTGAAGGAGACAGGATGTTAGTCTGGATGTCAGGATGCCTGACTCTATTTGAGCTCTGCCATTCACGTGCCATATCTCTTTTCCAAATGGCATCTTCCCTCTGTGCCCCATTCTCCTGACATATTTGCTTCTTATACTTACTTAGTTTCCAGTCTCTTCTAAATCACTTGCTTTGTATCTGTGCAGCACTTAACCTACTGGAGTTCCAGCTTTGATTTGGACCCAAGAGAGTGCAGCAAGGGGGTGATGCACTGTGCTTTCGTGCAACACCCCATCTTCCCCTTCGCAGCCAGAAAGCTTGACACTGCCTAGTTCAGACAATCCTTCCTCACACACAATATTATGTTGATAAAGCAAAACAAAAACCTTGATAAGCTCAGCATTTCTCTGCTACCAGCACTTTATACACAAATTACAAAACTAGTAGGAGTTTGACATTAGCTGATGTGGCATAGCTGTGAGATAGATATGGTAGCTAGGGGCAGTGTCCATATGCATTTTTTTCAGCCATATAATAGATTTTCCCTGTTAGAAGTTACGTACTGCAAAACTGGTAGTATAACCAGTCACTGAACTATACCATGTAAGAAATCATAAGTCAGCCTGGGGAAAGCTTTAAGAATAGAAAGCCTACAATTTTATCAAATGTTCTACTAACTATTTGACACTTATTTTTGAAAGGGACCAAACAAGAAATAGGCTTTTAAAATACATATTTACAGATGACATATTTCTTAAGCCATCTCCTCTCACAGAAGGCAGTAGCGCAAAGAAAGGGGAAAAACCCAAACCACTCACATAAGGGTGCCACCACCTTTTTGAGTTATAGCACAAGCATTTCTAATACGCAACTGTTCTCCAGCTTAGTTGATACTACTGGCTTCACACTGAAGCTCTGCCCAGCTCCCAGCACTACCGAGTGCAGAAGGCTACTCATGCCCTAGCAAAAAACTACAGAGTGAATGTGAACCCTCATGGGAGTTTTTTGCCTTCCTGACAGCTTCCAAAAAATCCCATCCCTAGTGCTCTTTTCCTCAACAGCTTGGAAACTCAAGTTCAAGGCCAAAAGAGTCAAGAGACAGTGCTCCAGCTACTTCCATGGATTTGCAGCTTGGCATAGAAGATGATTTAATCCAGACTTTCTGAGAATGCTGAACAAGCTAAAGGGAATCAGTGTCTCCTCAACAAAGCCACTGTATTGTTATGGAGCTCCAAAGTACCGCACACATGGCTAAGTCTTCTAAACAAAGTGGGTTTGAAAAGCCCTCAAGGGATGGGCGAAACCATTTATTTGAACACACTTCACTTATTTGACTGCTAACAATGGACAACAAGAAACTCCTAGGTCTTTAGTTATCTATGCCCAGCGTGTAGAACAAATTTATTAAGCAGACAATATACAGAAGGAGAAGAAAAAAAAAAGAGGAGAAAAAAAAAAAGACCAGTATGCCTTTTAAAACTAAGAACACTCATTTGGGATGCAGAAAACCCAACTTCAAATGCGTACACTATTTCTTTCAGTGACTTGAATCTGGTTCATGCCAAATGAATGCCCTAAGCACTTAATAACTTTGAAGTGCAGCAGGTTACTTGCTCTTGTATTTTGTAAAACCTTTCAAAAGATCTTTTCATTCCAGTGAAAATTAAGTTGATTTCACAGTATCATGTTTTTGTGCGCCTTGCAATTGGTGTCTTCCTGCCAGCCATATTAGCATTCTTCAAGATTTCATTCAATAACAAGTGAAATTGCCTTCAATCTTCCCAAAAACCTTGGAGGCAATTTAGGTTTAATCTTCTCAAAAGCCTTGATCTAAAGTATCCAAATACGGATTGACTCATTAAGGTGTTAAGTAAATATTTGTTTAACAACTTATTTTATCTTGGCATTCTGCCTTTACCACCTATTGTAAGAAAATGAGCTAATACAGAAAACCAAGGATTTTCAACAAGGAAACGAAAGCCAGTTGTTATTCTAATGGCATTGAAGTCCCATTGTCTCAGAAAGAGAGCAGTTAAATCCCCAGTAGTCACAACTGAAGAAATAATCTATTTAATGCGTTGATATTTTTTTCTGACTTTTGCAGTTAGGCCTCTTGCTACACTAACGCTAAAGGGCAGCAGTGAAAGACACAACAGTAATTGCTCCAAGTGGCACCACAACCTTTAGGCATCATTAAGAAGTGCAGCTAGCTTTTGAAAGTAACAATTATACCCTTACACTATGTAATTTTAAGACAATTGTCTGAAGTGACAATTCACATCTTGTGTTCTTTGTCTTAGTAATAATATAAATAAAATATACTCCACTACTAATAGTATTAAGAGGTACATTTTCCTTGTGACAGAGATATAAAGCTGTCATTAATGTGTTATAAGAGAAGATTATATTCCTAAATGTAGCTATCCTTTCCACTTCCAACATGTCAAATTAATCTTTGCTTACACCATTACATGAACTAGACACGGGATGAAAATTCATGCCTCTGTAAAAATACGCTGCAAGACCTCTGCAATACTCAATTTCCATTGTGAGCGCTAAGTGAGAACATGGACCTCATTGCTGCTATGAATCTTATGTGAAAGACTTGGATATTTCTATGACAATTGACGATATATCCTCCTAAACCTGCCAGCAAGATAGACAAAGCAGTACAAGTGCTACCTGCATTGGCTGAATTTTATCTACCAAGGACAAATCACATATATAGTATATACTATGTATATTTCTGTTCAGAGTTGTTAATTCATGATCCAGATGAAAAATCCACATGGTTAATAAACACACAGAACTTGAACCGCCTTACAAGCCACACAACAGACTATAAACCAATCTGACTGCCTGTGACATAGACCTATCTTCACTTCTCTGTGAGAACTGCTTCAAAGTTGGACTAATTTTAAGATTAAAAATTAAATAAAGACCAAGTTTAATAATATTCACACGCTTTAAACAAAGATTGCCAGCTGATATCTTTTAGGGAAAAGGTCTGAATTAGTTTTGTCAGCTTCCTTTTATACAATTACACGTTATAGTAGTAAGAAGGGCATCAGTCGTCTTTTGAAAGTCAACTGTGGAGGTGTTCAGAGGACCTTAGCAGAACAGTACACCAGAGGCTCCAAAGGAAAACAAACACAGAGACTGCTCATCACAATTAATTCCCAGAGCTTCCAGCCATGGCCATGTAACATCAGTTCTTTTGTAAACACATCATAAATTACAGGGATTCAGGAAGCAAGTAAAGGAAGACAAAGCAAGAAAGCTCTCTCACCAAAAGTTTGAAACAACTGTATTTCTCCATCAGCCCTTGTTTCACAAAAGAAATTCAGACTGTTCTGACTGTGCATTGATCAGTAGCTAGAGGACAGTAAGTGAGAATGATGTGTTTTTAAAATACCACGTTTCTCCATATAAGGAGGAGAATAGCATTACCAAATAAATCTCTGAAGTTTCATGTTGGTGTGACTGCACCCAAAGGAGGACTGCGCCTCTTGCTAAAAAAACCCCAGTGGTTTGGTAAGCATATATAAAAGCAATAACACCACGAAAATCTGGGGAAGTTTTTCTAGCACCGAATTTCCTGCTGCCATCACATGGTCCTTTGACAATGTTCAACAGCCCTGGCCAAAGCGGGCCCCAGAGAGCCAGGTCCTGGGGAGCCCCATGCAGCCCCCAGCTGTGTTTGGAGAAGCGCTGCCAGCTGAAAACCCCATGGGGAAAAGGGTCTGCACAATCTCCCACCTTCCAGCAAGCAAGCTACAGTGCTGGCTAGACACTTTGGCAGAAACTCCTGCAATGAGTAGTTCAAAAAAGCTACTCATAAATTTGCCTCATTTTGTTCTGTGCACTTGAGCTTACAAAAGCAATGCAGCTGAGAAATCTTCTTATGCTGATTTTGGTATGGTTGACCTGATGTTCATCCTGAGCCATTGTGGGCCATTCATGTTGAAACAGGAGCCTTTGGGACTCATCTCAACATGCCTGCTTGTGAAGGAAGGACTCAAAGTAATCTCTTTACATGGAAATGTCACAGTTTAAAGCGCCTTTTCTCCACACCTGCCAAGTCCAGAAAAGTGTTGGAAATCTCTGCTACCAGTGCTGAAAAACTCGAGCTAAGATTCGGTGTATGGGAAACACTGTGCCTTAAACTGGTCCTTGACATGGGATTCAGTGTTACCTTTGAGTAGTGAAATCCCTCACTCGGATGGGGAACTATGAAACCTCTGTGGCATGCAGATGTTCCAAAGAGTTAAGATGAAACTATCTGTTACCAGACAAAAGTTGGAGAGTATCCAGTAAGACACAATATATATAGTCTATAATGTGTGCATCAGGAGAACATACAGAACAGCATAGGTGTGTGCTCTCTATAAATACCTATACGCATATCAGCACGCGCACACATGCACTGAACGACAGCTGTTGAGATTATAGATTCAAAGAGTACAGATTCCACCTGATCAATCATTCAAGACATATTTACCTTTAATCTGCATAAAGGATACGATGAGAATGCCAAGTATGTCATTGTGAAGACGTGCTAGGCCAAAAAAATACAGAGTGCTTTGGGCAAAACCCCAACGTTATTAAGCATTGCAATCACATCTTTATAGAGGCAGTCACATAAATGTATGCCATTGCTGGAACAGCATCACCTTTTTTTGATGGCTTGCCAAGCGTGAAGTGAGCCAAGGATACCCTGGAATCGCCTAACTTTATTTGTAAACTCACTTGTAAAATTAGATATTAGCCTGGAGCGAAAGTTAAAATCTGAAAGGGTAGCACAAAAGCCTATTAAAACCTACTGAGTCTATTTAAATAAGAAGTTATCTAAAGTAGTAAAAGCACAGCAACTACAATCTTCACTCAGGTAACATCTTTCAGCTCGAACCACTATGGACCTTTCTCAATTGGTCCTTTACAGGCATTTCAAAGTGTCTTGAAAACCAAAATAAGGCCCTTTAATTCTCTAGTCAAAAAGAAAGAAAAGGAAAAAAAAAAAAAAAGGTGCTTCCTTAGAAGCAGTGCAGCAAAAGCCAGACATGAAACTACCTCCTGGACACCCATCCTCCATGTTACACTCGAACTGGGGAAAGGCCAACATAACAAGCAGCCTGTAAATAAGGTGGCAGTAGCTTCCCACGCTGTTTTAACTCCCCTTCAGCTCCCACCCATCCAGTTCTGTCATTCTGAGTCTCTTCCATCACTAAATTTGCAGGATCCGGATGCTAAAGAGAAGCCAGTGTGCTTTCCTTCTGCCTGTGCTGACAAAGAGTCTCTGCATGGAATCGCACTAATTTCCATTCACAGCAATTTCTTGCAATAGGCAAGTTGGTAAGTTATTGAAGAACCAAACCCAGAGGTAATTAGACCATCAGAAAATCCATTATCATCTTGGTACCTGCAAGAAGTGACAGGCCCAGGAATGGGGAGCAAATAATACAACATACACGTACATGTGAATGTGTGCGCAAATGAGAGAGCGAATGTGTATATATACACCAAGCAATGGGAATCACCAATTTCAGTCTCGCCATGGAGTATAAATACTACAGTAAGAAAGTAACAAAGTGGAATCGACTTTCACTCCGCAGAACTCAGCACCATCACCCACAATAAGATGTGATTAAGTAGCCTCTTTGCAACGTTTTGGAGAATTTTTTGAATGAAGGCTAGCATACAATCCCTGATGGGCAGAGAATCAGAGTTATTTGGTTTGCATGTCTAAACAAGTTCTGCTCCAATTACGAGTATTGGTATTAGGCTGAGTCCTGCTGAGGAGGCAAAAGAACTGCCCAAGTGCTTTTAGTTCTGCGCTTTCAAAAATATGGTCTGCTTTGTGTTTGCTGACCTAAAAGTCAACACCTAAAACTGTTAACGCAATATGTTCTATGTTACATCCCAAAACAAGAGAGAGAATCCCGTGATTAAGATATTTGACAGGAAATGAAGCAGTCTTACTTCAACTTATTCCTTCTGTCATAAACTTAGCTGTGTGACATTAGCAAATAACTTCATTTCTCTATGCCTTCATTAACCTTTCCTGTTACAAGAACTTCATGCTGTTTGGCACTATACATAGCCACATAACCATTGCTAAACACGAATACCCATTTATTCATGAGCCTATACATGCCTTTCCTGAAATCAGTGCTGGAAATCAGGAAGGATAAAAAGCAAATAAAAAAAAAATAAAACCACAAAACTTCTGAAGATATATAAATGCAGGATGTACTGTAGAGAGGATGTTTTCCATATTCTAATAGCACACTTTTTTTCCCTTGACTAACGAGAAGCACTTTCTCTAGCATTTTGTAATGAATATTTGGCAGGTGAATACTGGCACCAACTTGTTTGTTTTGAGAGGGTAGAAAACTAGATGTAATTGCTCCATTAAAACGTGAAATTAAAGTTAGCTAATTTTACTAAAAAAAATACAGTGGTTTTCTTTTTTGCCCCTTTTTTAAACCTACCATAACTTGTTTTAAAGATGTCGCCATCCTCATAGGATGAAGTCATCCCTAATACTTACAACTAAACACAGCTTTATTACTATACATAAAGGCAACATGAAAATACATTAAAAACAAATACTAAGTTTATGGCACATTAAGAATTTTTCATATACAGTTTTTAGTAAACCTTGTGCAACGTGGCAGAAAAGCAGTCTACTGATGGATAGCCATCTATCCAGGAAAAATATGATTTCATCCACATGACTGCGCAGATTACCAAAAGACCGTAGGTAATTTCATAGCATTACCTCCAAGAAAATAAGAGTAATCTTAGCATCTTGCTACAGGGAGGGGTCCCGATATTAAGGGGATGATGATGACCTTGAAATATGAACGGGGAAGAAGAGATGAAAGGAAAATTATCTGTAATTTTTGTTCCTGAGCACTAGTAATTCGAAAGAATCCCTAGGTGAGCTCCATGCCTCACGATTCTGACAGAAGCAAAGTATTCTGAGCTACTTAATTAGCATACTGGTGATGGATACCCATTTATCCCATTGCTATGTCTTTTATAAGAAATTTCAACCAGGAAGTTTTTCTGTTCCACTCACTGACAAGCCAAAAGCTTGTTAGAGCAACAGGTACATTTCAGTTGGTTCATTGAGAAACTTCCCCTTTTTATTTTCCTTAGGCAATACCAGTTTTAAGAAAAC
Source organism: Pterocles orientalis (assembly GCA_011057875.1). Taxonomy (NCBI): domain Eukaryota; kingdom Metazoa; phylum Chordata; class Aves; order Pterocliformes; family Pteroclidae; genus Pterocles; species Pterocles orientalis. The sequence continues at coordinate 32,344 of WKFP01014105.1, forward strand.
AGCTTTGCTAAGAGCTATCAAACACTAGGTTACTGCAATTATTTCTTCCTTGAAATAAAAAGGAATAGTTACAGTGACATTAACTTTTAAATAAAAAAAATTTAAAATAAAAACAACTGGCAGAGGTTGCCCAGAGAAGCTGTGGATGCCCCATCCCTGGAGGTGTTCAAGGCCAGGCTGGATGAGGCTTTGGGCAACCTGGGCTAGTGGGAGGTGTCCCTGCCCATGGCAGGGGGTGGAACTAATGACCTTTAAGGTCCCTTCCAACCCAAATCATTCTGTGATTCTAAGGTTTTGTCTTTCTATCTGCTTCAGTTCAGGTATTAAGACAACTCACATATTCGAGTGAGAAGACTCCCAAATTTGAGTTCTCTTTGACTAGTGTTGAGCTCACTTTCCTTGTAGGATTGTTATTACTCAATTTGCTGGGTTTTTTTGCTCAAAATGGTGCCATCTTTAAGGACATTAGGTGAAAGATGCGCCCTAGCCCATAGAAGACACAGCATTCCTAGCACAACAGAAAGAGCATTTTATATTTCCTTTTATAGCCCCCAAGAGACCCAGTCCTCTTGCTCAGAGAGCAGCGCCAAAATTAAATTCCGGCAATAGTTCATTGCACACGCTACCAGAGAAGAAATCAAGAAACAGAGATATATGTAGAACCTGTTGAGGAGGTAAACAACACAGGCAACTGCTGAGCTCCTGTTACTCTCTTATTATTCAAGCTGAAATAAGAAGTTCATTAACGAGCAAAAGCCACACTAAGGGATGGAGCCAAGCAGCCCACGGCTTTGCAATCTGACAGAGCCTTTGACAGTATGGATGTACGGAGAGAATGAGATCAATCACTTTCCTGTGGATTTGGTAACACACATCTTTCAGGTTTCACAGCCACTTCAGTCTAAAGTCTGAGCCAATAAAATGCTCATGAGTAACTAAGGAACAGCAGCATGACAGACACACGCAGATGCAGCAGAGTCTTCCTGAAATATGCAATGAGACACAGAGAAGAGGGTAGAGTGTGAGTAACCTTCCAGCAATGTATACAGAGTAGGCCAGGATGTAAAGGGTAGCATGTTGCATCTAAATAGCCAAATTACATATACTGTATTTGAGTAAAATTAATGACAAACTGAACTCAGAGGCACCTCATCTAAATTTGAAATGGAAATATGCATCTGCCATGCTTATTTCATTATTATTTCATGAGGAGCCTATGCTTGTTTATGAATTCTTAAAGTATATTTAAGCAATCAAGCATAATAGTGGTGTAATTATCTCAAACCTATTGCAGTTCAAGGACTTTATGAGAAATTTAAGTGCATTTCATGTAGCTAGCTCCTAAGGTGTCTCACTCATAAGCTTATTCCCTGCTGTGTCTCACTGAAAAAAAGAGGCACTGGACAAGAAAAAAAACCACAACAACAAAAAAAACCCCATGCTACCCGAATGGAGAAGGCAACTCAGCAGTCACATCAACTGACACCAGTCCCATAAACTGTGTCCATATCCTCCACGGCACCAGCCTGGAGCCTGCAGCAGAGATCTTACAAGATCGTATTTTTATTGGGTTCAAAGCTAACTCTGCAACGCATTTCTGAACCTGGCATCTGTGCCTTGCAGCCAGCTTGCAATACAGTTGCCACCTTTAGGGGAAAAGAATACTGTTGGGGAGTCGGTATATAATGAAAATGATTGAAAAGAGGCTTTGCACTTAATAACGCTGCTGCCATGGTGATCCCTTTTCCATTCTGCTGCTCGCTGGGTAGAAAGCACTTGCCTGTTCCCCTTCGCATGTGATATCAGCTCTTTTTTAGGTGGTAATGCTTGGCAGCTTGCATATCAGCAGCGCAGCATAAAGCAGAAAAACTCTGCTGGGCTGTAAGAGAAGGGACAAAGGAAATAGCTACAACTTGCAAAGAGGTTTTCAGTTCCTTTTTTTTTTTTTTTTAATGTCAGTGAGCAGCCCTGTTTTGTGAATTGTCCCCAGTGCAGAAACAAAAAGGCAACACAAAAGATTGTTCAGTGTTCAGTGTTTGAGGAAGACACATTTTCTGTCAATATCCTCAATACACTCCTATCAAAAATTAAGAAGAATTTGTAGGAGAAAAGACAAGGCACACAAGGAAAAGAGACAGGCACAGTGAGAGTCCAGCAAAGACCTTTCCCTTCTTTCCAAACTGAAGTGAGTATCATAGCTTGGAAATTAGCTTGTTCAAGCCAGGCAGAATTTTTGTCCAGGCTTGCCATTACCAGGGCACGTTTCCAGTAGATATGGGCTACTTTTTTTGTGAAATAAAATATGGACATAGGGTTTAGTTTCAGAGCCGGACTCTGAAACTGTCCCCTTGGATTGGACTCAGGCTCCAGCACAAATTTTCTTTTGTTTTCTGAAAACTGACCCAGTTAACTGAACTCTTTCCACTCACTAGAAGCAAAATGGGCTCCAACGCAAGAAAAATCATCTGCTGCACAAATGATTCTCAAGCTAAGCTTTTCACAGACAACATATCTAATTATTAATGATTTGAAGAGTGTGAAAAGTCAGGTCCAGGAAAACACATTCGTAAATCTTGCTTGGAGGTCTACCTAAAACTCAGCTCGAAGAATTGCCACTGCTCTAAATTCTGATCCACACCTTTGAACTTTCAGTCTTGCTGTGGTACAATCAAAACAAATGGGAGGTGACAGCTAAGTACCAAAGGTTCTTTAGTATAAAACGAAATTCATTAGATGAACTTTCAAAGGGTCTATATAGTGTTTCATACTGAAAGAGCAGCTTTTCTACAGCCTGTTTCAAGACATCCAAAACTATTTTGTTCCAAGACAAGTCTGGCTGCAGGGGAGTTGGTCAAAAAATTCTGAACAGATACAATGGCGGAATACAGTTATTGAAGAGGATTAGGAGGTTTCCTTTTTGGTTCTACTGTAAAAAGAATTAGTTCTTTGCTTTTACAGTGTAAGTCCCTAAAGGGAGGGGTTTTTTTTTAAACATATGAACAACAACAACATCGCAGAGTTTCTTTGTGAGATATGAATTTACTGCAATTTTTAAAACATTCTTCATCCTTATCTTTATTGCTGTATTCCAATCAACAAATAACATTTCCCGTGCAATCCTTCCTTTTATCTCACCCTTCACTTTATTAGTTCTGTCCTTTTTAGCCCTACCTCTACTTTCCAGGTGATACTTGATTAATTTGTGATCACTGCTTCTGGGCATCATGTTCTTTAAGATACCCTATTGTGCAGAGGATTATACATGGGAAATAGCATCTGTGTATTTACCGTTGTTTATGAACCTGTCTCACTGTTCAGTGCCCATTTTTCCTTTTGTGCCAGCGATACTGTATCTGACTTTACACCAGCCACCAAGTTTTGGTCTCTAGGAATTAAAAAATTCTTTATCCAGTGTTATTGCAGTTACTGAAGTCAAAAGCTCTGGACACCTCACATTATTGAAATGCCCTGAATTACATGAGCGAGTAGGTATTCAGTTGTTTAAAAGTACCATACACAACTGCTTTTCAGTCAGCAAAGACTCCTCAAAGTAGTTAACTGTACTATCAGAAGTAGTTTCTGTACTATCAGAAACTGTTGTTTAGCTGCTCATATTAAAAGCACAAGCTCTATTCAAATTGCTTTAACCTAAAATAAAATCATACTACCTGACACCAAAGCAATACGTATACACATAGTAGAGTCCATACACTAGCAGCACTCGGGCTCTTGATTTCTTTTCTACTAATATTGCAGAAATAAAAACATGCAACATGTCCCTTTGAGACAGAAAAATCACAGAGATACTCTTGGATCCAGTACTGCTGTATGTTAAAGGACTTATTAGAATTTAAATTACTATTGTGTATTGTTTTAATATGCCTTCACAGCATGCACCGTAACTGTGCCTTTGCAGCTATTATGCTGTACATTGGCTACATCAATTAACAGAAATGCACATTATATATTATGGACCTATATAATACCTAATACATTTTTTTCCACAGTCTATTTATTCTTCCTAATGTGCATTCAGAAAACATATTCTGAGTTTTCCTAAGAAGGGCACGTATCTGTGCACTTACTCCAAGAGCAGTGTACACATATACATATATCTGAATCTAGTGACTCCTTTTTAAAAATGAATTTTACTGTTTTCTTTCCTTTTGCAAATGGAGTCAGAATCCCACTGTGTTTCTTTTAAAATATATTTGTTGAAA
>WKFP01014105.1:43328-57143 GCA_011057875.1 Pterocles orientalis
AGCTAAGTACCAAAGGTTCTTTAGTATAAAACGAAATTCATTAGATGAACTTTCAAAGGGTCTATATAGTGTTTCATACTGAAAGAGCAGCTTTTCTACAGCCTGTTTCAAGACATCCAAAACTATCTTGTTCCAAGACAAGTCTGGCTGCAGGAGAGTTGGTCAAAAAATTCTGAACAGATACAATGGCGGAATACACAGTTATTGATGAAGATTAGGAGGTTTCCTTTTTTGTTCTACTGTAAAAAGAATTAGTTCTTTGCTTTTACAGTGTAAGTCCCTAAAGGGAGGGGTTTTTTTTTAAACGTATGAACTACAACAACATCGCAGAGTTTCTTTGTGAGATATGAATTTACTGCAATTTTTAAAACACTCTTCATCCTTATCTTTATTGCTGTATTCCAATCGACAAACAACATTTCCCATGCAATCCCTCCTTTTATCTCACCCTTCACTTTATTAGTTCTGTCCTTTTTAGCCCTACCTCTACTTTCCAGGTGATATTTGATTAATTTGTGATCACTGCTTCTGGGCACCATGTTCTTTAAGATACCCTATTGTGCAGAGGATTATACATGGGAAATAGCATCTGTGTATTTACCGTTGTTTATGAACCTGTCTCACTGTTCAGTGCCCATTTTTCCTTTTGTGCCAGCGATACTGTATCTGACTTTACACCAGCCACCAAGTTTTGGTCTCTAGGAATTGAAAAATTCTTTATCCAGCATTATTTCATTCACTGATGTCAAAAGCTCTGGACACCTCACATTATTGAAATGCACCGAATTACATGAGCGAGTAGGTATTCAGTTGTTTAAAAGTATCATACACAACTGCTTTTTAGTCAGCAAAGACTCCTCAAAGTAGTTAACAGCACTGTACTATCAGAAACTGTTGTTTAGATGCTCATATTAAAAGCACAAGCTTTATTCAAACTGCTTTAACCTAAAATAAAATCATACTACCTGACACCAAAGCAATACGTATACACATAGTAGAGTCCATACACTAGCAGCACTCGGGCTCTTGATTTCTTTTCTACTAATATTGCAGAAATAAAAACACACAACATGTCCCTTTGAGACAGAAAAATCACAGAGATACTCTTGGATCCAGTACTGCTGTATGTTAAAGGACTTATTAGAATTTAAATTACTATTGTGTATTGTTTTAATATGCCTTCACAGCATGCACCGTAACTGTGCCTTTGCAGCTATTATGCTGTACATTGGCTACATCAATTAACAGAAATGCACATTATATATTATGGACCTATATAATACCTAATACATTTTTTTCCACAGTCTATTTATTCTTCCTAATGTGCATTCAGAAAACATATTCTGAGTTTTCCTAAGAAGGGCACGTATCTGTGCACTTACTCCAAGAGCAGTGTACACATATACATATATCTGAATCTAGTGACTCCTTTTTAAAAATGAATTTTACTGTTTTCTTTCCTTTTGCAAATGGAGTCAGAATCCCACTGTGTTTCTTTTAAAATATATTTGTTGAAATTATGGCATTAAATTGATGCTTTGTCCCTAATGCCAAATTAGGGACAAACCCTTATTAACTGTTACCAAGCAGCAGGGAGAAAAAAGCTGTGCAATTTCAAATATAAATGTGAAAAATACCAAATCTAAATCAACATGATCAGATGATTACATTTGATATGTAATATCACACAATAAACACACCGTAAAATATCTAAATGTAATTCACTAAATCAAGACAAAAATGTTGAAATTGGCTTTCTTACAGATCACCGTTTCTAGAATCAATATTTTAACATTAAACTTGATATTTATGACTCTGCCTCAGAAAGAAGAAAATAAAACCTTTAAAGCAGTGCCCAGAATTTAAATATTTAACTTTGACAGTCTAAAAAAAATATTCAAGCATTTCTAAGACTTTCAATTATGTAAATTATAATATAGTTTATACAGAACTGACAAAACAAACTGTTTCTTTGGTGGCCTCTTAGTATTGTATCACTAAACCAAAGTCACTATTACGTTGATCTTAGTGACTTATAATCATACAATGACTTAACAGTAAAACATCAGAGATATATACATATATATGTATGTATATACATATATATATAATGCCACTGAATGCAAAAGCCTTTACATGTTTCCAGGTTTGAAACAAACCATACATACATATGCAAAGAAAATAAAAAAAGGGGATTAAACAAATCTTTTCTAAACTTTTTGCTGAGGGCTAAGCAGCTCTGGCTGTTCACAATAAAATAAAAGACTTCCTGTTTCCAGACTGCCGACTTAAATTCGGACTGTGTTGGAAATGACTGAAAGCTGCTTAAACGTGGCATGATCTGTGTGGAAAAAAATCGGTGGCTCTGCAGTAGTGGATAAGGACCCTACCTCGGAAAGTTTCCTTGCCAGGGCTGAAAGTCAGGGCCAGCTCGCAGGAAGAGGCTCAGCTCCTTTCGCCAGGCTACAACACATCCCTGGCACAGTCTGGGGCACTTGACACTAGTGTTTTAGTGAACAATTGTTTTATTGAAATGCTTGGGCTCCAAACCCACAGCTCATGGTGGCTCCAAACTCTAACGGCAGCTCATAAACCCCTCCATGTGAGGGTGAAAGACGATTCAAAGGTAAGGTTCAGTACCAAGGCAAAGTTTCCAGAGGTCTCCAGAAGTGATTTCAGCGCAGATGAGCTACACACAATCCTCTTTTGCCCTGTCCAGAGGACGTCCTCGTGGCCTGATATATGGATTTAATGTGGGTTGAGGAGAGTACAAAGAAAAAAGGAGTGAGTTCATAACTCTTTCACAAATCCTTCTTTTTTTCCTATCTCATTTCTCTCCTTTAATCTTTCCTTTCATGTTTCTTCTTTCTCTCTTCGTGCCCCAGCAGTGGTGCTGAATGCTAACGAGGTCTGACCCAGCCGGTTAGTCACTTTAGATAGTTTCTCAGGGTACGAGCCACATGATTTGTTCTTTGTGTACTCCACCTAGATACCACAAGGTTAGACTCTTCACTGAAAGTAATGTTTCTGGTACCCAATTTTCAGAACCTGCCTACCTGATAGCAATCTCCTGATTCCACGTCTATAGTGGCTCTGGTTCTCTTTCACGGAGCCTTTTTTATTTTCTCTTCACGACAGTGCTTCAATCTATCTTACATTTTAATTGAATCAAATTTAATTTAAACCAAATCAAAGGTTCTTTCAATACATCTACATAAGAAAGCACTTAATCTTAATAAACTACCATTTAAGATGGAGAGGGAATCTACAGTAGCAGTGAAATATATAGCAAATCAAAATCCTCTCTGTTCATATATAGGAATGAAGCCAAAATAAGCTCACTCTACTGTTTAAACTGTGCTGCATGTAATGTGTAAGGAAGAGAAATGTGCTGCTAAAGTAATGCACTGTGACTGCGAACTATTCGCTGAAATCTGAAAAGAATCCCATTTCCCAAAGCAGCTTAGAAAATGACATTTGCTGGGACCCTGTATTAATAAGATGAAGATCCTTACCCCCTTCAGATTTTATTACATTTCAGAAGACATTTCAAAAAGTCAAATAATTTACTTTGCTTAGGTGAGGAGGAGTTAACCCTCTGGGATCTTCTGTCTCTTCAGCTCTACAGTTGTCTAGCATATGAATTTTACTAGAGCTGTAACTTTTATTTCCTGCAATGCATGGATATGAAACACTCACTGCTCCTCCCTCCTCCTTTACGCCTTTGCACTGGGAAGTGTGTACAATTCTTCCAAACCAAACACAGTATAGTCCTATATTAGCTGGCCTATACATCCATATATTATTTACTATGATTTACATAAGAACCAGCTCACGCCGAATAAAGATTTGTGATCTCTCAACAGGAGTGAATAAGAGACATGAGTTTACAACTCAACTGCCTTTCAAAGTCCTGCAATAAGATCATTAGATTTCTCCTTTACAAAAATATTTCTACAGATGCTCAGTGAAGAAGAAAGCAGCGTTAGGCTCCTTAAGTCAACGCATTTTCAAAACCTTAAAATAAAGCATTTGTTCTGGCAAAGTCTGTTTGAGCTGGTGGAGCGCAGAGAGGCAGCTCTGGTGTGCAGGCTACTGGCAGCACTCAGAGGAGTCCTGATTCTTGAAAACCCCTCTGTGTCAACTAGACAAACACAGTCGTATATATGCAGAGTTATGAAGACCATGATACTTAAAAAATATAAGAAAAACTAAAATTTAGGTTCCTGAATAGAGACTCTGGTACCTGTCTGATTTTCAGGAGCACTGAGCCATCACTAGCACACACTGAGAACCAAGCAGGATTTAGGTTCCTCTTCCTGAAATCTTGGCTTTGGTATATATGCCTTTTGTGATCTAACTGGCTTTAAAATCCAGCACGTACAATATATTGCACATTACTCATACATCAACCATTCTTTCTCTCTTCCTTGCCCTTTTTATTGTTCTCTTAAAGATTAGTCTTTTTCTGGGAAAGTAACACTATGGTTTTTGGACACATTTTTATGTGGCAGCTAGGGGTGAATTATTGTCTGGCATTCTCTGATAGGGTTACAAGTGAATACAAAAGCATAATTTTTTTCCTCCTTTGTTGCATGGGCTAATGGACCAGTGTTTTATTTGCTTGCTTTTAATTCTTTCCATATGTCACTTACTTGAGGACTTGCATGGTATGAGGAACATCAAAGACTGAATCAATCCTTTTACTAGTAACTGTTTCCTAACACACATGGTGTTTCTGATGTTATGAATTTTCTGGCAACCTCCATTGCTCTGACATGTTTGACCCCACCAGACACACTCTTTAATGCATTGGCAGGTAACCATCAGACTTTCCTCACCCCCCCAAAGCTACCATTCACTTCAAGCATGTTTTAGCTGAAGAGAGGAGAACATGTATCGGTGGAGTCACTACTGTTTCTAAACTTCCCATTGCTAAAGGTGCTGCTGACACTGCATTTCATTAACCACTCAACAGCTTGGATGCTTGGGCAAACAAAACATAAGACATTCTCCAAAGAGCAAACTCCTCATTAACGCCTGGCTCAAACACCAAGCCAGCACGTTGAACCACAAAGAAGCTTCCTACCTAGATGCAGCTCTTCCCCAACAGGTACACTAGAAGGAAACAACGTCTGCGGCACAACATCAACTCAACTGCTTCTCCAGGGACCCATGTCCCTCATCACAAGGCAGGAGACTCAACACAGCTTCCAATATTTTAAAAAGTAATTTAACCAGAGTCAGAGGGGGTGTGGACTGGCTGTATGGCTAACAAGGATAGTCAAAATAGTTAACAGTAACAAAAAAAATAAATACAGAATCATTTAAAAATCTCCTGGACTGTGAAGGGAGCCCATTTGGAATTACATCAAGACAACTACATACTGCTCCATTCTCTGAAGCAACTGAGGATGCCCAGAAGCAGCTGCAAGATACTGAATTGACTGGACCTGAAGCTATTTGTTCTGATAGTTCTGGAAAGAAGGAGTAGGTTATTCAAAATGTAGAGAGAGTTGGCTCAAATATAACAAGGGGGAGCAAGTTCTGAAAAATAAGTTGGAAAATCATAGGGACAATGTCTGATTCTATCTGTTCCTCTTTGCATTTCCAGCTGGAATTCAAGTGTAAGGATAAGGTAACTCATAAATCTGTCATATTTTTAGATTTAACAGTGTTTACATTTGGAGCTAAACCAGAGATTTTATACAAGGTAGCTTCTACTGCCCTAGGAAAAGCATATAAAATATTTCAAAGCAGAGAAAGCAAAATATTGCTTATGCTTAATACATTTTAATGACTGGCCCTCTTCTACCTGGAAATCACCTATATTCAAGCAGTTTGAATCGACGAAGCAAGGCTTAAAAATGCCTAGAGACGCTAAGAGAAAGACGATTCTTCCTTTCAGTGGTTCTCTACAGTCTTATTAAAGTTTCTTGCTATAGTCAGTATTTGTTATTGTACTGTTAACTACCTACATTATTCACAAGAACAAAAGTTCCAATGTGTCCCCAAAAGACAATAATTTTTATGCTCCTTTTGTGACTTCTGATGAAAGTATAGCATCTACAACAAAATTCTTCATTATACCGCAGATGCCAAATAAGGAGAAATCCCTTAGAGATAAATAACATCCTATAAACTAGGTCAGTTCTTCCTCTTTAAGCTGAAAGGTTCCCCAGTACCTGTGAGCCATCACAGATAAAAAAAGAAATATCCTTATTCTCCCTGACCAAGATATGGATAAAGATTAAAATAAGCCAGAGAAGATTTGGGCCAGAGAAAGAGCAGGTATATTTAAAAGCATTCGTTTGCAGACAGTTCTGATGACTGCGTCTGCTTTCACTCTAATCAAAAAGATGAAGAATTCATAGGCTCCCTTCAGCAGTGCTGAGGACGATATGTGGCAGCTGTTTGTTCATACAGTAAATGTATAACATCATGTCTTGATTATTAAATATGTATTTGCAGGTTTACAGGAATACTCTGCTGTCAGACTTCAGCATACTTTATATTCAGGTGCAACAGCCTTATCTGGTGTTAAGCAACCTCAGCATATTAAGTACACTTTGATTTTCTCTCAGTTATTCCATGATGCTCACAAAATTGATTTTCAAGATTTTTATCAATGACCTCTAAGGTTCTTTTGGGGATGATTCTCTGCTATCATGAGGATTCATGACGGACTTACACGCCTGGCTGTTGTCCACCACCCCTTTGCAATGCTCACATCTTTATATACAATATCTTTTCAGAAATACTTAATTCTTTGTGCTAGATTAGTTGCGGTACTTTTAAGCTCTGAGATTGCTCTTTCTGTGCAACTTCCTGAACTATGATTTCTCCTTCTTACATGTTCAAACTAATGTCCAGGAGCTTGAAGTATCTGATTACATTGTATGATAATGAATTTCCTCCTTTAATGCAATTTTAGGTCACTGTTCCAATTACCTAGGCACAGTGCATAGATTTCTACTTGCATGCATAATTTCTTTCATGAAAGTTTAAACATAAATTGCCGAAGGCCTTCTTTAAAGAGATGCTTTGTACCATGCTCCGGCCTAAAAAACAAGTTCAGATCAAGCAATTTCTGTTCGAAGGGGCAGCCACTGGTAACACATCGATCCATCCACTCCCCGTGTTACACAAAAGAGCAGACCACCTTATCTTAAAGGTTCTTCCTAGTCCAAAAATCTAAGAATCAGCTATGACCTGATCTTAGAATAGCCATCTGCTCTCACCATTATAAAAAGATGCTCAGCTCAGAGACAACAGTCCAGAGGTTCTTGCCTTAGCTGGTCCAAAAATCCAGTAAATCATCCTGATCCACGGATTCAATAGAAAACTCACTGGAGTGGAATCATTGTTACAGTCCTACGTATATTCTTAGAAAACAAAGAGTATTAACTCTTGTTTTCCTTACAGCTAGCATATATCTATTTCTCTAAAAATTAGATGCGAGTGCACAAAAATTAAATACATAAGCAAAACTAGAATTTCCCTTTCCCCCACGATAACCCCGAGTGTAATAGCATTCTCAGTCTATTTGTCATCTCAGCCACAAGTGAGCTGAATCTGGCATGTGAACTCCTTTTTCACTCAAGCAAACACCTATATAGGTCAAAGGAAAATTGCTTTTGTAAAGACTGTGAAAATTGAGCAAGGAACACAGGACCTGGTACACAAGAAGCAGGATGCAGTATGCTACAGGGAGATTACGCAGTTTAGCTATCCATCTCCACCGCGCTTGGATTTCTCTTAGCAAGAGACACATAAAACACAACTTACACACATTGCACATTTGAAATACAGGAGAAAGTGACAAAAGCAAATAACTGAAAACAGTGTCTAATACAGAAACAAGTGGAAACATCATGTCTCCCATCAAGACAATGGATTTGAATTAAGAGTACAATCAGGGACTGTGGTTGGGCACGTCCTCTTACCATGAACACCTATGTGTTATTTTCCCTTTTTTTCCAGAGATGTGGTGTATGGCCCTTATTGTTCTCTCCTTCAACACCACAAATAACTCGGCTACTATAACAAAGAAAGATTCATGCTGGAAGCTGGAAAGCATTGTGGGGAAACCTGAGTACGTACTTGCCCTGTGCTGCTGGTCATTTTTGCCCCATTAGGCAGAGGAGAGCCTAAAATGAACTTCTCTGTATCCTGCTGCCAAAATAAGGGAGTACAACCCAAACTTAATAATAGGATATTGCCTTTGAAATGTCTGTACAGCTCGTACTTTATACAATTTCTAAAAATTTTGATTAAATATATTTACAAGGCCTTAATGACACCTTAAAAGTGATTGTAAAAGGGTTTTCACTTCTAAGATCTGGTAATAAAGGAGGGAGGAAAAAAACCATAAAGACCCTTCTAGATTTACTTTTCTCAGACGTTAAAAACACCAAAAGGGAAACATTTCAGAATGACTCATTTGTAACCTCACAATTGAAAAAAATTATTTAAAAATCCCCCAAACTTGACAGCCTACAATCAAATGAATCATCAAGGAACAGATCCCAGCCAGAAGCTCCTACCACATATTGATGTCTGGAAAATGTGACTCTGGGAAGCCATCATTCTTCAGCTACAATGGCCTGAAATTATTTGGTAAACAACATGACTGCAATGTAAAGGTACAATAAACAGAGCAATATTAAAAATTCAAGAATGACTGCAGGGACTGAGAAAATTATTACTCTATGTTTTTTGTTTTATTCAAGTGCCAACAATATTTAGTAATCTTTCTTTCCTGTTTTTCTTCCTTGTGTTCCTTTTGAAATATACTTGTTGTGGTAATACACTGGCTTAACCATAACAGCACTACTGAACAATTAGCTTGAGCATCAGCCACTAGAGTCCTTACAGCACCAAGGAAGGCATCAGCACTTACTGTTTAAAGAAAAATATACAAAGGTCAAAAAAAAAAATTTCCATACAATGTCCATTGGTTGTATTCTACGGGGATTTTTAACTGAAAGGACAGACACAAACACCCATGCCAATTTGTTTTTTGTATTTAGGAAAAAAATTATATTCAGATAAATTATAGCCTAAACATTAAAGAACCTACTCAGCTGAAACACACACTGAGTGTCTCTGAAGATCACCACTGCCCCAAACACCCTTTTTATCACATGACAAGTTGGATTCCATTGTCACTGAGGCACACATTCTCTGGGAAAAACTGAACATACAAACTTCAAGTGTTGGCTTAACAAAGTGCTCTGTCTGATGGAGCTACCAAGCTAAAGGACAAGAGATGTGGCTGGTTCACCTGTGCACAGCCATTCACACACACACAGCTCCACTGACACCAGTGAAACCACACCGCAGGGAAAATCGGTGAGTTTAGCCAAAATCGGGAGCCAATAAATATGGCATATTCATACCCGGTTGGAAAAGTCTGAGACCACAACACTGCCACACTGTCCAAGCTACAGGTAACACAATTTCAGGATTACTCTGTCTTCCACAGCCACCATGGCAAAATTCGTATCTTTGCCACAGGAATGCTCACAGTTCAGATGAGTAAAATCCACGAGGATGAGGTCAGAGGACAGGACAAATCTACATCAAGGACACAAGCAGCTAGCTCAAGGCAGCACATCCCGGACAAAAGCAGGGTGAAATAGCAGGATGTGACCTCCTGAGGACTTAAACTGCTCGTTTGTCCATGCTGCAAAGACCTTTTCATGTAAGTCCATACATGGTATCAGGTTCCACTAAAAAAGATACAGGAAATCTTGCAACAAGGTCACAGAAATCAGTTTAATTTTGCTTGATCACAATTGATGCATCTCTCTGCAACTTCTATGTCAGAGGATAATGTGCTTCTAAAAAGACTCAGAAGGCTGGCTGAATTCATAGTTATCCTCAGCAATCTTTGATTTTTGTTGGGGTTTTTTTGTTGTTGGTTTTTGGGGGTTTTTTTAGTCCATGTATTGTTATCCTTCAATAATGACTCTTCTGAGTCACAGAGAAAGACACGTGTTTCAAGTGGAAAGCCAACTCTTTCCATTTAGTTCTAGGGGAAGTAGAAACCCTTTCGGCAGATAAAAAGGGAGTGAGTGACTATTGTACTCTTTGCATTCCCAGTTCTGTTCATTTTTCAACATGACAAAAAAACTAAAATCCAAGCACTGAACTTCACCTTTCTGTAACAGGCCACCCACACGTTGAGGTTCTTGAGCCTGGAAGTTAGAAACTTCCAAGCATTCAGATCCACCCCATGCCGGGGCAATGTGACGGATACATCTGAATTCAGAGTCAGGATCCCAGGTTTCATTTGCCTACAGTTTGAGTTAACAAAGGACTACCAAGAAATTCTATAAATTGCACAACCTTCAAACTCCTATTTCAAACTCCAGGCTCTCTCATCCCAACCACAAAGCAATCTCAAGTGAAAATGATGATAATTCTTATTTTAATATTTCAACTATTTACTGATTTTTATTGTTCTTGCCAGAAATTAATTTAAACTAATTTAAACAAAAATTATTTCTATGTTGACTTAAGAAAACCTTGCATTTACTTTCTGATCTATCAGCAAATTAACATGGAAAAAACACTTGGAGCATGTGAGAATATTAAACAAGAGGTTTTCTCTTAAGGAAATTGCTCTGTAGTCAAAAACCTGTACATGCTTTCCAAATCTGGCCATATAAGTTTCTAGCTTCTTTTTAGACACATCATACATTAAACAGTCAGGAACCCAGATAACTGAGCCTGGAGCAATCACTTGTCCTCTCCTGATGCATAAAGTCTTTGCCCTCTGGCAGAAGCCCAAAAGTTTCCCTATTTCTTTTTGTCCTGAAGCATCCTCTAATTTGCCTTCTTACAAGTTCTACTATATGAGCAAGGAAAATGAAAGATAACAGAGTTCCTGACTGATGAAATAATTAAACTTTACTGGTACCTCAGAGAACATTCAAGTTCAGCACACTAAAGAAAGTAAAATAGGGTCAGAAGGGGTGGGGGGATGACACCAGCAGGGAGGCAGAGGTGTGTCACTAACATTTTGAAGTGGTGGGAAAAATATGGCTTCATAAACCTTCAAAGTTAAGGAAACAGGACACAGACTATTTGTGAAAGAGTAATTCCATGGTGACACAGACTGTAGGCTGGATCCTCCAAGACCTCCATGATACACCCACTTCAGAGCTTCTCTGTTCAGAACACTGAAGGTGTTACTACAGACCAAACCATTAGGCTTTCCAGTCGTTTTAGCACAAAGTCCACCTTGCAGAAATCTGACAGCTGGATTGAAATCTTTCTTTCTGTTACAAATCTTAATAAGCAGTATTTTTTATAAAAAACAACCTATTGACTTATTTTGTACAAGATAGCAACATCTCAGAAAAAAAGCCAGCATAAAAAACAGAAATAAGGATTTTTAGCTGCTATTTTGAGTTCTTCTGAGAGATGTATGTGTTAAAAATAAACTTATAAGAATGTAGTTCATAATACCAATCATGTCTTCTACTATGTTTTCTTTTTAACGCTAGAGAAAAAAATGAAAGCTGTCTGCCAGGTTGGTAAAAGAATTTTTTAAAATTGTAAATCAAATTATATTAAAGCAATAATGGCAAACATTTCAGTAATTACTTCATATCTTGCTCGAACATAAATGTGTTTGCATTAACTAGGTAATCAGAACAAGTAAAAGGGCAAAAACTGCCCATTAAACAATAAAAAGCATATTAGAAAACATAACAGAGGCAAACATTGGCTATTTTCATGGTCTTTTCAATTTGCATGGGCACAAAAGTCCTTTTCAGCAACAATAACTCATAGAGGCTCTGCTTGCTCAGGCTGTAGACCTTGGATAAATATTTGCCCATCCAGTGACCTTAAGAAGGCTTTCGGTTACCATAGGGACTTGCCTGTGTCCAGCCAAAGCCAGATCAGCCTCCCCATCACAAAGGTCAGGGACCATTCTCGTTACGCACAGCTCTCCCCGCTCTCTGGCAGACACACACAACCGGTTCTGATGAGAATCCACTCTGACTTTGAACAAGCTCACGGACAAGCATCTGTAGCTTGCTGCTGCTTATCTGTTAGTCTGTCTCTATTCCCATGACACCTTCCGAGGACTATTTCTGGGCACTTCTGATTAAAATTTCAGCACTGAGTTTCCAGATTTTTCCTCTAGCTCATGCATGCCCCTTGATCACCTGGTTGTCCCGTATGTCCATCTCTGACAGTTTTCTCTATCTCCATTCAGTTCAGCGTTGTTAAATTCACATCTTAAAAATCGTAAATCCAGCTTACAACTCCTCTTATTAGAAACAGCAAATTCTCTAGTTTTTAAAGACCACACATATGTTTTTCAGGTTCACTGTAAGACTCAAGAGTTCAGGTTTTGTGTAATCTCCAAAATTCCAATGCATACAAGATTTATACACCTTCACCTGTTTTGTCTTGTTTGGAATTTTTTCTAATTAAATTAATGTATTAGCCACTAAGAAAAGCTTTAACTGTTACAGCTATTCCTCATGTTAAGAAGACTAACCAGCTACCTCATTCCTACCTACTTAGTAAAAAGAACTGTCTTCTTCATATTTACCCAAGCAACCTTTCTCCTGATCCTTTCCTGGTTATTCCCATTCCCACCCAAATAAAGATTGATCCTGGCCCTTGTTTTAAGTATAATGCTTAATACATATCGAGGATTTCTTCCTTGAATTCAGGTTACATTCTCTTAAACCTCAGTGTCTTTTTGCAGTCTCATTGCTGAGTTCAGCTCATGCCTTGTACAAGCGAGGCACTAAAACCAGGGAATACCCAAGTTTATTTTCCTTGGTGACAACAAAAGCATTCTCAAAAGCTCACTGAGCTTAATAACATGTGCCATAGCTTTACAGGCACTTCCATTCAGTCTGGACTGATGAACACACCACAAATGTTGATGGCAATGCCTATAACAAAGGAGTTTTCCATTTGGCTGTAATGGTGTTAACCACATTTTGTCACTGGTATTTTCATGTGGTTCACCGTATTCTCACATTGCTCAAAGAGATTTACTTATGCTCTTGGCATCGCTGCTACGTAGAAGTTAGACATTTTTACCTTTACTGGAAGAGTCTTCCTTGACACGTACAACCAACTTTTATCAGCATATGTCCCTTTCAATTCATTGTGCTGGTCATCATCTTCAGGGATCGCAAATATGAAATGCTAATATATGTGCACAAACAGGAATTTCTACACCAGCTTTTTAGCTCGTGAATTACTGTTCATAGAATATGCTTTTAGCCCAAGAAATTCAGCCATAAACCTCTGTTACATCAATTAGTGTCTTACGAAATTAAAGAGGGACGTACAATCTGTAGCATAAGCTTACCCAATGGAAGGCAAAACAAGGGAGTTTTCCTGTAGTTGCTTTAAGAACCTTTTTAGGATATACAGTGTTCATGTGCACTCTGAGTTATTTAGCCACTCTTATTTCAAGAAAGAAAATGTAAGCAACGGCTTAGATATAAACCTTAACCACGTGCAAGGAATTATTTCAGTTGTACAAATTAGTTCTTGCTGATAGCAGATACTTGACTGATTGATTCGCTTTAATTATGCCATATAGAAGTAACTCTGTGCATTCACTGCAGTTATCCCTACACAGCAAAATTCCTAAAAGTATATTCATTTTGACGCTTAAATTCCAGTATCAGGATGCTCATTAATCTAGCACAATTACCACCTTTTAAACATTACTGCAGTGTTTCCACTTGGATATAATGAGACAGACATTGTAAATTGGACAACACACGAGGGCAATAGAATACTTTTAAAAACAACCCCCACCCC